>CALSBV010012220.1:1827029-1915473 GCA_943590825.1 Bovichtus diacanthus | reverse complement strand
TAATAAAGGGAAGTGGAGTTTAAAAATGATGTTGAAACCCATTAATGAAAGTGCAGGTTAACAACATGATATACATTACAAAAAAACGGCATGTGTAGGACAGGTGGATCTGGGTCACTATCTGTCAAATACTATAAATTACAAACATGAAAATATAGAAAGCTGCATTTAAAAGAAAATACCAAGAGTCCTACTTAAACTACGGGTTCATCGCAACAGGTGATTCACACGCTCTGCATAATATGCGGTGACCGGCTAGCTAATGAAGCCACGAAATCCTCAAAACTACTTCGCCACATAGAGACCAAGCACCCTGCATTAAAAGACAAGCCCTTGGAGTTTTTTGAAAGAAAAAAACGTGAACATGAAGGACAGGAGCAATTATTGAGGGCCACAACTTCAACAAATGTGTCTGCGCTGAAAGCATCATTCTTATCACCGCATTGCTAAAGCAAAAAGCCCTTCACTATTGGCGAAGAGTTGATTGTGCCTGCTGCTAAGGACATTTGCAGTGAACTTTTTGAAGAGGCTGGAGTTAAAAAGGTAGCAAATGTTCCTCTTTCAAGCATTTCAATTGAATCCTACAGTTCGCAGTTCTCCTGAATGCAGCACAGTGAGGCGGGGTTGGAGTTCTTACACTGTGCTGCGTTCACTTGCATTTCCCTGTAGGAGTTCGGGGTCGCCTCTGTCTCTGCAGCCACAAATCGGTGTCACTCTCCTCATTGTTGGGAGGGTTTTGCGTTTACAGCAGGTTTCCCGTGTCCCGGCTGCGATGGACCGCTGGAGGGGCAGAGTGGCTCTAGTGACCGGAGCCTCGGTCGGCATCGGGGCGGCCATAGCGAAGGAGCTGGTCCGGTACGGTATGAAGGTGGTGGGCTGTGCCAGGGAAGTCGAAAAAATACAGGTTTGGTTTGTTTGCTCTGAATTTAAAGTTAATGTCTGCACTTTCTTGTGGTGGTGGAGGGATTTAATGAGTAACAGTCCACCTGAGGCAAGAAGTACAAAGCACTGGAGCTAAGTTAGCTCTAAGTTAGCTCTAAGTTAGCTAGCTAAACTTCCAAACACTGCTGATGAAATGCTAAGGTGAAAGTATAACGTTAGAGATAACTGAGAGTGACTCTGACACGAAATGCACTTTATGTTGGCATGGTTTTTTTTCACAACGCCAGCTATTTGCTAATAAAAGTTTATTATCGCTGTTTTGCTGGCTCAAAAACTCAAACATGGCTTAATCGCAAACTATATTGATTCTAAGTGACTGAGTTACGATCAGGGTCATCTGCGTCACTTTTATATGAGCTCGAGAGGCTGGGCCGGTGCAATTTATCTTTTTTAAGTAACGTTTCGAGCACGAGATACCTACACACAATAAACTGGCCTCGTTTCTTTTCCTGTAGAAATAAATCCACACAAACACGAGTTATGTCTCACACCATGCTGTCTTAATGACTGTAATATATATTTTTCACAGAAAATGCCGTACTTTGAACGAGTGTGGTTTTTGTTTAGGCTGTATTATTCTAGTTAAATCAATCTATGACGATCTGTGTCAAAGCCATCTAAACCCGGATGAGTTACCACCTCAGCTGACCAGTTTCCTGGTGAACCTGTAATAAATGTCCCAGAGTTAACTCAAGTTTCCCTGAACCAATGATTAGTTTGCCCTAAAGAATATGAAAGTGTAACAATAAGTACAAGGGATCAGGAAAGACTTTTAAATTACCAGAAAATTTAAATACTGAGTACTGAGCAATCTTTTCTTGCAGTTGCATTATATGTTGTGCAAGGTTTTCCCTTTTATCTATAGAATCACAGTATTTTTGTTAATGTCAAAACTAAAACCTCTGAATGGCAGGTGAAGTGGATTTTGTCGACACCAGAGTTGACTATAAAGCTGATTGATCTTCTTCATTTTTGACTTCAGAAACTGGCAGATGAGTGTCAAACTGCAGGCCACAGTGGTGTTTTGGTGCCTTTCAAGTGTGACTTGAACAATGAGGAGGAGATTCTGTCCATGTTCGCTGCCATCAAAGCGCAGCACAAAGGGGTGGATGTGTGCATCAACAACGCTGGCTTGGCTCATCCAGAGTCGCTGTTAAATGGCCAAACCAGCAGCTGGAAGAACATGCTGGATGTAAGAGTGCAACTTTTTTTATTTAAAAAATGAAATACAGTACATATAATGAATTAGATGTGTTTTAAACTACAAACATTGAGTCCAGTATCAATTAAAAATAGAGAAATGTCTCCTACACTACAACTAATTTATAGTTTTCACAGTTGCTTAAAAGTAGAAGGGAAATTCTGTTTTTTTTATATCTGAGAGTTATAATTAGCTTAACTTTTTTACTTTTCTGCTTGGTGGTTGCAGGTGAACGTTCTTGCATTGTGTATATGCACCCGTGAAGCGTATCAATCAATGAAAGAAAGAAATGTTGACGATGGGCACATCATAAACCTAAACAGGTACACTTTTATTTACTGATGATGTACACTGATGGTCATGCTTGTTAAGTACAGTTCTTTTGATTTAATATCCTTGATGTTTCAAATATTATCATCGTCACCATTCAACTGCGGCAATTGGCAACACTACTCAATAGAGCTGAAGATTTTATTATCACATTGTGATTTACAAAATGTAGGAAGTAAAATAATAGGCTAGATCACCTATTTATGGAACTAACTAGAGCTGCAACCAACAATTATTTCCAGTACTGATTGATCTACTGACCTATTTCTCGACTAATCGTTTGGTCTCTAAAATGTGAAAATAGTGATCACAATATTCTGAAGCCTAAGGTGACGTCTTCAAATGGTTTGTTTTGGTCAGCCAACAGTCAAAAACCTAAAGATATTCAGTTAACTATCAAATAAGACAAAAAAGTCACTGGAAGAAGGAAATATTTGGCATTTTCGCTTGAAAAATGACTGAAATTATTAATTGATTATCAAAATAGTTATTTTTCAGTCATTAATCGACTAATAGTTGCAGCCCTAGTTTTTTGGCACATGCATTTTCTTGCATTACTTAGTCTATTGTGGATTTTTATAGAACAACTGACAATTAAATTTTTATGGATTTTTCAACATTCCACAGATCATATCAGTATATTTAGTTAAGGTGCTTACCCTGTTACCCTTTCTTACAACTCACACATCTTCTGTTGCAGCATGAGCGGACATCGTGTAGTTCCCAGTGCTGATGTACATTTCTACAGCTCCACCAAGTTCGCTGTGACGGCCCTGACGGAGGGCCTGAGACAGGAGCTGCGTGAGGCGAACACCCACATCAGAGCCACAGTAAGAGATGCTAAAAAATACTTTTTACTCTACATATTCAGCCAGTGTTGGGAAGGTTACTTTTTACTTTTTACCCTGTTAGAAATGTAATAAGTAATGTAACTATTTCAATGACTTCTTCAAAGTAAAGTAACTTATTATATTTGATTATTTTTATAACAAACATTTTAAACTGGGCAATAAAGCTGAAAAGTCTTAAACCAGGCAGTGTAAAACCTCACAACAGTATTTAACACTTAATACTGTCAAACGTTTATTAAAAGTGTCTGAAAATAAGTTGCATTAAGATTGGAACTGAACAACCAAATTAATGATATATTCTACATATAAGCTTTTTACCAAAAATAATATATTGGGATGTAACCCCTTTGTAAACACCAACATGTTAGTAACTATAATTTAGTTACATATTTTTTCTCTGTAACAGATTTAAAATTACATTTATTTTTTAATTTAATAACGTAACTCCTTTACATGTGGTTAGTTATTCTCCGACACTGCATTCAGTAAACCATTTACATCGTTATTAACTATTATGAGACAAATTCACAGTACTTATGTTTATTTTATTTATGCACATTTATTAACATGAGCACTTGAGTCCATCATGTAAATGTGCCAGATTAGCCGCACAGACTAATTTTGATAATTTCATGAAGTTTACTAATTTCTTAAAATCCACTCTGTTTTTTGCAGTGTATTTCTCCTGGTGTAGTGGAGACAGAATTTGCTCCGCGGCTCTATAGCCAAAATGCTGATAAAGCTGCTGCTTCATACACTAAATTCAAGGTAAAAATATTCTTCCTACATTCCCTGAATATTGTTGATATATGTATTAGCATATTATTTCACTTTTCACTTCTCTTACAGCCTTTGGATGCAATAGATGTAGCTAATTCTGTTACATACGTCCTAAGTGCTCCCCCCCATGTGCAGGTATGTGATTTCATGTACATATTTTAGTGCTTTCTTTAGTGATTTATCACACATGTTTTCAACCTTTGCTCTTTTCTGTTGATTTATTATTAGTTTACTCATAATGAGATAACCTTTGTCTTTTCCTTTAGATTGGAGACATTCAGATGCGACCTGTGGAGCAGGTGTCGTAGAGCGACGTGTGATTCAATGTACATTCTTCATCTGGCTGGTTTACAATTACTTTATCTAATCATGGAATAACTTTGGTTTTGAAGTTTGTACTATTATTATGCACTTACAGAATAAAAATTATTTAAAGATGGAGTTTGTTGCACTTCAACTTTGTTGGAAAAGGAAATTGCATTTGTAGCTCAGCAGTAAACGCGGATCAGAAGGATGCACCAATAGCAACAAACAACATCAAATTGTTGTAAAAATATTTTTCCAAAATGTCACAAACATAAATATAAAATCTATAAAATATCTTTTAATTTTTTTAGATCTTTAAATATTTATTTAAAAAAAAAAAAAAAAAGAACAAAAAATTGAAAACAAGATTGCAAAATATCCCAAAAGTATTATTAAAGTATCGGAGTAAATCATCCGGGGAGAAAATAATCTCAAATATGCGGGGGAAAAAAGTAAAATAATGCAAAAATAAAGTGACAAAAATGAACGAAGTGCCTGAACAAATAAAAGAAAGAATACTGTATAATGTCTGAAAATGTTTAGAAAAATATCAAAAACATTATTAGGAAAATATCTGGAAACAAAATTAGGAAAATATCCACAACATATTAGTCAAATATCAATTTTAAGAGCCTTAACCAATGCAGTTGTGTGTTGGCACATAGCTTAAACATTAATTACTTTTGATGTAATAATATTTCTTAGTCATGCTAGAGGCATGGCTACATGAAATTGTTAGTCCCCACTTTTATCCGGAGGAAATAGTTTTGTTCATACATCCATGGTCTTCAAAGGATGAATCCAACTGAAACCTCCAGCAGGTAACAACATTATTGTGTGCATTACTTAGACCAAATACCTGCAAAAACCAATGACATTTCCTTCAGTCTCAGCTGTACTTTGTGTTTAGTGGTAATTAGCGAACGTTAGCACGCTAAGTACAGATTGTGACTAAGGTAAATTCCACTTGCTTAGCATCAGCATAAGCCGTAGACTCTTGTCTACCAGTTTCTCAACAAATTAATGATTTCAATAAATTATCTGCTTTTATTGAACAGTATATCAATTTGTCTCCATTTCTGTATTAATATCAATATCATATAACACTTAGTACAGCCATATATCATACATACAGACAGCTATTGCCTGGGTCATTACATTATCTCCTGTAGATAAGGGACTTCCCTCGCTAATCGGAATTAGGTTGGGTGTTGCAACAGTTTTTCATATCACCATTAATAATGTAATAATTATTTTTAGCAATGTGGATGAAAAGCTGTTTCTACAAGACTAGTTACCTTTACCTGCAGTAATACTGGAGGTGTGTACAGGGAAGGGCTGCCTCACATGGCCACATTCAGGAAGTGTGGCTCCATTCAGTTTGGCAAGATGCTCCAAACAATTTGTTTCAGTTTTCACAGACAATCTTTTTACAGTTTTTTACAGCATGGTTATAATTGTCATAAAAAGTCTATAATACAAAACATGACTTACTGAACAATATTAAAACAAGGCGCCATTAACCAATAATGCAGTACATATTTGAGATGCCTACAAAAAAATCCAAACAAACAGCCCAGAGATCATACAGTATATTGAGTTATTTAAACACTGCCTTGCAATGCAATGTTTACATTCTCCAACAGTATTATAAAAAAGGACAGTGTTACCACCAAGTTAAACCAAACAATGCACTTCTCACAGACGTACAGTACAAGTATGGATTTCCATTGAGCAACACAACTTGATAAACATCCCTTCAGGCTTTGTCCACTAGAGGTCACAAGCACTATATTATTACATGTCTCTAGAATGTTGATCTCATGGTTGGCGCTCATATTTTAATGCGGAAAGCATAAATCTGTTAGACTCGCATAGAAAAGCATGTTGCGCATAAAAAGAAAAAGTTGACAATTTCATGAAGACACACTGAATTTGATTCTGAGATTGAACGTGAAATCCTTCATTTTCTGGACAACAGGAGAGCGATCAGCCTCTTCTTCCACAATATCAACAGACGAAAAGAGAAGATGATGAGATGCAAGAATTTGCTCACAGATAATGTAAATATATTACTTTTTAACCATGTTAGCAGCGTCGCTCTGGTCTGTTAGTCCACCACTTTGGTCCAGACTGAAATATCTCAGTCTGTCCTGCTGAAATAGAAACCTGCTTTCATCTCTTTCTATGTTTCTGCCTGTAGAGAGCCGCCAGCGAGGTTCCTGCTCAGCTTCCAGTCCGGGGGAAAGCCAAGGTTAGCTGGGGACTGCCAACCAACACCACCCACTGTCTTTCTGATGTTAATGATCATCCTTTTGAACAGAGCCTACATTTTTGTTTACATACACAAATGTTGGAAAAAGCACTTGGCTTGCTGTTTTGTGACCAGACTGCAGCTCCTCGCACCCAAACAGAAAATGTGTGCCAGAGAAATGGAGGCTAGTCTTTGCCACCATCCCTGCCAGAAATAAAAATAATGATTAATGGGCTTGTGTAGGAGCAGAAAGAAGAAGCTGAGTTGCTGTCTTCTATTGTAAAAGTGTTGGCAATGTTTGCTACACAAGGCCTTTTTAACAAATTGAGTTCAAAATGATCAAAAGCTATATACTCTATACCTGTGCAGCACGTCAGTTTCATGCTCTGTAATCAGAATCAGAATTTGGTTTATTGCCAAGTAGGTTTATGCATACAAGGAATTTTCTTTGGTGTATAATGGTGCATAAATAAACACGGTAAGAGATATTAAAATGTAAAATAAGAGCAAAAATGTAAATATTTTAAAAACTATTGTAAAAACAATTATAAAATAAATAGAACATGTTTACAAGAAATATAAATATACAAAAAAGGGAAATGCACTAATAATATGACAAATTACTGTGAAAAAAATATGTACAGTACTGTATATCCGCATTTAAAAATGGAAGAGCTTTGCCATTTTAAAAGAGGTAGTATTTGTCATGATCTTGGTTTTTGTGCTTCCTGTTTTATTTTGTAGGTTCATTCCCTTTGTGTCATGTCTAGTTTTACTTCCTGTCTTTGTGTTTTCCCTCCTTTTGTGATTGTTTGTCTTTCCCTGATTTGATCCTCCTGTGTGTAATCACCTTGCCACCCTTGTGTCTTTGCCTGGCCTTTCCAGCTGTGTCCCGTTGTCATTCGTGTCTCTGTGTATTTATACCTCTCTGTTTCATTGTTCCTTGTCAGTTTGTTCCTACGGCTTCCATTACGTCTACCATGTTCCTGGTGTGCTATCCTGCTGTCCCCTCTTGTCCCCCCATGCCCTCCCGGTTTGTGTTTTTGCTTTTTACTTTTGGTACTCTAGCTTTGTTTAAATAAAGTTCTCTTTTTGTTAACACTAAGCCTGCTTCTGCATTTGGGTCCTTTCCTTTACAGTATTGTGCAGAAATGTGCAAAATGGGGAAAGTAGAAGAACTATGTTAAATTGCATCGCCCCTATCAAATAAAAAAATAGTAATACATTCTTAAATTGCATAAATTCCTTAATACTCACAAAATTGTTGCACAGATGCAATGATCAGGTAGATAAATATTGATAAGGATTTATGGATCTAATCTCTGCCTTTTACTAATTCACATAGTCAAACCTTAGACTGTGCCCCTCATATTAGGTACACTAAAGAGACGCATCGCTCACCACACAGTCTCCAGGACTGACCAGCTGTCCCTGTTCTAGGGACAGCTGGTAGATAACAATTGTAGTGGTAGTCAAGATTAGGTGCACTTTGCCTTAAATCAGCAGCAGCTGATACTTCTGTCTTCTAGAACGTGTTGCCTGTGAGCTGAGGAGCTCTCAACGTGATACATCTTTAGGTAAACATGTTTTTATACTTTTGATCCAACGGCGTCATGCCACCTGCATAGATCGGCTGAGAACGGCCGTATTTGGTAGATCTAGTACAGCGCATCCAGCGTAAGATAAATACCCCAAGAGAAAGCCGGACCTTGAGAGTAAATGGTTGCGTATCTGTAATTCACTTGTATTGCTCATCCTCTGTTCTCGTTGGCCAAGCTCCAATAAACCCACAGCGTAAGACGTCAAGTCGGCCTCCTACAGCATATCTGGTTTCCAGCACTTTGCTCATAAAGACTTCCTTCACAAACATGTGGCCTCTTGGATTGCTGTCTTTTCGACCTCCAGATAGGACCCATAATGAAGATGAAGATTTGTTATGAATAGTCTAAAAGGCTTTTTACATTTTTTTTTTTTTTTTTTTTTTTTGTGCTTCTGGATGGTAATTGTAATGTACAGTACCTGATCCAATCAATGTTAAGCAGCAGGGATAATTTGTTTCTTTACATTTTAATTAAAAGCAGCACAGAAACATTGTATTGATGTAGGACAGGAAACAGTTCAAAGCCCTTTATATAATCTCAAAGGGGTTTTATTGATGCTTCCTTGCCACGATTTGTTCTTATTCATTAAAAGAAATTGCTTGTCTTTGATTTAAATGCTTTTTATTGTCTTTTTTTGTAACTGTGAATCACTTTGTAGTGCTATATACTGCGCATTCTTAAATAACTACAGGTAATTTTCTCCACAACCTAGTCAAACTAGAGAGGCAGGATCATCTGTATTTGATGAGCGGTCTTATTGAATCACATAGAGCAGAAGCACAAAATCCCTCCCCCTCATCCATCAGTGCCACAACAGCCAATTTAACCACCACACGTTCGTTTCTGTCAATCAATAAATCCTACTCTGTGTTGGTAAATATAACGGATTATTGGATTCTTCACCATCCCTATAGGATGCCACAGAGCGTGCTGTCCTCTCATTATCGCCCATACTATGGATTGTGTATCCCTTTGTGTGTTTTCTTTTACCTGACCAGAGCATGCCTCCCAACATATATTTAAAAAGCCATCTCGGCAGTAACCGGCTGGGTTAAAACCCAAACACGACCGCTATAAAATATTTTTTATAGTCTTTTGTGTTTTAAAATCCCAACCTAGTGTTTCAATCTGTATGCAGATTTCGTGTTCCTAAATATAAGCATACACATGAACCCAAAACATATTAAACTTTCATATGAAATGGGAAATCCTTGCCACATTTTCTCCCTTCACTGTGAGAAATGGTTTTTATCACAGATCCAACTGTGTTAGTCGCTCTCCCATTTTAGCTTATGATTGAGTCTGAATGCCAAGCTCCTTTGAATGCTTGGGTGTCTTCCAAAAAATCTTTTCTGAAGCATGAAAGTCTGCATTGTGACATTGTTTCCCACTGTTCAAGATTCCCACAATATAATTTGATGCTGTCCAGCATATCTGAAAATCTTTCCTCAACAGTGCATTTTTCTTTGTATGTATCTGATGTGATGGAGATCCAATTTGGACATGTCACCCTTTTCAAAGTCATTAAGATAAATTTGTTTTATGCGAAGCATGTGAGAATCAGCTGAGCTGAAAGGATTTCAGCCTCTGCACTGGGTGTTACAGACCCTCAGTGCTGAGAGGTGAAAGTAAAGTGCAAAGTGAGCACCTAATCTGTGTTGAGAATGTGACCCTGCTTTAAACCGCACAGGGGTGGGGGGGCAACTATAAAGCCAAAGTCCCCTTTAAACAAAAGAGCACATTGCATAAACTTGCAAGTTCTTCTTGGCATGGTTTCTTTGCCTGCTGTATGGAAAGAAAGGTTCACAAATAATTAAAATCAAGTTAAGCAGGTTAGTGTTAAGCCTCTGAGTTTTAGATTTAAAATTTTCTCCAATCATTTAAATATTTCCAGCTGAGATGACAAGTGAACGGGCAGAGAATATACATTCAATCAGATATCTACAAAGTGTAAGCTGGAATTGATGGACAATGTGGGAAATGCAGTTATTCACTTTCTTACAGAGTTGCATGAAAAGGTGGATGCCTCTCTAAGTCTGAATGGTAAATTTGAAGCCACAGCCATTAGCTTAGCTTAGCTCAAAGACTGGAAACAGGAGGAAACAGCTAGCCTGGCCTTGTCCATAGGTAACGAAATCCGACTACCAGCACCTCTAAATGTCACTGATTTACACATTAGATCTAATTTGTGTAAAGAACCCGACATGTTGTGTTAGCTTCATATTTGGTGTATTATGGAAGTTGTATCAATCTTATCTAACTCTCAGCTAGAAAATATAAAGAATTTACTTTTGTCTGTCTTATCACTAAATATAAAGGAAAGCACTGTCAGATACATTCATATAATCATTTGGAAATTTTATTACAGACATGCAGAAAACAGTATTACAAAATACTATTTTCACATTACAATCAAATATGGTTTCTGTACATTTCTGTGATTTGAATGCTGAACCAGAAAAGGTTATACTTTAAATATATTGATGTAGCATTTAACTCAAGTTTATCTGATCGGCATAAACTAGCCTAGCCTGCTAAGGTTTTTTTTTTAGCCTATCCTGTTGCACCACATGGCTCATTGTTTTCTATGAGACAGTCCTTTCATCCTCTTCTTCCGGGTGAATTGTGCTTTTGCTCTCTCAATTGATAACTGAATTGGACTCATGACTGGAGATGCTGAGGTGGTCATGCCGGGCTTTTCAGATCTCTGTAGATTGAGCTCTTCGGTGGTGGCAAATTTGGATGTTGTGGCTGTAAAAGTCATTGGTGTTTGTTCAGTCTGTTTCAGGATAGAAACTCCATCGCTGAGAGAAGCAGCCTTTGCTTTCTTTCTTGGTTTTCTCTGCTGCCTGATGGTCTGCCTGTGTCGTACTGTAGTGATAGGTGGGGCTGCTGTGATGGTAGTAAAAAGCCTCCATTCACTCTGAGTTTCTGTTTCTTCTGCAGGTTTGCTAATGGCAGCAGTGGTTGCAGCGCTGTCCAGTGCATGTGTACTTTCACTTGGAAAAAAAGGCAAAACTGTTTTCCTCCTTCTGCTTCTCGGTCCTTTCAACTTCTGCCTTTTCAAAATGCTAAAGGAGGAGTTCAGAGCCGTAACTTGGATGGTCGTCTTCCCTCTGTAACGGTCCATCCTGTGTGAAACCTTCAGATCTGTGTTGTGCACAGACGGTACGGTGGGAGCCCCGGTGATAGGGATTAATCTCAGATTGTCCGTGGAGGAATTTTCATGGGCAGCGGCCACAATGGGAGAAGCCGAGCTGACTTTTCTCTTTTTTTTCCTCCCTTCTCTGTCTCCCCTCTCCTTTGACCTGTTTCTTTTGACTTTTGGGATTACAAGGGGGGTACTGGCAGTGCTGACAACAAAGCTTTGTTGCTCGGGCTGTGCTGTTGGGGTTATGGTAATGATGGTGGGGACAGAAATGGCTTTTAAGTTATCTGTTGTGCTCAGTACAAGCTCTTCATAGGAAGGAAGAGGAATTTTCTTGCTCTTCTTTCTCCGCCCCTTTCTGAGCCTTCTTGTTTTTCCTTCATGTAGAATAGCAGTTGTGGTTGTTAGTGTAGAAACAGCGACTTCTTCTGTGGACTCTTCTGGTTTCTTCTGGACCATCGCAGGTGGCGTAATGGAATCGGTCTCCTTATCCATCCCTGGCTCATCTTTCATGACTTCATTAAAGGGCTCTTTTCCTTCGAGCTTATATTCACTGTCACAGAGTCTGTTTGTGTTTCTAATTGACTGCTCGTGTTTGTGTGACTCATTGATGAAGTTACTTAGAGCGATGACCTCTTCTGCTTTGCTGCCAGAGGGCGAAAATGTAGCTCCTTCCTCAGCTTTCTGCTTCCTCTTCCTCCCCTTTCCTTTTTTCTTTTTGTTGGTTTTCTTCTTCCTTCCTGTTTTCTTCCTCTTTTTCTTCTCTGAGCTTTGTGACTCGCCTTTATCAGAGTCGGTGGTTGAGCTTTGAGAAGTGGAGACAGTAGCGAGGACCTTGATGAAGTCCTCGGCGGCGGTGACAACGTTTCTGAGTGAAGGCTCGTCCGGACCTGACATTGTAGACTGTGTCATACTCTCCGGCTTCTCTTCTTCGCTTTTCTGGGACTCTTCCTTCTTGGGAGGAGCAACCGTCAACTTATCGATGACGTCGATACCACCAAAGTCGTACGGGACCGCCTCATTTAACACAGCAATGGGAAGCTGCTCATAGCGTTTGCACCTACAAGAGAGCAAACGAAGGGGAGGTTTGCGTGTGTGGTGATTTCAGAAAGTAATACAGCTCAACATGTTGTAAATCTACTTAAAAGTTTAACACAGTGCACTGATACTTACATGCCATACCAGTGCCGCTCTGCACACTGCTCTTCATAAGCAAGCTCAAAGCAGGGCACACCGATGACATTGAAGAACGCCTGACCAACTACCCTAGAAGATGTGTCGTTGACTTTCCTCAGGCAACCCTTCAACCTTCAAGGAGAACAAAACATTTCTCTTTCAAAAGATGGCAATGCAATTTGACCTATAATAGTAGAGTAACTTCACAAAAGGATGTAGGCATATTTGCTGAGTTTGACGTGTTGCTATGATACCACTCCTGCAGATGCTCCTGGGATATAATGCATTTGCAAGGTATCTACCAAGCTGTTCCAAAATGTTGTTTAAAATTATCCAAAATTTTGCATTAGCCAATAAACCACTTAAATCAGGTGTCAAATCAGGCATCATAATCAGATTATCATTGCAATATTGTTATTATTATTATTATTATTATTATTATTATTGTCCTTTTGTATCACTCTGTTCTTCTGATACTTTCTTACATTCCACCTCTATAGACCTTTTTGACACACACGTGCCTTTATTTTTTTGTCAAAAGCTGAAGTTTCCTACTGTTAAAACAATGGACATTAACTTTTACAGTAAGATCTGGAATAGAAATCGATACGCTAATTGTAAACTGTAAGAAAAATGTGGCCCTTAAATTGTGCCACAATGACATAAAAGCTGCAACTTAAGCTCCAACAGCTTGACTTCACTTGACTTAATTTGAACATGTTATGCAGTTTTTAAAATTATGTTATGCTTTTTAAACCCTTGAAGTTGCTGGTCAATGCAAGTTCCAGAAAGCAAAATGTATAAGTACAAAACAGCTGTGAAGTTCGCTGTGTTCATTTTTGTTTATTAGTTCTGATGCAGTTTATGTTGATGGGCGTTTTACAACTTTAATCTTAAAAAGGCTGATGCACAATGTTACATATTTTTTATGAAAATGGATAATAATGTTTTCAGTGTTCCACATGTTGTCACACTTTCATATCTCCATTTCAAAAAGGGTGTTTGGAGCATTTTCTTAAAAACAACTCAACAATAGTCCAATCAACAGTAATTTGAGCTTAATGCAACCATACTTTTTTCCCGTTTACATGGAGGTGAGACTAAAATGTTTTACTCACGCATTATCACAGTCACAATGACAGATGGAGTGCCACTTGAAATTAGTGTGGCCATAATTGGAGGAGAATGCGTGGATGACATGAGGGCAGTGATCGTGGATACGGCAGCAGCTGTCGGTCTCTGCAAATTCTCCTGCAACAAGAAAGTCAGAATCAGTATTACACACTCATATAATTAAGTTTTTTTTTTTTTTTCGTTTTTTTTTTTTTTTTTTTTAAGCTTAAAGATAGTGAAGGCTATAACTCACCCAGCTGGCCATAATGATCAGCCATGTTTCCAGCTCCACACCACAGGGTCCCCGGATAAGTGAAGCCTCTCTTAGATCTCTGTAAAACCTTGTCCTGCAGCGCAGAGTCATCGACCTTCACCCTGCCACTCCGCCCCGACCTCTCTTTAAACTCCCGGCACATCAATTTGGCTTCATCCATGCGCGCAAAACGCGTCTCCAGCTGCCGCCCGGCTCTCTGTTCTTTCAGTCCTAACCTGCACTCATGCATGAACGACTTTACCTGTATCTGACTTACTAAGAAGGAGCAGTTCACAAGCTTCCCCGCAGGGCTGACGACGGAGCGCACCACCTCGGCTCCGTCTGACACCTGGTACAAGAAGCTCTCCCTCACGGTT
This sequence comes from Bovichtus diacanthus, assembly GCA_943590825.1. Taxonomy (NCBI): domain Eukaryota; kingdom Metazoa; phylum Chordata; class Actinopteri; order Perciformes; family Bovichtidae; genus Bovichtus; species Bovichtus diacanthus. Next base: position 1,901,141 of record CALSBV010012220.1, on the reverse strand, counting down.
GACATTTTTGCGCAAAAGGTGCCGTTGAGCATGGAGAACATTTCTTTGCTCTCCTTCTCTGCGTCCAAAGCGCGGCTCAGGAAGTCGCCTTTGACGAAGTTTCTGTCCAGATAAGACAGAAAGACAAAGAAAACCGACCACATGATGCGGCGAGTGGCACTTTCAGCACCACGCGTAACGGAGACAGCTCCTCGCGGTTTTCCGGCGCTCTCGAGCAGCCCTCCCACTTTTAAGGCGAAGCTCAAGTGGTGTGATTATTAATACGATAAATGTCAACGCTGGGAGGAGTTAGCTGAATTAACCTCTTTAGATTTCCAGCATGGGGTAGAATAGCTTTCATCTATTACCCATTTGCAGAGCGCTCACCAGTAGGTTACCTCACTGAATTAAAACGTGGAAGGAGAGGAGAGGGTTAATGTGTGGGTGTGTAGATCATGAACCTCCAGCACCTTACACTGCACAGCGAGATGACCGCAAGTTACCTCCCAACCCCCTCAGCTCAACCCCCCAGAAAGTGGAGATTTACTTTGGGAACACGCATGGAGGAGGTTCTAGTTTGCACCCACTTTCCATGGTAACAGGCATGGGGTGATTGTGCCAACCCAGGAGATTGGACATCTTTCAAATGCCACAAAACAGGCACTGAATTGGTGATGACCTAAATCACAATGTAGGGACAAAAAACCTCATTGTGGAATGTGGAGAAAGCTTGGCGCTCTCGCACGCAAACCACCACACTGACTGAAGGACCTCAGCAGCCCACAGGAGCCACAGCTGATGGTTGGATTCAGACAAAACTCGTTAAAATAATGGAAGCATCAATTAAGTGTGTGTTATCATGGTACCCTGTGCAGTTTGCATGGGCTACCTACTAGCCGAATTAGTGCTTCAAAGTGCCTGTTGGTGATGTTTTGTTTTTTTTAAACCCCCCTATTCTTTATTTTTTTTACATTTTTTTATAACGCTCAAAACTATTATTTGTTTGTATTTCATCACGTTAAAATGTGACAAACCGTATTTTCATTATACTATTTATTCTGAGTCTTTAATTTATCACATTCACACAAACAAATGCAGAGTGTGTGCATGACACAATAAACATTCATTAATTCAATCAAATGTGTATGAGTAATGCAGTGTTGCTGCACAATTGTCTGCACGAATTGTTTTGTGCATATGTTTGGTCATATCTGACTTACATTTGAGTGAAACATTCTCACTAAAGTCACATGAGTTAAGAAAATGATGCACACAGCAAATTCCTTTGCGTCTTGTGAACAAGTGACTGCTCCCCGAAGAAAAGAAAAAGCTCTTGTCAGGTTGTGTTTCTAATCAGCCCAGTGTTGTGTCACATGGCGGGTCTTACATGGAGCTCAAGAGGCGGAGATACAGCCTACATAAGGCAGTGAAATCGGATTGTTGGAAGGCGGAGAGAAATGATGTAAAATCACCAGAGGCAACATTCGACAAAATCTTGAGGGAGGGAAAAAAGGTTTCTCATGAATTAAAGTGGTCACTGCAGGAGGGATTTGGGGCAAAACAAAAATGAGACTGATAATCCTACTGGAAAGATTTCCGAGTTCGTGTGGAGCGCACAGTGAAACAGAAAGGTGATACTTTATGTGAAATAAGCATTGTATTGTTTCAGACACGAGAGCTGCAGGACAGCGCCCTCTAGATGACGAAGTGTCTGACTGAAGGACAAGTATAAGTATTGTGTACGCAGAGTATACTGGTGCATAATTAATATATTATTATAGTACGGTATATAGTTTAGTTGGCCCCACCTGCTGGCCAGCAGAAAAAAGTGTGGTTTTAGTGGTAGCCTACTGATAAAGATTTTAGAAATTCAGCAATGCCCATACCCGAAACTAATTATCCTAGCTGCTGCCCGCTGAAATCTGATTGGCTGTTTGCCAATTAGCCCTCTTTTGGCAGCATGTGCCAAAAGTTAGTATTTCTTTTAAAGAAGATTTGAACGGTGAACTGTGTATTATCTCCTACTACATTCAAATGAACGGCTGTTTTGAAGAAGAAATTGCCTCAATGCCCACCAGCCGCAGGATATTGTTATAACGTATTATATAAAATACTGTTATCATCTAACATCACTGAGTATAAGTGGTGGACAGTTGCCTACATTTACTTAAGTGTTGAAGCCTGTTTAAGTCTGCTACAATTTTGAGGTAGGCTAACGTTACTTGTACTTCACTTGAGTATTTCCATTTCCTGCTACTTTACATAATCCACTACAATTCAGAGGCATTGTACTTTTCACTCCACTACATTTATTTGATAACTTTAGTTAGCCTACTTTGAAGATTCAGTTTCGGAATAATCAACAAATCTATCATGCATTATGCCTATCATAACTTTATTGATCCTTGTTCAAATTCACAAGCTACCCGGCAGTGTGTGTGCGTGTGTATATATAGTTTAAAAAAATAAAAAAGCTCCCAGTTACATTTTGTTGTGCAGAATATGTACTTTTACTTTTTGTAAGCTACTTTTAGTATATTTGATGCAAATACCTTTGTACTTTACTTAAGTAAGATTTGTTATGCACTTTTACTTGTAAAGAGTATTACAGAGTACTACACTGTGGTATTAGTACTTTTACTTAAAAGATCTGAGTACTTCATCTAACACTGCTGAGTAGAAGAGTTTAAAGTGTCATTCAGCTAATTGTTTTCGGTTTGACGGCTACAACTTTACTGTTTTGATTTAGTCTCACCACTCATTTGTTCAGTTTTTTGGCCTCATACAGCAGCATTTCCAGCATGAAAGGCACTAAAATCCTACTGTGCACTACCTGCTCAGCACCAAATGACAGACAGAAAACGTTAGCATCTAGCTGGTGAACATAGTGGAGCATTTCAGATCAAAAACAGATCTGAAAGAGTGAATATTGGACTTACATTCACAAACATGCTCCAAATGATTAATAATGTTGCTGTGTAACTGCTGCATGTGTAAATAAGCAATTGTTCACTAATAAATTTGTCATATCAACTTAAAAGGTGATAATAGTCCACCTCAGTGTTGTTTACATCTTGTTTATGCTGCCCCCAGGTGGCCAAAGATGGATAAATCCATCAGCATGAACTCATGCAGCATCGTCAGTCAGACATGTTAATATCGGCTCAGATTTATAGCTTTGTAAAAGAAAGCATCTGAGCATGCCAGTGTTACATATACTGTAAGTTCATTTGGTTCACAATGAACTGTGGGAAAGTACAGTTACTGTTGGCAGAAAAGTGAACACCGTCTGTAGCTCAGCTTGAACTCTGTTGTACAAAAACTGAGATGAAATTTCAGATCAGTTTATTTAATAACTGTAATAACATTTCCAGTTTGACAGCTGGGAAAATACTGTGATTAAAGTAAGATAATGGATTGTGTTGCTGTGAACATGATCACAAGCTGAGTTTATTTAGACACTGATCCTCTGGCGATTATGAACATTTGAAGCAGCTCTGAGCAGCATTTAGAATAACAACCTGAGGTATGCATGAGTGGAACATTTAACATTTTTAGAGGATCATTAGTCAGTATTGATATCAAGTGTAATCAAGTGCCTACAGTGCTGTATCTGTGTTTGGTTCACAATATGCACCAAAAAAAAAAGTGACACATTCTTGCAGACCTACGTTTTAAAACCTGAGTGTTTATTGACAGAAATTCAAATATTTGGGACGGTGATGGTGTTTATAAAAGAAGTGCCAACACAAATCACAGATATGAAATTCTACTGTATTTAACCATGCTTTACAGCAGGGGTCTCCACACAAGTAATGCGATTTACTGTGGCACACAGTTCATAACCAATTCTAATAAAACTGAGAATATGAGCTGTAGCTGTGTCTAAATGTCATACTTGAGCATACAGTATATGTTTTGAGTATGTAGCATGTGTGAAAGGTGGCTGTATTTTAAATGTAATTTATAGCTTCTGGTCAAATCATAAGAATATTTATATTATTGATGTAGTTGCAATAGCGAAAAATAAGCATTTGGTCATTAACATCGCAAAATGTCTTTTCATGAAATCTGATAATCAATGTTAAAATACAATGTTTTACTATTCTACTGTTTTTGCTCATTAACTGCAAACGACAAATACTTTACAATGCATGCTAACATGTTTCATTTAATTCAACCATAGTATATAAACAAGCAACATTTGGAAACTTGAATGAGTTAGTTCATCCTTTCCAGTGACTATTGGGTCAGCTTTTGTCTTTGTCAAAGTTATCATACTGCTGTGGGTTAATACAGTTTTTCATTCAATCTGTGCTTTGACACAATGTCAGTTTGATAATTCATTACTTTAACTCTTGGAAGGTTTAACTCTCTGCAAGTTGAATTTAAATGTAAAGTAATTAATGGAAAGTAATAACGCATTAAAGGATCTACAACACTTGTTTCGGACGATCGTCGGCAGAGATGTGAAGTGTATTAAATGAGCTGAACAAACATGCAGAACAAACTTTTCCCCACACTACCAGAATGTGCTGGATGCAACAAAAAAACGTCAATCTAAGCTTTCGGTCACAAAGGGCTCTCTCAGAGCGTGGTGTGGAAGACATTTTCAGAAGAAAACCTCTGGTTATGGTTAAGCATTTCATCAGAATCAGAATTTGGTTTATTGCCAAGTAGGTTTTGACATACAAGGAATTTTCTTAAAGGTTCAGTGTGTAAGATATGCCATAATTTAAATTTACAACTATAAAACCATGAACTAACGTTATCAACAGAATGTGAAGAGGTAACAGTGTTGACGAGTTCAGCCACAGCACCGGAGATACACCGGGGTCACACAGGTCCACAGCCCACTGTGGCCGCCGGGCTGCGGCTTGTTCTGGCTGAGCTCCAGTCTCTTCTGACCGGGGCTCCATCTGACGGAGGCGGCTGCAGAGTGCCGGCTGAGCCGACCTCTCTCCTTCCCCGGCAGCCTGCTCTCCTGGCTGCGCTGCCACCAGGAAGACGAGACAAATATGTGGTTCGTTCTCTAGTTTCTCTCACTTTGGATTTAGTCCAATAAACAAACTAACTTAATGTTACTCGGACTACAGCCCCGGATAACGTTAGTGCCCCAGTAAAGACGAATGGATCAGCCCCACGTGAAGATTATGAGATGGCTGTTTTTTTGAGTGTCAGCTGTTTGGTCGAATTTTGGTATTCCTGCCCACTGACTGACCGACATTACTGGCATTACACAGGAGTAAATGCAATACACAACATAAAGAATACATTAGAACACATTAAATAAGCCAAACTACTACGACTAAAGTATGAACATTAGAGATTGTATGGACCCAGTTTATAGATGAAATGCTGCCCCCTATTTCTTTGGAGCAGGTGGCTCGGAATTACATTGAACCTTTTAAGTAAAAGAAATTAAAATGTAAAATAAAAGCAGATTTAGAAAAAATTTCATAAAAACTATTATAAAATCAAAAAATGTGAATATTGAAACATAAATATACGTAAAAATGATAAGAATATGAAAATTACTGGGAAATTTGTTTTAAGGTGACTCCATAGAGGTGTAGTAATCTATGTAAAATAAAATACTGAGATTAGTGTCATACAGAAAGGCAGGCTCTTAATCAGATACACAAAGACAGTATGAAGTTATAAATACAACTCTTTTATTCTACAATGGTTGACAAGTTTGAGACCTTTCATAAATCCTTAGCTGTTACTTCAGGGCGAAAAAGGTCACTAAGTTGAACGTTAGCAGCCCCCTCCCACTCACCATTCCCCCAGAACCTAAGATCACTTTCTCATTCACAGTCCACTTCATGCACCCCAGTTTCTCCCTCTAACAGCAGAGCCGTGAAGTTTTTTTTTGTTTTATTTGTTGTTTTTTTTTAATAAATGGATGTGTTGGCCGCTCCTGCAGACAGACATAAAGGATGGTACCTCTCTCTGATGGCACCCAACACAAAAGGACCAAAGTTTGCCTGGCTGGACCCGTCCAGACTCTACTGCAACTCCCAGGTATGATCGGGGGGGGAAAAAGGATGATTTCTAGTTACCTGATACCATTAGACTGTCTCCCTTCTGTCATTGAACACAGCATAAAACTCATTCATAACAGAAAAATACAAGCTGCATTTTGCGCATTTAACGTCTTGGCTCTCCATTCAGGCTCATGCAGACTGTGTCAAAGACCTTCTCAGTCCATTCCACAGCGACACCATTGACCTGGTCGTCGGGATGGATGCAATGGGATTCATTCTTGGTAAGAAAACGCACCAATTCATCTTGAGAAGGGTGAAAAAGAGCAATCACACTTGGTGTCTCACGCTAATGTTATCTTACGAGGAAACATACTCTGCTATTACGTACGTCAGGAAACCTGACCATCCAAGCTTTTTTCATGAAAATGAAGGTGCTTTTTTACATTCAAGCTTTTTTCATGAAATTTAATATTCTTTCACAGCCAAGCTTTTCTTATGAACATTTTATATTTTTCACATCCAAGCTTTTTTCATGAAATTTAAAAAAATGTTTACATCCAAGCTTTTTTCATGAAGATTTAATATTTTTTAACATCCAAGCTTTTTTAATGGAAATTATGTATTTTTTGACATTCAAGCTTTTTTCATGAAATTTAATATTCTTTCACATCCAAGCTTTTCGCAGGAAAATGTATTATTTAGTCTCATTACATTTTTTCATGAAAATTTAATCTTCTTTCACATCCAAGCTTTTTTCATGAAAATTAAACACCTTCATAGTCCATTCCACCGCGACACCATTGACCTGGTTGTCGGGATAGATGCAATGGGATTCATTCTTTGTAAGAAAACACACCAATTCATCTTGAGAAGGGTGAAAAAGAGAAATCACACTTGGTGTCTCACGCTAATTTTATTTTACGAGGAAAAATACTCTGCTATTACGTACGTCAGAAAACATGACCATCCAAGCTTGAAAATGAAGGTGCTTTTTGACATCCAAGCTTATTTCATGAAAATTAAAAAAAAATTCACATCTGACCATTTTTCATGAAAATTGTCTTTTTTTTCACATCTAAGCTTTCCTATTGAAAATTTTATATTTTTCACATCCAAGCTTTTTTCATGAAAATATAATATTCTTTCAAATCCAAGCTTGCAGAATGCAAATGACATAAATTTGTCTATATTTTTTGCTATTGTCTATATTTTTCTCTATTTCCTACAAAAAACAATGACAGTTTCTCAGCATGACAATGCACCTCACTAAGCCCACCCCTTTTTATTTTTTCCTTCTTTTTTCCTTCTTTTATCCTTCTTTTTTCCTTCTTTTTTCCTTCTTTTTTCCTTATATATTCTTTCTTTTTTCATTCTTTTTCATTATCTTTTCATAATTTTTTCATTATTTGTTCATAATTTTTTCATTATTTTTTCATTATCTTTTCATTATCTTTTTCCTTATTTGTTCATTATTTTTTCATTATCTTTTCATCATTTTTTCATTATTTTTTTCATTATTTTTTCATTATTTATTCATTGTTTTTCATTTTTTTTTTTTATCTTTTCATTATTTTTTCATTATCTTTTCATTATCCTTTCATTATTTTTTCATTATCTTTTCATTATCTTTTCATTATTTTTTCATTATTTTATCATTATTTTTTCATCATCTTTTCATAATCTTTTCCTTATTCTTTTCAATATTTTTTCATTATTTTTTCATTATTCTTTAATATTTTTCCCCTTAATTTCTCAGTATTTTTTCAATATTTTTCATTATTTTTTCATTATTTTTTCATCATTTTAACGTTATTTCATTAAATACCAAAAAATAGACAAATTACATGTCATATGCATTTTAGTTATGAAAAAGTATTGAAAAAGTATTGAAAAGTATTGATAAAATATTGAAAAATAAATGAAAAAATAATGAAAATATAATGAAAAAATATTGAAAAAATAATGAAAAAATAACGAAAAAATGATGAAAAGATAATGACAAAATATTGAAAAAATATTGTAAAAATATTGAAAAAAAAATTGAAAAAATAATGAAAAATAATGAAAAAAAATTGAAAAGATAATGAAAAAATAATGAAAAAAATAATGAAAAGAAAATGATAAAATAATGACAAAGTAATGAAAATATAATGAAAAAATATTGCAAAAATAATGAAAAAATATCAAAAAAATAATGAAAGATTTTGAAAAAATAATGAAAAAATAAAAAGGGGTGGGCATAGTGAGGTGGCATTGTCATCCTTAGAAACTGTCATTTTTTTTTGTACAAAATACCAAAAAATATATAGAAATTACATGTAATTTGCATTTTAGTAATGAAAAGAAAGAATAAAAAAAACAATTTTTAGAAACGTTTTTATCTCTTTACTCATTTATATATATTTTTAACAGCATAGGCAAATTCTTTGGGTGGAGGTTTAGAGAATGAGACGAGACATAGATGTAAATGTTAGATTTAAGTTTAGCCTGCTCATTTTTTTGTGTGCATATTTACATTTGTACATCTGTACATTTATTGACCATATCATTGTAAGGAACAATATATTATTTGTGTTGTAATTTGTTATACTGTATCTAGTGTAAAATACAAAGCAAACTATTCCTTTTTAACCATGTCTTTAAATACGTGACTAATGTTTGTCAGTAGAAATAGTTTAAAAAGTAAATACTTAAGCAGTACATAAGCAGTTGACACATCTCCTTCCTGCAGGTATGAGGGTGCTGTTAGTGGACCAATGGATAGAGACTGGAGGCACTATGACGGCTGCCATCCAGCTGGTAAAGGGGCTGGGAGCCTCTGTTGTAGGTCAGTCATGATGGTTCATTCATAATGCCGTAATTCAAAGCTCCTCAACATTTTAAAATACATTTCACTTTGCTTCCTGCAGGTGTAGCTGCTGTGGCCATCGAGCACACTGAAGAAGGAAAGTGGATTAAAGAAAATTACAAATCCTCTCACTGCATCCCCGAAGAGCTCCAGACCCAAATTGACCGGAAGTATTTTGATTCCTTCAAAAAGCTTCAACTGAACAGGAAAGCGTGATTTCTTACAACTTCAGTAAAGAAGAAAAGGGAAATAGTGATATTTTCTATGACTGAGATTGGTTAAAAAATATGTATCTGCATTGACATTGCTGTAAATGTTTTAAATAACACAAGCTATACTAAACAATGGTTCAAGAGAAGAAAAAATATTTTCAGAAACACAGACATTTTTGTTTTTTTAATATATATATTTAATACATGTAAAACATAGCATGATTCAAATATTCATATTGTAAACAAAAAAGTACCTATGAAGCATATACTGTAGATAAAACATTTTTAAAAGTCCAAGTCTGCATCTACAACAATGGTTTCCAACATGCATTTTTTTCTTGTGAGCATAATCGTACTTCTTACAGAAAGATGGGGAACCTCCGATCTACAATATTATGAAAAGAGGTAAGTACCAAGTAAAAACTGTCATTTACAACAACAGACTTTAAGGTAAATCCGAGAAAAATCTTAACTGTTAAACTACAGCAGCAAGATTGAATATTTAAGCATCCACACACTCCCATGTTAAAAAAAACATCCACAGTCATTCTTTGGCAAATCTGCAGTACCAGGACAGTCATTTTTGTGTAATTGCTGTGTCACTCTGTAACTCCAAACAAGTTTAACTGAGCAACACCACAAGAATCCACATCCCACAGAGGAAAACTCTTTCTAGGCCAGGAAAAACTGAACTTAACCATGTCAGGAAGTAGAAACTCCAGCGTCCCTCCTCCTGCTTTGACCACAGAAATCCTTCAAGTCTTCTTCTCTATTTTCAGTCTTTACCTCTGACTTAAAACTCCCGCTTCCGTCCTTACTGACAGCAGTTCGGCTGTTTCTTCTTTGATGAAGCGTGCAGATTGTTTGACGTGCTGTTAATTCCTGGAACGAATCAGCAGCTGGGTGTTAAAACTATGCGACAACTGTGATGGTTTTCATGATCATGGTTGGTTTAAATACTCACTGACAACGCCTCCGATTTGCCTCGATCCACTTTTCTCCAACTCAGCGAGAACGTTGGTCTCGAAGGCCAACGATGCAACTCGAAAGAAGAACTCTTTGACGTTTTCCCCTACAGCATCCAGGAAATACGGATCAGTAAGGGACTTTGCTAGTAAAAGAAATGGCGTGCTCTTCAGAGATATTATACAACCCCGACTAAATACATAGATGCACATTTATTGTTTCTCAAAATTGACATATTGCTCCTACTAACATATACAAAATAAAGCCCTGTTACAGAAGTGTGACTGGTGTCCTCTGCATATGGCAAAACACACCTTTTATGATCAATGGGGCATGCAAAAGGCATGTTTTTTTTACATTAAATCCCACAAAAAAATTATGAAATAAAACATAAATCAGGTGCATGGAAAAATTAAAGACCCTCCGCTGCTTTCCACCAAAAGATCAGACTACTCTCCCCTTTTTTCAGACCCCACCTCCCCAACTAATAACGTTCAAACAGTTCCTAAGTCAACGGTGGAGTTACTGGCACTGGTCATGTTAGTGTATTTGAATATAAATGCTCACCGGTCAGCGAGGACACAGCCCAATACTCGGCTCTGATCTCTTGTGCTAGTTTGAGGGCGTCTTGTTCAATCTGAGAATACTGAGCAGGAGACTGTCGGAGACACCAGAGCAGACAAAGTTAGGTATAATGTAATCACACACACATAAGTTAAAGATGGCCATTACAATGTCCTACAGGCCTTCAAACGGTTTGTTTTAGCAAACAGTCTAAAATCCAAATAAACTTCTATCACATAAAACAAAGAAAAATAGCAAATCATCACCATTGAGAAGTCAGAAAAGGGAATTTCTTTTTTTGGTATATTTGCTTAAAGTAGTTGACATTTGATTTTTCTTTAAGATGACCTAATCGTTCAGCTCTATAGTTTTATAAACTATAATGTTTTTCATAGCTAATGAGAGTACTTGGATATTTTATTCCACTATAAAAGGGAGTCACTCAAGCACAAGAGAAGGTACATTACCCAATCCTGTAATCTAATTTGTTTAAAAAGACACCGCATGAGCAAGTCCAAATAAATAAAAAGTCACATTAAAGTCAAAGAAGAGACTCATTTCAAATAGTTGACGAAAAATAACAAACTTCTTGAAATAGCAGAGCAGTCTGCTTCTTACTTCCCACCACTGCTTCAATACAGTTGGTAAGGTCTTAGAAATGTGTGCATTTCAACCCATCAGAAAAGCTTTGGAGTCTAGTGCAGTGAAGGATGGGGGAAACTACATTCCTGAGGTTTGAGTTGGACACTAACGCTTTGTGCTGCCGGCAACAGTCCAAACAATTCACATTCGACTCCAATAAAAAGACATTCAAAAGACATGCGCACTTTAAAAAGACGTACGCTCAGGTCTTTCTTTGTGCCAACGAGGAACAGCTGAACGCCGGTGGGGTCGTTCTCTTTCAGGGCGTCTTCGAGCCACTGCCTGCAGACAGAGCACAACAAGTTCAAATCCTCCAGCAGGGATGAAAAACTGTACGAGTGCCAACACTCTGCTGATAATAAATGAGCTTACCTTACATGGCCCAAAGAGGCGACATCGTTTACATCAAACGCAATAATCACAACTGGAAGAAGAGAAAATATTACATCAATTAACAGTTTTAAGAGAGACAAATTGCAGTAGAGTATACACTGCTTCATTTTCTCTATTTACATTTTTTTTACATTGTTTAGTACATTTCTCTAGTTTTCTGCCCTGCACCACACACATATCTCACCCTGGGCTCCTCTGTAGTATGTAGAAGCAATGCACTTGAACCTCTCTTGGCCTGCAGTGTCCCAGCTGTAACAGAGACCCACATGTAGGCAATGTCACATCAGAGTCCATTTACTTTGTTTTGTGTATAATAATGAAGACATTAGACTTACAGCTGTAGGCTGAAAGGAACGCCCAGCACCTCAAAGCGCTCCATCTCAAAGTCAACACCAATCGTTGCCTTGTAGTTTTTATCAAAAGCATCCTTGCAAAATCTGGAAAACATGAACAATGTCTTCAGAATCAGAATCAGAAATCCATTATTAGTCCCACAGCGGGGACATTTACATGGTTACAGCAGAAAGGTAAAAAAGGATACAATAAAAACACACGTTGAACACTACAATTAAGTGGATGGTTAAGCAGGTAAGTAAAGTGCGAATGCAGTGGTACCGGGCTAAATACAACAATAGTAACAATAGTCATCAATAGTTACTTCAATTGTTATCTAAATGACGGAGGCTATATTTTTGATACAACTTGTTTGTTTGTGATCAAGATTTCAGTAAAACATATAACCATTCACATCCACACCCCACATCTAAAGAACTAATGTGTAGATTCACTGATTTTTTATAGTATTAATAACTCTCTGTATAAATACTCTGTAAGTCCTACATTCAAGATTTCACTTAAATAAAAGTACACAAAAGTATTAAAAGCTAAAAGTACTTAAAAGTATTAAAGTAAACATACTTGTTGGGCCTTCCAGGGAAATATATCATTACACATATATTATTGGAATATTTTTACTGAAGCTTTACCATGTAAGCAACATTTAAATGTTACAGCTGGTGGAGGTGCAGCACATTTTAACTACTTTTTGAATAGTTTAATCTACAGCACAGTATCATATTTCATTAATTGATCATATGTTTGTTAATATAGTAGATAGATAGATAGATAAATGTAGTGCAGTACAAGAGTACAACATTTCCCCTCTGAGATGTAGTGCAGCAGATGTATAAACTAGCATAACATTGAAATACTTAAGTAAAGCAAAAAATACCTCAAAATTGTACTTCAGTAAAGTATGTTTGGTAAATGTAATGTCTATTACAGTGTGCATTTGAATGCAGATCTAACATTTTTACACTTTTTAATAGTTCAAAAATAATAATTGAAGGAGGAACTTGTTCTCAGAGTTATTTCTTGTTAAGAGTTATTTATTGCCAGAACTGCACCAGTGACTGTGTTGAGCTTACCTATTAATCAGACAGGTTTTACCCACGGCCAGGTCACCCACAACAATGACCTTAGAGATTTTAAATCTGCTGAGAAGAATAAAAGACGGAAGCAACAGGTAAATAGATGTCACACAAAAAAGCCACATCCAGTATCACGTGGCTGCTGGTCCCTGTACTCACCCCACAGTGCCGGTACGCTGCTCCTGACAGGCCGTCTTCACTTTATTGTTGAAATCCTCCTTAGTGTGGAAAGCTGCCTCTTTCCTGAAATACTACGAGAGACGAAGGGAAACTTATGAGGCTGTTTTAGAGCGATGGTGGACAACTATAGGCTTGTTACATATAATATATTTTTATTAAATGATTTTACCTGAGGGAGCTGAGCAACGATACGGTCCCTTCGAACAGGAGGAAGAACACTCATGGCTGAAACTCGGACAGACATGAAGCTCTGAGGTAAATGTTTAGCAGAGGGACATGTGGTGAGCTGGACAGAGAGAGAGACATGTTCACTCGTTAACGCCGTTTCTTCATCATATCAATGATTTTTAAACTCAAGCATCAGACCGGCTGCTCTCTTTTACTGTTGCTACTGGAAATAAAATGTAAAAGATGTTAAATGAACCGTGAACAGTCCAAAACCCAGAGATATTAAAGTTAGAATGGTATAAAACAGGAAGAAAAAAAAAAGAAGCAGCAAACCGCACATTTTTATTACAGGAAACGGTAAATGTTTCAATTTTCTATTGACACACATTATTCATCAATTTTATATAGACATACACACATTAAAACATAATAAGAAAATACCTAAAATGTTAGTTCTATTGTCATTTGTCCTCTGTTTACTGTATTGTTTGTTTAGTTGTTATGTTGCCTTGCTGCAAAAATAGTTTCCACTTGTGGGACAATAAAGATCTCAACTGAACTGAATTTAAATATATTTTGGCATATACATAATAAAATAATAATAATAATAATAAAAATAATGAGTTACCCCAAAGAAAAATACATATGTATTACTATCTTGTATTTAAAATGTCAGTTAGACAGCAAAGAAAAAATACTTTTGTATTAGTTTCTATACATTTGGAATGGATTAGCTCTGATTCTCTTTCTCGGCTCTATTTGCTTATGTTTTATTTCCATAGTAAACCAGAACATAGACTGTTCCCGCAAACTGCGCACATATCTACCTCCTCCTGAGTCACAGTAAAGACTACAGCTAACTGGAAATAAAGAGAGAGAGAGAGAGAGAGAGAGAGAGAGAGAGAGAGAGAGACAATAAACTGTAGAGAGACTAAATATGTGTTATCCATTGTGTAGCAACATGACCAGATGCAGAGCCAGACCAGACAACTGTAATCACTGTTGATCCACTTACTGTGCAGATCTGCTTTAATCCGCTTGTTCATTAAAACTGCTGGTGAAGAAGAAGAAGAAGAAGTTAGGTCCACCATAAAACTCCATTTCACATCCAAAAAAACAAGTTAAGTGTCGTATTATCGCTGTAAAGTTCCACGTTAAGAAAGATACATTAAAGTAACACACACACGACTAAATTAAACTTTAAAAAAAGAAAAAAAAAAAGAAAAACGTGTTTGAGCTCGTACCTCAACGAGACGGTCTCTTCTCTCGTGTTTCGGCTTTGTTTTTTTCCTCCACGGATGCTTCTTATTGTACTGTAGACTCGTGCATGTCCATTGATCAACATTAAAGTGTGGATTTTATGGAGATCAGAGCTTAAATCGATCCGCGGAAGTTGAGGAGGAGAAGCAGACTGGAGCTGCTGCTGACTCAGATTTCTTTTTTCTTTCCTCCCAGATTCCCTCCGCCGGTCCCCTGCTGGAGGAAATGAGCAACACTCGGAAATTAGGGAAGAAAACGTCTTATCCATCTCCATGTGGAATTATCTTCTGTGCCTTTTATTTTCTCATTACTCGCTTTACATTTTGTATATCACAATGTTACTGTTTCTACATGATGTCATATTTCCATACGTGTATGCATGCGCATGTTTTTACAATAAAGGGGTGAACACATAGAAAACGTTTGTAACTTCTTTTTTGTTTCCTGTCAATGAAATGTGTCGCCAATAGAGGTCGCTCTAAGCCTCTGTGTTATAAACGCAACCCACTGTAAAATAATTTAATATTATCCAATACAAAGACAATAACAGAATATGTAAAAGATATAGAGCATTACATAAAAAAATAACAGTATTCATCAATATTTATTTCAGCGTATTTTCACTCTGCACCATTGTACTGCTGTATTATTGTTTACCATTTACAGAAACTGTCTGACACTGCATATTGTTGTTCATTGTTCTATTGTTCATATTTTTTTTAATTATACATTAATCTTCTTTCACCCACTTGTAAGTAAATATTAGCTAAATGTTCATGTTTGTTCAGTTTTGTGTTTTTTGTTAGCTGTATTTCTATTTCTGTGTACGTACATTGAGAGCAACACAAATGTCCTTAAATGTGTACACATACCTGGCCAATAATGTATTATTATTAATATATCAATTTCTAAATATGTGAGCTGATAAATAGTTACTTTTGAGAGAGGTTTTGGTCTCTGTGATTGTTTTTCCTTGTTCCTTGTTTTTCTTCGCTCTATTTAAAAAAAGACTTCTACTTCTACAAAGTGATGAAACCGCATATTAGCTTTTGCTGAAAATTAAAACATATTTTTACACAGAGGAAGACTGTGTCCTCCAATTGAAAAAAAACAATGGTTTCCAGCCTTTTTGGCTTGTGACTCCTCTATGAGTTGTTTCAGATGGTTTTACTTATAAAACTGTTTAAGGCCCAAGGAAGTAAAACTATCCACTTATCCAAATGCAGAGATTAGCAAAAAAGTCCAAGTTGTATCGGCACTTTTACTCAAGTAAAGTATCTAATCTTCTCAGTAGAGTACATATTGCAAAAATAAACATCAACACTTTAAAAAAAAAAAAAAAAACATTTTTATTTTGCGGTATCAATCAACCATTCAGAAAGAGGGGCTCATAAAAAAAACAGTTAATAAAATATACATTATACATTGTTGTGGTCATGGTCAAATTAATTTGCTATATGTTTGTCTCGAAAATCTCTCCACGTCTGCACTATATCTATACATTATCTGTACTTTATTCTCTTTGTAAAGGCACTGTGGTAAAGGCACTGCAGCGCAGGTCAGACACATCTAATGTGTCCATTTCTTGGCGTTTGGCTGAAATGTACTGATCATTAGGTTTTTAAATGACACTGCCAGCACGGATGATTTATAGCAGGATAAGGAAATTAGCATTTAAAGTCCACTGATGGTGTTGTATTACCACTTGAAATATATTGAAAATAATGCATATTTGTGGACATTTTTAGCAAAGAGGAGGAAGAAGAGAACATCTTAAAGAAATTGATCTATTCTGCAAAGGTATTACTATTTTGCAAAGAAGCTACACACCGTGGGGATACTCTTCTATCTCCACATCAAGTCTCACTACTGGTGATAATCACTATCAGTATTGATCGTGCTGCTCGTTGTGAAAGGTTTCTTGTGGTGCTCAATTATCAGACTGTTAGATGGCAGGAAGATCCTGCTTCAGCCCCACTTCTGTTAAATACCAACAGATTTCATATGAAAACCATTAGAGGACCATAAACTGTTCCTGTGTCTAGTGGAATTGGTCCAGTTCAGTCACAGCCCTGTATCTCTTCAGCCACACATGGCATCATAGAGACACCAAGAGAACATACTGTATGTAGGCCTTCACATATTGTTACAATGTGAGGCTTTTGCTGCTAAAAATAAGTTAAAAAAAATCGCAGCCCAGTTTGGCAACATAGAGCTAGGGTGTCAACTAATATTGTTAGCAACTGCTAAATGCTATTTCACATTTTTGATGGACTAAAAGAATAGTTCGACACCTTTTTTGGAAATACTTTCTTGCAGGGACTTAGACGAGAAGATTGATGCCGCTCTTTTATCAGTACAATAAAGACACAGCAAGCAGCTAGTTAGCTTAGCTTAGCAGAAAGACTGGAAATGGGGAGAAAAAGTTAGCCTGGCTGTCTAAGGAAACTAAATCTGCATACCAGCACCTCTAAAGCTCATTGATTAACACGGTGCATATTGATTGTTTAACTACAAAAAAATAAGTGTGGTTTGACAGGAGGACTTGTTTTTTATTGTTGGACTGAGCCAGGCTAGCTATTTAGTAACTAAAAGTAGTAACATCTCATAAGTTTGAGACGTTACAAGAGTTTATGGCTTATGGCTTCAATTAAAGCTGTGTTGCATTGCATTTTTAACTATGAAAAAACAAATTTCTGACTTTCCAACATTTCTGAACAGGGCTGTATCTTGTTCCACCCAAAAAAATGGGGGTGGGGTCTTTGGCAGTGGGACACCAGAGGAATGATGGTGTCAGTTTGAAGAAAGGCAAAATGTGTCAACTCAAATCCTAAATAAAAACACAATGTAAGTCCACAAACCTCCCCCCCTCCCCCGTCAATCAGAGATAAACTTTTTGGAGTTGTTGTTATGCGTCCAGTTCTGTCCCACGGGTGTCTTACTCCGGGGGAAGAAGTCAGCACGGAGCAGGCGGTAGAAATAAATCCCGATCATAATATTCATCACCATTATGGCGATGAGGAAGTATAAACCGCTGTCTAGCCAGGTGTAGTTGTGGACGATGTACCAGGTGAGATAGAACTGGGTGCTCAGACGAAACGTGGCGTAGGTGATGATGTTGATGTATTTGTTGATGTGGTAGAGGGGGGAGGACTGAGCGCCCGCCAGCTTCAGCAACAGCCTCAGGTGCAGGGTGACACTGTTGACCTCCACAAAGAGAGCGACTACAGCGCCGGCTACATACAGCTGAGTGTAGAGGCTGTACAGGAAACACGAGATCACCTGGAGAGGATACACACACACAGAGGTGGAGGTGTGTTTACAGCTTACAGCTAATTACCTGATGGTGTCATTGTTTGACTTTATTTGCATTTGCCTTGCTTTTATCGTTTCTTTTTTTCTTTCCCTTAATAGCATTTTGTGAGCAATGCGCCTCATATAACCTCCTAAACCCCACTGTCACCAAAAAACGTGTGCCGTGCATCAAAACATTTTTCAAACCCACAGAAGTTAAGTTTAAATTCTGGTGAAGAAGCCAACGTTTTCAAAGATACCAAACATTTAGTGTTTTCGAAAAGAGTCTCGCGTTTCAGCATTAAACTTGGTTTAAACACCATTTAGCTTTAATGGAACACGTTGAGCAGCAATAAAATGTAAATGATGTTCTCAGACCGGATTGTTTTCAGCCACTTAAAGGGGAAACTGGATGTTTCAAAGTTAAAAACTGAACAAAAAGTAGTCCACAACTTCTTAAACATCAAATTCAAGGACTTTTTAAGGACTTTCCCGATCCAATTCCTGCAAATTCAAGAACCCAATACATAATTTAAGACACAGATCAAGGTAAATTACGTCACACTTTCTTGAAGCAGGTAGCGGGTGAAACAATGACGCAACTGCTGGAGACACACATGCATATAACGTGACATAGCCTATTTACTAACATTAAGTAAAAAAAATAAATAAATATCGAAAGAATTAAAATCTATTCTTGCACAAAATATTTACCTTCAAGCCCTTTCAATGACCCGTGGATACTTATGATTAACAATTAAATAGTATTCAGTAAAAATCAATAACAGCATATACAACACACAGTTAAACCTTAATGTACGACACGGGGCATTTAGCAGGATGGGAATATTTCTTACAACACGACCACATTTGGAAAAATAAAATGCTAAACATGATTTACACATGTGAAACTTGTGCAGCTCACTTTGACATCAACGAGCTGAAATTCACTTCCTGACTCTTATCTGAACGAGAAATGCAACCTTGATAGAGTTCAAAAAGACAACATGGCATACAGGCACGCCGTCTTACCAGCACATGATGGAGTAAGAATTCCCATGATGCTCTTGCATGTCCGGTCAGGATAATATCACCAGCATCCTGCACAAAGTATCCTGAGAGGAAAGAGAAAATGACAGTCTATGTCACTGGTCTGAGAGGAAGAGGACAGGAGGTAGATGAAGTTGAGAATAAAATGCATCTGGGTTGGTCTGACACGATTAATGTAGATTACATTACATTCAAACACATTTCATTTACTGTAGCTCAGTTTTTGTTTAACGCTCATCATCAACGTTTTACAGCCTTGTTTGTTTAACTTGGTAAATGTATATCTAACAAGGATACAGAGTTTTCTCGCTTTCCTTTTGTTCCTCTTCACTCTGTATGTAATGTAAGTAGTGTCCATGTAGACTGGGCATCTTTGGATGTATGAAAGTTGTTTGTTTGTTTGGGAAAAGCTTGAGTTTAGTGTAATTTTTCTCAGAGTCTCACCTGCCCTTTCGGCTTGCAATAACATGATCTTTCACGTTAAATATGCATTCATAACTTTATTCATTCATAATATTCATAACTTTAAACTCCATATGACGGAGACGTCATTGCTGTGTTTGTACAGTAAAGCTGTTTCACCTCATTGAAGTGACATCAATCAACCAGGAAACACAAGTGTAAATGTAATACATTGGCTGAGGTGATGAGGTTAGATGGAGCAGGCACAGTTTCACCTCCTCCACCATAAAAACGATATTAACAAGTAACTAATCAGCTTTAAGAGTCAACACATGGATGAAATAATCTCTTAGATATGAGGATTTCCAACACGTTCCCATCATGTTGAACCTGTTCTGTTCAAAGCAACAGTAACTTTACATTTTTTCATTTGTCTTTTTTGTAAAAATAGAAGTGCAAACATTAACTTTCTTTTTTACCTGATATTTGCATCAGTTTACTATCACCTCGAAACTATTAAAACACATGTTTTAGCTTTGCTACTTATTGCAGAAAACTCCAACTAACTACTTACAGCCGAGCATGTAACTCAAGATGAACTATTTACAAGGACATGTAGAATATGTCTGACATTACAATGCAAGTGTCACTTATGAATCAAGAGACATTAAGAGTGTGTTGTGCTGATCTGACAGCAGAGTTGAATATCTTTCTTCTTCATTATTCTTAGAAGATGCCCGCTGAACAATTCACAACATACCCACGGTTATCAAACTGTGCAGGCCGCATTTAGCTGGAGATATTCAAGTGAAGAGTCCTGTTGTGCCTCTGTATGACTGACACGCTGTGGCTAACGAGACGCACAACCAGCCTCTATGTTAAAGAACATGACCTCCAGCATCTGGTGTGGTTTGTCTCAGTGGAACTAAGAGCTGTTTGTGGTTGTTATAGTAGATCTCCACAGACTTGTGTCCTCATGGTAACACCTAAGTGTTAACCACATACAGTACAGATCAGACCAGCAAGCCCCCAGTGGATTATCTTTGGTGTCCGTGGTGATTTAGAGGAGACACCTATTCGTCTCTTCTGAGAGTCAGGTGAGGGGGGCGGATCTTTTTGTTGTTTCTCTGAATAGCAGCAACTGGAAAGGTGCTGTTTAATACCCCCAAGATTAATGCAAGGATGAAAGAGAAAATGCAGTCAATTAGCACCTCTTCAACATTCCCCTCTCGTGCTGTAAACTACAGTAGAGCTGCAACGATTGACAGCAAATCAATGCCAAACACTTGCTTATGAAATGTGAAGATTTTATCCTTTTCTTTGTCATACACGATAGGTCTTTGAGTTTTGGACTGTTAGTCGCATAAAACGACATACGAGAAACTACCGTGGGCTGAGGGAAGTTAACCTAAGCACTTTCAACAATTTGCTGACATTTTATAGACAAAATGATTAATAGATTGGTTACAATGACCCTTTAGGGAATGAGGACACAATTATAATAATACAAATAATTATAAACCTGATTTACAAAAAAAGCATTTAATAATAACATGTTATATAAAAAATCATGTTACTTTGCATGTTAGCAGCACAATAGCTTGTTACATTTTAAAGCTTTAAGCTTTTAAAATAATGTCCTATGACTTCAGAATGTGCATATACTGTAGGTACTCCTTTTACTCACACACACAGTGACTTATGTCAGCTCTTTTAAATAACGTAATTAAGCAAATCTGCATGGTATGAGAACTGTCATCTTTCATGCCATGTTATACTGTGAAACTGGTATACCTCTGTCTTTAATTTGGCATCTTCATTTATATACCAAACCCTAATCCTTGAAGTTGTTTTTCTTGTTACCCCGTAGTGTCATTCTTTTCCACAATGCGTTCACTGACCTGTTGAGACGCAGATGAGCAGGTAGGACAGAGGGGTGTGATAAGAGTGAAGGTTGCTCAACGTCTCGGGCCAAACCACCGCACTGTAGAGGGATAAATGTTATGTATACATGGGTCAGTATTTGCCTCACTCAGACATAAATTGGTTTACTCCTGGAGAGCAAAGCCTGACTAAGCAGAGATATTAATATCAGGTGTTTGGGAATTATTTAACCCCCAGACCAATATCCATCCTTTTAGTGGTTTAAACTAGTTTTAGTAGTGCTATTAATGTTTTATCATTTCATTTACTATTACCTATTTTCTATCTATGTCTATATATCTAAAAAATATTATTATTGCTACAATTCTACAACTTTTTCTCTCTCTGATTTTGCATTATTCTTTCTCACTTCTTACTGCTAGCAAATGTGTCCCCTCCCTTTATAAACACGCCATGACAGAATTATTGTTAATAAATGACCTATAGCCCTAATGTGACATGTGAAGCATGCAGTGTACTGTTTCACACGTTTCCTTGGCACTACTTTGAGTGCACAAAAAACGACTTTTGAATGTGGAAACTTACTTTAATCATTGCTAATTGACCTAGTACCAAAATGTCTCAATAAATATGTGAGAGTGTAGACAGCTTAAGCAATCTGAGCATTGGTCCCACTTCTGAATGCTAAAAGTTGAGTTGCAAACACGGTCCCCAGGCCAAAATAGTTTCTCATGATGCACTGACAATATTTTTTAGTCGAGCAGGTTTTTCCAGTTAATATAACTGCAGGCTGCCTCTTGAGCAATCCTGACTGTTGGCTGCATGTGAAGTTGCATGTGAGGCTGGACATATGTATTTCTGTATACACCAATGACTCAGCCAGAAAGAAAAATCACAAGTACAAGCAAATAGCAATAAGAGTTTAATGCGGATCATACTGTACAGTGGTATTTCCCTCCCCACTTAAAAATGCCATTCTCTCCCCCGTCCCTCACCCTGTCTGAACATGCCCTTCTTCTCCTGTCTGCCACAGACTGTCACTGCTGCACACACACAGCCCCACACATCATGTGGACTGTGAATAGACAATGGTGTCCCAGTGTGGATAGATGGGTGAATATGTTTGGATGGAAACTTACCAAGTCAAGGCCCATGACCCCGTCAGCAGGGAATGCACCATTGAAACGGATAGGTTCCTCCACTTCCAGGTGTGGTTATCCCGCGTCACTGCTTTGGGCACAGGCAGCCTTTGCAGCAACCTGTGGATCACCCTGAAAATCAGGGAGAACACCAGCACTGAGGGGCCTGGGTGACTCTTCAACATAGGGAGCAGGGCGTCCATCCTCTCCTCCTCCTGACCCCTTGCTCTCTCTGTCTTGCTCTTCTTCTATTCTCGTATTTGCCCTCTGTGAGCTTTTTCACGCTCCTGTCAACTCGCTGATGGACCGATATGCGCGGTATGAACTGGGAGTGTTCTCCAGGATCTACAGTTTTTTATTAAAATTGTATCCCCGCAGA
Source organism: Bovichtus diacanthus (assembly GCA_943590825.1). NCBI lineage: Eukaryota > Metazoa > Chordata > Actinopteri > Perciformes > Bovichtidae > Bovichtus > Bovichtus diacanthus. The sequence goes on along the minus strand of CALSBV010012220.1, from coordinate 1,878,361 downwards.
AATGATGTCTGACTGATGCCACGGCCTTGTTTCTTCTCACGTGTTCAGCGTCCCGAGCCTGTGGAGGGGATTCTGGCAACAGCTCATTCCAATCAGACGGTGCTTGTCTTCACGCAACGCCTTGTAATGCTATGTGCTCCCGCTCTCAGCCCGCCTGTCTGTGCAGAATGGAGAGGCGGAGTGGTGGAGAGGGAGCGGGGTGGGTGCTGCTGCGCCTTTTAACCACACGAACAAGGAGGGGCAGTGAACGATCACGTTACACAAGAAATAAAATCACAGAGCAGCGCTGCCCAAGCAGGATTTTGGGGCAGTACGTTCAAAAAGAAAAGCATAAATGTAATTACATAGCTGCATAGTAGGGCTGCAAACTTTTGGCTACCGGCACCGCCCCTTTCATATGTGCTCGTCACTGTGCGTGAAGGCCAATTCTCTCTGCCTCATGTGTATAATTATTACTAATGACAACAATGGGCCTACTAGCTGTTCGTTTTTCCAACGCATGGCGGTTTCTTTTGTTACTGGCATAAAGAAAAAGCTATGGAGGAACTAATAATGTATAAGGCAAATAAGTGGTTTGGTATTCAGAGTAGGGACATCTGTTTACGCTGTGCCAGTTGTGGGTGAAGTAGGTGCAGATGTATTATAAGCAAAACGTCTTGAAGTGCTATATTTGTAGAATTACCCCTTTAAGAGTGTTATATTATTAGATTAATTTTACATTATTGCATTGTTATAAGCCTTAAAGTAACTACAGCTGTACAATACATGTAGTAAAAGCACAATGTTCCCCTCTGAAATGTAGTGGAGAACAAAGTAACATAAAATGGAAATACCAGTATCAATACCTTGAGCAAACTCACATAGTTACTCTCCTCAGGTCAGGCATTAAGCATGAGGCTCTTGGTTGGTTTTGTTCCTTTCTTCTTGATACGTTTAACTGTTGAAGTTGGGAGGTGAGGGCCTGTTGTGTACCCCATGTCTAATCTTAGGTCCTCTTTAATTTAAAATTCCCATGTTTAGCTGATGATACACAGCTGCATTTTCCACTTAAACCAGGGTGCTCTGTACATGCAGGCAGACATTCGAAATGACTTTCTGTTTTCTGTTATCTTATTGTTTGACAAGGGTAGTATAATCATAGCTAGGTTAAATAATTTTCAACAGTATGATATCTTGAGAAAGTAGTCCATACTTTGATCCACTCTGGACTACTGCAAATCTCTTTATTCTTACGAAGGCCATAAGCCAATTGCTTGCAAAATGCTGCTGCTTGGGTTTTAACTAAATCAAAACTTTTATCTAGTTTACCATTTAATTACTGTCACCTTTTTTCACCTTATTACAATCATATCTTACTCACTTGACCACGTACACTCCCTCAAGGAGATAATAAAGTTCACTTGGACCTTTATAATATTTTAGAGAAGTTCATAGTGAGTCCTAGCATAAAAATATTGGCTTCAATACATTACAAGCATTAGCTGTTCGAATACAGGATTACATTTCTTTTCAGGTTAATTGGTGGCAAAGTCAGCAGTAAGTACTGTAAATATAGATATGATTGAGAACATAAACATACACATTTTTGTTACGTTTCGAGCATAACAATGTAAATCTGCTTTGTAGACAGGCAGCCTATGTAACTAACGCCCTCCTTCCTTGGCCATAACTCTTTCCATAAACACAGCGTGGCTCTCATCCCCCACAACTGGCCTCTCTGTAGCCCTGTGGGGGAAAAGGAAGTGCGTAAGTGAGTAAAACTCATGAGGAACAGCCAAGACCCTCCACACATATTACCACCTGCACCAAAGCTGTCTGTGTTCAATTTAAACCCATGTATTCCTTTAATCCTCATCTTATTTTTGTTGTATATTTGTATACCTCTTTTGCTGATAACATCTTTGTTTCTATATACTCGCTACGCTTCCACCGTGCCGCAATTACCTTATTATTGTTATGGTAGCTGCGTTTGTGGTTTTAGCATATGTATGGCACAAATTGTGATAATGTATGTATAGTTTCTATTTTTCATATCATAAATACATGTGCCTTTAGGTTTGGGTTTGGGGAACAGTTTCTATCAGATTCTAGCTAAGGGCATTTGTTGCATGTATATAGTAGTGGAATATAACTAAGTACATTTACTCAATTATTGCACTTACACAATTTTGAGGTACTTATACTTTACCTGACTACCACTTTATGCTACTATATACATCCAATTCACGTTTTACTCCACTACCTCTATTTGACAAAATTAGTTACTAATAACATATTCCGATTATTTTTTACAAAATATAAATCAAATAATAAATGATGATACAACATGATGATGTAATCTTATGGGATTCATTCTACCCAGCAGAATGTCAGACATCCACTTTAACAACTGCAATATTAGTGATGCTTCCACATAATGCACACTATTTATGCAACAATAGAATGTACATTATTCTGTGGGCAGAATAAATACTTTTGGTACTTTAAGTATGTTTTGATGCTTATACTTTTGCACTTCAACTTCGGTAAGATTGCATGACTTTTACTTGTAACAGTACTTTTATTCCTGTAGTATTACTAATTGTACTTAAGCCACCACGGTGTATGTCATCCAACCCCATCTCTCCCATTATTTCCTGTTTTCTTTCAACTCTCTGTTCACTCTTTACTTTCAAATAAAAAGAAGCTACAGTGTTAATAGGACATGAGTCTGCCCCCTGTATTCAAAAAGCCATCATACAGAGGAAAGGCTACATTATATAAATCACCACTAGATAGCAGCAAAACCTCACGTGAAGAACAAGCGTTTCGTACTGACAGATTCTGTTTTTCAGCTCAGGGACTCCCAGTTCTTCATCAAACCACTTGGGGGCATCGCTCTTTCAAAAACCTCCAGCAAGACCCACCTCTCTGTGGTGGTGATGATGTTGAGATGTGCTAAAAAAAACTCAATGCAAAAACACTGCAATTCCTTTCATACAAAATGTAAGCAAGTTTAACTGCTACACCTGTGTGTGTATGTATGTGTCTAAGAGAGATAAAAACATTTAAAAAAAGGGAAAGCAAGAGAAACTTGGACTAATATGTAGGTCTAATGCTCCAAGTATGAAACTTGAAACATGAACCATATAATTAATCTACTTATATCACTCGAGTACAGGGCTCTCTGTTGCAAGACACAGAGAGATAGAGAGAGAAATGTAACTTAATACCATTTCGAGTGCTTCCTGGTTGCCTCACCATGGTTATTTTTGTTTTAGTGTGAGAGCCTTTTGGTATCACAGAAACCTGTAATTACTCACAGCTTCAGGTTTCCCGAAGAAACAGCTCAGAATATTTGAGAGAGGATGCAAGAGGTTTTATATTGTAGTAGCTGCTGTTGTTGTAACACTCAGGTTGAGCTGTTCAGTAGGTCTCCCAATATGGTGAGATGTGTTTGGGAATCTTTTCTGCCTGGCTCAGCACTGAACCATATTGATCTCGGGGTGATTTTTTTCTTTCCCCTGAGGGCTGTTGAGAAACAGCTACTGTGGAAACTCTGTAAGTCTGCAAGAGAGAAAATCTTCGGGTTAATTGATTTCCAGCGAGTGCATCTTAAATAGCCAAACAAAAATAGATTTGTCTTGGTCAGAGGGAGATTCAATTTCCTTCTCGCTCAGTAGAATGGCAATTTTCCACTCGAGGTTGTAGAAAAATGAAGGTTAATAGTAATTTATATATTTTAAAAAAATGTGTTCATTCTTTATTGACATAAATTGAATAATAAAATCTATTACGCCCATAATGTGTTCGTCACGTTTTAGCTGCTATAGGTGCAATAGTGAGAACTATCATCCAAAATATTAATAATTGTAATACAGTAGAAGATTTTTTTTTAAATCAAGCACTATGTATAACTGACTTGCTAGCTATAGTTCATTTATATTTGCACTATCCAAATCAACAATTACAAGGTGCAAACAAACGTACGGTAAAACAAAAAAAAAAACATCAAACAAACGGTGAAAAACTTACATAGGAAAAAAAAAGAAGTAATGAAGTACCACACACACACACACATCTACACACATATATATGTTCACACATATTCACGCACACATACAGTATAACATATAGAGAGACTTGTAGTAGGAAAGGCACAAGTGTGTCTAATAACACCAACGATTAAGCCCTCATTCAGTTGATTAATAGCTTTTGTGGAATGTCATAATGTTTTGTGTGAAAAAGGCTTATGATTTAAAGATGAGAGAAAGGTGAAAGCATCGCTGTGATGAAACAACCTCACCCACACCTTTCTGTCATGTCTCGAGAACTCTCCAAAGATTAATGGTTCATACCTGGGGTTTAGCATCAGTTTCACTATGCTACACAGTGCATTCCTGGTCACTGACTGTTGCGTCTGGAGACGGATTTCCGGCTGACAGAAGACAGCAGCACAAGGCCAAATATGTCACTGAGCTGGTCGGAGGAGTGCCACGTATACTGCAAGGCTCCTTTAGGTGCTCCTTTGTTGAGATATTATATCCCTGAGAAAGAGCCAGCTATTGTTTGATAAGGCACCTTACTCACCATCTTCCCTCCACCTAACTTCATTTAGAAAACTGCAAATTGTAGAGAAAAGGTTAAATTACATGAAGATTACTGTTTGTGGTGATATATCATTATTTCAGATTGATGATAATAGTGGAGGTATGTACTTCAGCACAACACAGAGCAGGCTTTGTCACAGCACAAAGCATTTATTATCCCCATCGTGGCAGAGAGGGGAAACAGTGCTCGTGCAGCCCTCTTCCTGCTTATTTCAGACAAGGGAAAGGTGCTTTATAATCACCAGGCGTCTGGATGTAATACTACACTATCTGAAGTCCATGATCAAGACACTACACTAATCTCAGCCGTCTCACTGTCTTCATTTCACTTTTCACTTTGTTTCCTGACAATTTTGATATGGTACTTATAAAATTACATAAAATGTACTTTAACAAAAGCAGTTTGTAACCTTAAAGTACTGAGTCACTTTTCTTTTATATATCATGACTACAACATCTAGAAGGACAGACTTGGGAAAAGTGCAAATTATAAAAGGCAAGCATAACAAAATAAAGCCATTTATTCTTTGTTATTCTTTGCTGATTTGCCATCAGTAATGTTAGCAACACCTAGGCTTTTTCTACTATCACAACTCAAAATGTTGCAAAAATGTACTACAATATTAGGCCTACAGTACAGTAACTACAGTATTAAAATAAAGTGTTTTATACTACTGTCCATACTGTATATATCTGATCTATTGTGTAAACTTCATATTCATATTATATCTCTACCTGTTTATTCTAATGTCTTACTATTGCCATGGTCTGTACTTACAGTATACCTGCACTAAGGATTTTGCCTACTGCAACTGCTGCATATGTTAATACTGTTCACATTGTTTATAGCTTAGCATATACATATCTACCCATTCCACATGTTTATGTTACATGGTCAATTTATTCTATTAGGCTACTATGCAAACTGTGGTATATTTATGTCTAGGATTTGCTCTTTCCAGTATGGTTGGCTTGCTCTCTTTTTGTGTCTCTAAAATCTCTTTGTCTGTGACTGAAAACATGTATTAAAAAATATGTGCCACCAACAGTAGTCATTATTGTAACTTCTGTGAGACTCCTTCAGTGTGGCAAGTATTTGAGGGGAAACCCTTCGCCTCTTTTGACCCTCGTCGCTTGCTGTAGTGGGGACGGGTTGCCTGGAGACGGCGGAAACGTTTTGGGAGCAGCGATGGAGAAGTACGAAAAAATCAAAGTTGTCGGAAGAGGAGCTTTCGGGTAAACTCTCTGAGTTTATTTAGACTTTGTAGCTGTTTTATGTTTCACACGTCTGTTATTCCAACTTCTATGTGAGAAAGTACGGTGTTGTCAGCCGTAAATTCAGAAAGCTAGAACTCCGTTGTTCCCCCAAAATGTAACGGGATCCGTCAAATGTGCGACGAGAAGAAGACAGATGTAGAAAAGTGACGATTTAAAACAAAAAAGGTTATTTAAAAAGCATATCGAAGATAGCAGTGTGAGTAATCCTAATGCCAAAGCCACTCTGGGTTTCTTGTTGTTGTCCATTAGGCCTACAGTTTGTGAGGGCTAGCTGGTTAACTTATTTTGGTCATCGGAGTTATGGCATTCACATCACTTTGAATAAAGTGGATATACTTCACATTTGAAAGAGACAGTTGTCATTTAAGGACAGAAAGTTGCTGGAAAAGTTACATCAAACAATATACTGTAAGGTAACTAGATTCATGCTAAACATTATCAGACTACTCTGCTCATTTCCCAATGTATTAAAACGATAACATACGCAGCATAGGTGAAAGTCTCAAGGTATATAGCCTCAGGCTGTACTGTGCATTGGTACTTTACTTGAGTATTTCCACTTCAGAATGTAATGTTGTCATTTATACACACCTACATTTACTTAAAGCTATACCAGTTACTTTGTAGATTACAATTGTACACTTAACACTCATAAGGTACACTGATGATATCGTTGGTGTAAGCCATATTTTTGTCTAACAGCATTTATAGCTTACTGCAACATGTACATTTTGTACATTATATCTTTGTGCAGGTAAATGGATAGTGATTGTTTTTGGCTGGCGTAGCGAAACACCCACTATTCTTCCTCACACATAATGCTAAGTGAATGGAGGCACCATGTCATTATTTCTCCCTTTTTCTTCTTTAAAAAAATATATTTTATTGGGGTTCCAGCAGACAGTACAGTTCAATTCAACAATTAAAAATATAAATACAATTTCTTAAGTAAAAAAAAGAAATTTCCCCCCACCCTCACCTCCCCATCTATCCCTTAGTTGGTATTATTTCCCCTTTTTAAAGTGAACCACAAAACCACCAGTGTATGGGTGACGTACAGCATTAAAGTACAGCTCAGTACAGCAGTTCTGTATTCATTTCAGTTTATAAAGCATTTTTGTCTCAAATAGGTATACGTAAGTAAAGAACAGAAGTACATTTACACCAGTTATTTACTGTCATACTCATCAACTTTTATTAAATTCTTTTTTCCCCTCAAATCATACAAAATGCTTGTGTCAAAAACAAAACTACTGCCAATGCGCAATAACACTATCACAACTACTATATTGTATATGGAAAAAAATAAACATCTAACTTCTCTTCATTTTCCTCCCCTGTCAGGATCGTTCACCTGTGCCGTAGGCGCGGTGACGGGGCCTTTGTCATCCTGAAGGAGATCCCAGTGGAGCAGATGTCACGGGACGAACGCCTGTCTGCTCAGAACGAGTGTCAAGTCCTGAAACTGCTCAACCATCCAAATATTATAGAGTACTATGAGAATTTCCTGGAAGACAAGGCCCTCATGATAGCTATGGAGTACGCACCAGGTAAGCTTACTGTAATATCTTATTACATGATCCCCCTTTTGTTCATTGTCTAATGGTTCACTTTTCCCATAGTGTAGTGCTGTAGGGCCCCATACCTTTTTCTCGTTCCCATGATGTCAACATCTAGTATCAGTCTGTGTGGTGGTGTTTTGAGGGACAATGTAAACAGGTAACTGTTATATTATGAGGTGTAATGTAAAAAAAGGTGGCAAGAATTCTGCAGGAAGACCCAGATCCCAAAATCCTCAGATCCTCCGACGAGGCCCTTTTAGCTGTTCTTGTGTTCAGGTTAAAGACCAAACCTTTGCTGTCAAGGCTCCTATAGGTTTGGAGAATCTTTCTAAATTACATTTTTCTCATCCTTGCGTTCTGTTGTGTTTCTTCATTTGCAGGTGGAACCGCCACAATTTATTAAAACTGATTTATATTTGTTTCATATTTGAAAGTGAAACACAAAGTAGTCCCATTTGGTGTTTTATAATCTTTTCATAACTTTTTCTCTGTCATTGCTTCGTTTTAAGTATATTATTTGTCTATTATTTGCAAAGTATATTACCTTGCCATGGTTTATCATCGTCCTATTGTTGTAGTTGGTATGTCTTGGATTTATTGTGTCATCCTTTACATTTGCAGAAAATTGTTTAAGAAATAATTATTTCTAATTTATTAGCTTGGGATCCAAAACATCTAAGGAACCCTGCTTGGTTTTACAAAATAAATATTTATGTACACTATATGTTTATTTTTTGGATCCCCAATCCCTTTTTTTTTGTTGACAATAACATTTGCAACAATTAAAGCTTGTTAAATCCATTGCTTATTGGCTTTGATGGCATCATCTCACTGCTGTTCACTCAGCCCAGTAGCTTGATCAATTTCTAAGTGATTGCAGTTTTAATAAACAGAAGTCATCTTTACTGTTTATTCTCTTATTGTCAATGTTTACTTCATGCAGGTGGAACCCTGGCCGATTACATACAGAAGCGCTGTAACTCTCTGCTGGACGAGGACACCATCCTTCACTTCTTTGTGCAGATCTTACTTGCTCTGTACCACGTCCACAACAAACTGATCTTGCACAGAGACCTTAAGACACAGAATATTCTTCTTGACAAGCACCAGATGATCGTCAAAATCGGTGACTTTGGCATCTCCAAAATTCTTGTCAGCAAGAGCAAAGCTTACACTGTGAGTTGATGTGCCTTTTGTTTGGAACTGTATTTACTTCAGCAACATATATCTCCTGTTATGTTGAATCCTTACATGTGCTAGCACAAATAAATGCCTCCTTTTTTTCACTCTTCAGGTAGTCGGGACCCCATGCTACATCTCCCCAGAGTTGTGTGAGGGAAAGCCGTATAACCAGAAGAGTGACATCTGGGCTTTGGGCTGTGTGCTCTACGAGCTAGCGAGCCTTAAGAGAGCCTTCGAGGCTGCTGTACGAAAACCGTTTTTATTTACAAAAAATACCTTGGATGTACTTATTCAAGTTATACTACATTTGTATTAGTTTTAAAAGTATATTCACTACCAATTCACAGTGGGGTGCTAAAATTGTCTTCCTTTAGCAGGGATTTTGGGTAGATTATTTGGGATTTTCACATATTAATAAAGCATTATGTAATATTGGTTTATAACGCTCTTCGATACTTCTTTCAGAATCTACCCGCCCTTGTTCTGAAGATCATGAGTGGAACATTTGCTCCAATTTCAGACCGGTACAGCCCAGAACTCCGACAGCTCATCCTCAACATGCTCAATCTAGATCCATCCAAACGGCCTCAACTCAATGAAATAATGGCTCTTCCCGTGTGCATCAGGCCCCTGCTTAATCTCTACACGGATATAGGCAATGTCAAAATGCGCAGGTACTGCTTTAATGCATGTCTAATGACTACACAAACATTTTAACGCACACGATTTTAGAAGGTTTCCTAGATTTTGTGTTGTGAGTTCTTTCTTCTTCTATGTTCCAGGATTGAGAAACCACTGTCTAATATGCAAACTGGTCCTCACGGTAGACCAGGAGGGAGAGTTCCTACCAACAGGTCCAGAGGTCAGACACATGACACCATTGTTTGACAACAGAACTAGCTGTACCGGGTTGATCATAGTACTTAAGTTACACATTTGATTGTTATTTCTAACAGATGGGTCAATGGGTTTAGGATCCGGGAAGGTGCATTCCCTCCCACTGTCGTCGGTGTACACGTGGGGAAGTGGAATCTCGGCGCCTCTCCGCCTGCCGATGCTCAACACAGAGGTGCTTCAAGTGTCGCTGGGCCGCACTCAGAAGATGGGGGTGACCAAGTCTGGCCGTCTGATTACATGGGAGGTCTGTGTAAAACCCATAACATTCTTTGACTTGCTTACAAAGCCACTCTTATAATGTCCTGAAGTAATGCATTTTAGAGGAAAAATCCTCCCTGACCCACTGACCCACTATTAACGAACAGCTACTCAGCACTCCTGTGTCAACCTGTTGATGTACGATGTGTTTTTTTGTTATTCTTACAGATGACTAGCCAAATACAGTTTAGCATTTTTCAGTTGTAGTTAGTTTTTTTTGTTTTCCATCGAAGATATCAATGGTACAAATCTGGTTTTGGAGTCAAGCCAATCTGCTGAAGACAACATGTTTTTGGATTGGATTTCCTCTAGTTAAATCAAGGTTTACTGGGGAATATGAGTACCTAATAATAAAATAACTGCTGGAAGGCATTGAACATCACATATTGATGGTTTTTCTGTTGGTGTATCAGAGGATTGATTCTTCCTTTCAAATGTTTTGTTGCTTATGTTTTCCAGGAAAGAGCTACATCCTCGCTCTTTTGCCCCCATTAGGACTAATAATCCTTTATTGTCACAGGCTCCATCAGTGGGGTCTGGTGAGGCCGGTCTGCCCGGTGTGGTGGAGCAGATGCAGCCTCAGTTCATTTCACGTTTCCTTGAGGGTCAGTCTGGAGTTACCATCAAGTCTGTGTCCTGTGGCGATCTTTTTACCACCTGCATGACAGGTTTGTGCTCTGTTCTGCTTTTCATAACCATCAGGGACATCACACCTGTGCCCAGTCAGTTTAGCAGGGAGCTCTGTTAAAGGAAATCAATGTTTATTCTCTGTTTTCTGCCCTCACACAACTCTGCACAACATGGTCGTAAAACACTGAGGCGCACAAATGAAAAGATACTGTCAGCTCTTTTTCCACACTTGATCAGATCAGACTTGTAAAATAAATCTATTCATGCTTGCTCTAGCAGTTTGTAAAGTTTTTTTGTATAGCTCAAACTGTGGTGCTCTGTTAGTCAGTGTGCTTTAGGAGGCTGTTGTCAGTCGGCCCAGTATTGCAAAGCAGATAACACAGGATTAAAGACCCTTTCTCTCAGCTCAGTTGCCTCTCTTTCATCACTTTTCACTGTAGTGACAAAGATTAGCGTTTCCTAGATGAGGATTAGAAGCATTGTGTTGCTCTAAATAAGAACGCACCTACACTCATCAACTAGTGTCTTTAATCCCTTCTTTTTATTTTCAATTTGCAGACAGGGGCATTATCATGACATTTGGAAGTGGGAGCAATGGCTGCCTAGGACACGGTAACTTCAATGATGTAACACAGGTACGTGTCCATCATTCATAGGAAAATATACTCATACATAGTGACTCATCATATGTACACTCAGTCGCCCGTTTATTAGATACACTTAACTAAAACTAATGCAGTCTACTATAACAGCTCTACAATAAGTTATACTGGTGTTTCTAATATTGTGTTCACCTTATTTATATAAATGAGGCTGCATATTAGAAAGACCTCTCAGTATAATGCACCACAGTATAAGCAGTTTGACAGCACCACAAACTATAGCCGCCAAATCTTAAAGTTGAATCAACATCTAACCAGAAGAGTTTGAACAAAAACTGAACATTATGAGCTTCATAAAGTTATTAATACAAGGACTGTTGTATTACATTAATAGATTTGTTTTAGCTTGTGCACCTAATAAACTGGCAGCTGATTGTATTCCTCCACTATGTAAACATATCTAGTCAGTACTTGAGATATACTGCATGTAATTATATGTCACACCAGCATCAATTCAAAGCATCCACCCCTTTCTTATTCCTATACAATGCACATTAATACTGTACATGCATGTGTCTTCCAAAGTTGGGGATGTTTGCGTCATACTGTATGTGCTTATGAAGCAGATGACTCTAGTAGTGCTACCGTGTGCATTTCCTGTCGAAAATATATTAGGAAATTAGGAAAAATAATGGGAGAGAGAGAGAATAATTAGACATGCAACAAAGGTCCTTGCATGAATCGAATGTTGCAGTTATATTGTATACCTGGGTATACCTAGACTGGGCAACCAGGACAACACGTCCCTATAGATCTGTACTTTAAACATGACAATGATGACATTCTCTCTGTTTTTGTACTCAGCCCAAGATAGTTGAGGCACTCCTCGGCTACGAACTGGTTCAGGTGTCATGTGGCGCTTCCCACGTACTCGCCGTGACCAATGAAAGAGAAGTATTTGCCTGGGGAAGAGGAGACAATGGTATATAGTAAATGAACCGGTTGTTTTAAAATATATCTTAGTATCCATCTTTTGGTGCTTGTTTGTACTGCTTTATGACAGTATTTTCTCAGCACACGGCCTGATTGTTGGGTCTCTGTCCTTGTTTCTGTTCCTCTCTCTGGAAGGTCGCCTCGGGCTAGGCACCCAAGACACACACAACTCTCCCCAGCAGGTGTGTTTACCTGTGGAATTTGAGGCCCAGAGAGTGATGTGTGGAGTCGACTGCTCCATGATTAGCAGCACCCAGTACAGCATTGTGGCCTGTGGAAGCAACAGGTAATTACTCTATATTTTTCTGGCTCCCACTATGACCATTAGCCTCAATAAACATGTCAGTGACTGACATGAGCTAATGATCAGCGGGGAAACATCTTATTTTACATTTAATGAGGAGACATAGCCACTGAACGAATAAATATAAATATAGTGAACTTGTTTGTGTGCATGGGGTGGTGATAGATTAAAGGCTATGAACCACAGAGATACTTTCCTGGTGCACAACCTGTGAGACAGCATTCTCCTAAAATGACAAACACTTTGCTGTCATTGTCATTCCATCTCTACCAGAGAGGTTTTGGACAGGATATTGATCTCTGTATGAGTAGAACAGCAAACACAAGCGTTCATTTCAGGTCTCAGTAGAAGCAGTATTGTTCAGGGACGTGTGACTCAGCAGAAACATGCTGCAGATGAGGAAACAGGAAGAAAAAAATACATATTAGTGGGTTTTGTGATAAACATGCATTCTATATTGAAGGAGTTGTTTAAAAGAATATATTGAATGCAGTTTTGTCTATTCCTCTCTCTGTTCAAGTATCTTGATTTTGTTATGGTCAGGTTCAACAAGCTTGGGCTGGATAAGATAACAGCTGGAGATGAACCAAATCCCTCGAATCAGGTGGAAGAAGTCAATTCTTACACTCTTATCCAATCAGCCCCACTCAACAGTGAGAAGATTGTTCACACTGACATCGGGACAGCACATTCTGTTGCTGTTACAGGTAAAATATTCCCAGTATTAATCTATCAAATCACATTTTTGAATCAGACTTTGGAATGATACATCTCTGAGTGATTGCCTCTATAATAATATGAAAAAAGAGAAGATCACTGTTTCATTTAGATCTAGCCAAACTAGTTTTTTAGGTTCTTGCAGCACCAGATTGAGTGAAACACTGCTTGGAAAGATCTCATCCCAACATGTTCAACATATTCAGTAAAGCTAAAGTGCTAAAACTAAAGTCAAATGTGAAAAATACCAGTGCAGTCTTTTCAACCTCTGGTATAAAATAATGCTGCTAATATCAGACATGTATTGTGTCAAAGTCTTAATGCTGATTTAGATTTGTTTTAAATTAAACACTTTTACCCACATTTTTCAGAAAGGGGTCAGTGTTTTACCTTTGGCAGCAACCAGCATGGTCAGATGGGCTGTAGTTCCCGTCGTAGCAGCCGTGTTCCCTACCCGGTGCCCGGGCTGCAGGGCATCACCATGGCTGCCTGTGGAGACGCTTTCACCTTGGCTATCGGATCTGGTGAGTATAAGTAACCAAATGTGATATTTTGGTTCTCGGATCTTAAAGGCCCTGCACACCTCCACAGGTTGAAGGCTGTGGCATACGCCAGGTCACTGGATTACCTAAACTGATAAGAACAATACAGGTGCCATTTGTCCCGCGATACCAGGTGCAACAAAGTTTACAGGAGACTCAAGGAGATATACTGTATATCAAGCACACAGACCATAAGCTGCAGTTAGACTAAAATACACCTGTCGAAATGTGAGTACATGGTTTGGCAAAAATCAGGGAGGACTGTGAATACTGTAGGTTGTAACACAAAAAGTGTTTTCTTATCACTGCACATTGTTTCCGCTGCATGCTGGGGCTCTTTTTGTTGATGGATTCAAGAAAAACCCTGACGTCTGAAACCAAACAATCTTAACTTAAAACCCTTTCATACAGGAGCTATATTGTCTGGTAATTATACCCGGAAGGCAAAATAATAAGCACACACATATGTTCTAAGAAAGGAAATGGGAATTTTATGGTTTTGGATTAAAATGGTTGCTGTTCTGCAGCTGACTTGGGATTGCAGAATTTCCAACAAGCACTTGTGCACAAAGAAGCATTAAAGAAAAAGGAGAAACTCTCCCTCATTGTTAATCCCTCACTTTAAAAAAATATGTATGAATCAGTAGGAGTTGCACAAGTAAACACAACAGGGTTCATCTGAGCTCTGAGCGGCTTTGGAGGAAAAGAGGAGGATTTTAATGAGAGTCACCCAGTTTCTAACAGTCCCTGTGAGCAACTATGTGACCACACAACAATGTAACTTTAACTCAAAAACAGAGCTGATTAAATGTTCACTGTAGTGGATTTTGTTACTCAAACAAGTTTCAAGGTTCTGCAAGTTTATTTTCATGTCAAAATGTAATGAACACAACGTTTAATGGTTACATGGAACATATGGTATAGTTTGGAAAAATGGTTAGCAGTAATGTAAACTATACAGGGTTTTAAGCTAATGGGCTGTACATACAAAACTATTGGTCTGGTTCTTTAAACACGTGGGTTAACAGATAGGTAACAGATGTGTGTGTGTGTGTGTGTGTGTGTGTGTGTGTGTGTGTGTGTGTGTGTGTGTGTTTAGTGGGTAAAAGGGTAAAATGTCATATTGTGCCAGCGATTGGCTCCCCGAGGAGTAAGCCAGCAGTGCCCGCCATGCCTGTAGGTTTTCTTTGTTGAGGGAAATCTTTGTTCAGCTTTAACTTCTACCAAACGGAGTCTTTATGCTGCCACTGCAGGAGAGCCAGAGCTGTCGCTTAAAGATTTGTGTGGATTAATGCATCCCGAGAAACGGTGACCAGCCCCTTCTCCTCCTGCTCTCCACAGATGGGGAGGTGTACACCTGGGGAAAGGGGGCCCGCGGCCGCCTCGGAAGAAAAGAGGAGGATTCTGGGATACCCAAGGCGGTGCAGCTCGACGAAAGTCACCCATTCACGGTGACATCGGTGGCTTGTTGTCATGGCAACACTCTGCTGGCAGTGAAACGTAATATTTCGCTTATTAGCCTTTGTTAACAAACACTGAGATGTTGGGATGGTGGTGAAATATGACTGAGAGAGTGCTAATCCCCAGATGAAAGACAGGTTGAACTTGAGACAAGCCTCTCTTGATAACGTCGACAGAGATGCATGTTCAAGAAGAATTGTGAAAGGACTCATTTGTAAGTTTGAAAGCTCTAAAGACATTACTATAGCCTTGTGTCATACAGGCATTAAGTCTTTAAGCATGTCCAGTCCCAGGCAATCTGTTTACAATAACAAACTAGTTCCTTTCAGCTACACTTGATCAGAACCTTTCTATCTGCATGCCAAAAGTAATAATTCAGCCCAATGTTGCATTGTGGCAATGTTGCAATGTCTTGATTATAGACTGAAATGAATGACATGGACATAGATTGCTTACTGAGAGGACCAGAAAACAGCAATTTGTCCCTCTCTGTCTTAACAGTCACAGTGCAAAAGCCACAGATTCTAATAAAAACTGAACTGAAGGTGGGATTAAGTCCCTCTACACTCCACATTGAAAATAGCTACAGATTTAGAGAAGATTAAATTGCACCACAGTTTAATAAGTAACAGAGATGTTGGTAATCCTCGCTACAGGCTACAGGCTACAGGCTACAGGCTACACGGCTACACGGCTTTTGTTTAAATGTTTCATTGACCATGTGACAAGAACATCGGGACTAACATGGACTAACACTCACAGAGGTCATTAGCAGGGTCTCTGATACCGATCGGACCAGACCAGAAACTAATAATAATACATCTTATTAGAACAGGGTTGATGTATGTTTTCATGCATAGTAATAGTAAGATAACGGGATCATGCAACATTATGTGATACCTAGAAATACCTTGATTTTATGAAAGAATTTAACGCATACTGTATCGTGAATGGGCAGGGGGTAAAAGTCATGTCTTTGAGGAAAAAAGGACACAAGAGAAACCAAAAACATTTTTATTCACTTTCTACTATTTTACTTACTGAGTCCTCTGTAGGCGTGGCTTATTTAAAGCCTATTAACAAACCAACAAATTCATAGTTTGGCGGTGAAGATGATTTGAGTCCAAAACTAGTTTGTCTGTGAGGTCTTCTTCTTGCAGATATTGAAAATCTTGAAATCTGCCTACTTATATACCAGATATTTTTTAAGTATGTTATCGGATGCAAAAACTCTTCACCACACCTTTTCAAAGCAAGAGAATTAACAAGGAATGTACTAGAACTCATAAGTGGGTTAGGTTTAGGTTTCACAACAAAAAAAAAACACAGGACAAAAATGTATTTCAAAAGGAAAATACTATTTGCTACTATTGTCCCTTATTATTAGCAAATAGATTTTCGGTCTACAGTCATTTGTACAACAAGATAAGTCGTGTATGGGTGTTAAGGGCTACAACTTACAACTGTTTTCATTGTTGATTAATCTGCTGATTATTTTCTAAATCAATATTCAATTGTTTTGTCTAACAAATGTTAGGAAATAGTCCAATTATAATTTCCCCCCATGGTGGCATCTTTAAATTCTGTTTTATTTGACCATCAGTCCAAAACATATTCCCTATCATGCGTGATGAAAAAAAGACAATCCTCCTTCTTTTTTGGCCGTTTTTGCTGAAAAATGACTAAAATCGATTAGCAAAGTAGTTGCCAACTCATTTTGTGTCAATCAACTAATCTATTAATCGACTAGTCTTTCAGCTCTTCTGATGTTTCACACTTTGACCTTCTTCCCTCTTGTTTCAGCTTTGCTTGAGGAACCTGTCCCTAGATGATTTTGTCCTAAAAATGAACTGCACACCCACTCAGCGGTTGTCCCGAAGCCCAGCAGTGGCATGAGGTGAAGCTTCCTCTGAATATAACTCCTCCCAGAGGCCCATCTGTGCTGCATTTGAAAGATTCCCTTTCACACTGCAGCTGCGGCCTCAGATCCTCACTTGGTCTTCCTCTCTATCCAGTGTTTTCTCTCTCCATTCGGCGGTTTGATATCATGCAGCAGAGCACAAAGAAAAATGCTCAAAATCTGTGTGTGTGTTGCAGCAGGTGTATCTCACAACAGGTTAGTTATAAGAATGTTGCAGCACTGTTACTGAAGATGGATTACAGGAAGCCATTAGGCAGCTTTCATGTGGAGAGCTATTGTCCTCTCTCCCATGCGGAGTTAGCATGATAAAGGCCACTAAAAGTCAAACTGGTTTGAGCTCTCTTAAGCCACTGATGAATAAGATTACACGATGCACAGAAACGAGAAGAATGAAAGCCACTTGAGTGTCATCAGTCGACTGAACCAAACACATTGACCTCAATCACATCGTCAGCGCTCGCATTGTGCTTTATTGGATTATTCCTCCATTACATTTGTAACTCAACAGCAGCGCTCAAACCAGATAACGACGTGTTGTTCAGGGTTCAACCGATCAACGTCTTCAAGACTTCATGTGTCCGAAACCACTCCCTCGTTCACTACTGTTTTCATCACTGACATCTATTGAATGTGGCAGATTGCATTGTGGGATTGTTACCAGAAAGTAGTGTAAAATGAGATAGAACTGTATTCATCCCGAGGGAAATCGTTGTGCAGCACGGAGTGCAACATAATAATATCAAATAACATGCAAATATGCTCAATGTAAGAAATGAAAACAAGGTTAACAGTAGGGATCATAAGTTGCTCATATCTGTGGACACTATGCTTTTTGTTCCATTGTAGGAATCTGAAAGTACATAAGTATTCACATCAAAAAATAAAAGTAAAAGTACTCGTAGAATGATAATATAATAATGTATTATATTGTTTGGATTATAATAAGTGATGCATTAAAAAATGTGTAAACAAGAAATATTTGCTCGGTATTTTTATATTTACATTTTGTAGCGTTAAAGCTGTTATTGTCACAATAAAAAAAAAAGATCCTCACAGGTGTTGGTCGGTTTCTGTATCTGAGAGGAAATTTTGAACAGCATAAAACATGCAACCTGTGACAAATCTTATGTTTTATATGAGAAGATGGTTAGTTTCACAGGGAATAGTAAGTCAAGTTTAAATATTTCAGATAATGTAATGTTTCTCGTGGCAGCTACTGCATGTCTGGAAAAAAATAAAATTAAACATCCTTATTATGACTGGGGCAGTTTAAAATAAAACGTGTTATACATTACCATCTTAAAACGAATAACTAACCTACATTATAAAGCTGGATCTCTGTGACTGATTACCTTTTATTCTTCCTCCGCAGTCCTCTTTATTCTCACATGAGTCACCAGGTTTATTATGTTATTTTTGTACAGTTGTTATCAGTTGATTAACTAGTATTACAATCTATTACAGTTATACTATAGATTAATACGTTGTTTTTTCTCCCAGTGTTATTTATTAAGATTCTAATAAGAAATCACCTATATATCAAACATATAATTAGGTTTTTGAAGTAATAAGAAGTATTAAGAAGTGTTCACACCTTTTGTGAGGACATGGATCGTCGACATTGTTGTCTTGTATGATGATGTAATGATGATGTAATCTAGAGGCAATACAGCAGGTGAAAAATGATCTAAACATGTGGATGTGCTCTTTATTTCTACTGTCGTAAATTCATGTGCAGTTTGGAGTGTAACGAGTGTGACAATATAATTCAGGTTTTTTTTCTCTCCTATATAAAAGCAACATTTTAACCTAAAATGCATAGAAAAAAGCCCTATATTATGCACTGTGTGTGTCTGCTCCACCACCAGAGGGCACTTGTCGCCTGTGACTGTGCTGTAGGCTTCTATATTAGGTCAATTGGACATTAAAAATTTTTTAATATTAATTTGACTTAAATATTAACAACAAAACCCTCCTTACCTCGGACTTTACTAATAAGGGCTATATATGTTTAATATTCCCAAAGCCAGGACCAGTGTGCGTGCACTTCTGAAGGGATACATCTGACACATAAATAATAAATATTGAAGCACATGAATGGAAAACAAACAATGTGTTTGATTAGCAGCCACACACAAGCTCATATTAAAGCTCCGCGAACAGAGATAAGAAGGATAAAATGGTGTGAACAGAGCGTCTCAGCTTCTTGACTCCTCCTGCGCGGAGGAGGAGGCGGGCCTCGGTGCACCTAAACAGACGGAGGGGTTATGCATTGTGCTCAGTCTGCTGTCAGTACTGCATCCACCGAGGAGGAGGAGAGGGCCACACATTAACCCTGAGCTGTAAACGTGCACGGAAGGGGCTTTCAGGACGAATCTGTGATCGTTTCTGCAGCGTTTCCTGGACGCTTGTGTCGCTCTTTTGTTGCCACCAGTCGCCGGACTGCAGGAGGAAAAACCGGGGAGGACTCGCCTCCTCAAAAGCCCGATCGCTCGGTGGCGGAAGGGACGTGATATGAACCCCTCATCGGCTTAAACGGCAGTGCAGCTAAATAGCCCCGTTTTCAGGGGGAGGGGGGAGTTAACGGAGGATCAAAAGAGGACATTTATACCTTTTTTAACCTGCAGCTGAAGGCCGAGAAATAGCCACGGAACCTGTAGCGATGCCCGGGTTTGATTACAAGTTTCTGGAAAAGCCAAAGAGACGGTTCCAGTGTCCGCTCTGCAGCAAGGCGATGCGGGAGCCGGTCCAAGTGTCTACCTGTGGACATCGGTTCTGTGACACCTGTCTGCAAGAATTTCTAAGGTACGGTGTGTGTGTGTGTGTGTGTGTGTGTGTGTTTGTTTGTGAGAGATCCACCTATCTGCACGCGATACTGGGGAGTACAGCACAGCTTTGTCTAGTTTCGGTCGAACAACTGTAAATAAAGGATGTGTAGGTGTGTCCTGCTCACCTTTCCTCAGCAGGGTTTTACATTTCGATATTTCATATGCTATTGCACATTGATTACAGTACGTGGGGCCTGGTAAACAGCAAATGCATTGAACTCCCCTCCTTTTTAGTCCCAGGTCTTCTCTCCACTGATTTAATGCATTTATGAGCCACTGTGTCAACATGAGAACATGACTGAGCAGCTTTTTGTTTTGGATCAGTCATGCAGGTGCTATTGTAGGGCAGGTAGAGGATGTTGTCATTGTTCTGCTCAAAGGAGGTGTGAGATGTGTTTTTTTTTTTTTTTTTTTTTTTTTTTTTTTTTCCCTCATCTTCCTGGGGGGGTTAAAAAAAAAGAAGATTTAAATAAATCAAAATCTTTTTTTGTTTTGGTGCTTTTGCAATTTTTTATTCCGCGTAAAGTCTTTTTTTCATGTTGTGGTTGTTTGTGTCCTGAAGAGGGCCTTTGCCTCCCCATCCTGTCTGTGTTTTTGCCCCCAGGGTGTGTGTGTGTGTGTGTGTGTGTGTGTGTGTGTGTGTGTGTGTGTGTGTGTGTGTGTGTGTGTGTGTGTGTGTGTTGTGAGTGTCTGCCAGGATTAGACAGATTCCTTCATTGGTGACAGTCAGGGGGCCACTAAGGGACCTTTCACTCCGAGGTCAGCAGTCTGACAGACCCCCCCCCCCCCCCCACCACCTCCTAATCTGCTCATTATTGAAGCCTGTGTTAAGACTTGTAGAAAGAAAGTCTTTGTTTTAATTTAAGGTGGAATTCACTGTCCAAAAATGGTCATTAGCTATCATCAGCTCTATCAAGCTAACAATTCACTCGCAAATCATGAACGGGCATCATAAACTTCTTTAGGAATGTATATGGACATGAATAATGAAAATCTCGTTTATCTAAAAGTCAAAGATCTTTAGTTGCACAGTTGAATACTAGTTTGCTTCTTCGGGCACATTTATAAATATTAAGGAGGAAAACAGATTGTGTGTTTTGGGTGAAGTGGAAAGTGAGTCATGTTTTCTTTTGTGCAGTTCAAACTAGAGCTGCAACTAATGATTTAAATTTTTTTTATTATCTATTTATTATTTTCTCGATTTAATCAATATGTTATTTTGTTTATAAAATGTCCAAAAACTGTCCAACACAG
Source organism: Bovichtus diacanthus (assembly GCA_943590825.1). Lineage (NCBI taxonomy): Eukaryota > Metazoa > Chordata > Actinopteri > Perciformes > Bovichtidae > Bovichtus > Bovichtus diacanthus. The sequence continues at coordinate 1,857,343 of CALSBV010012220.1, read as the reverse complement.
TTTCCCAGAGCCCAAGACGTCTTCAAACGTCTCGTTTTGTCCGACCTACTCAGTGTCTAATCATATAAAAGAGAGCGAAAAACCCAGCAAATCAAACGACAAAGCTAATGTTTGAGCTCTGGTACAAACTATGATGATTTCAGAAGGGACATTTTTCATGAATTGGCTAAACAAAACCCTGAAATATTCTGGTTTACAGTTGATCAACATTTAAATGGTTTGGCTATAGAGCTGCAACGATTAGTCGATTTATCAATAAGTCCCTCAACAGAAAAATGATCAACTAATCAATTGAGTCATTTTTCAAGCAAAACTGCCCAAAAAAGGCTGTTTTCAGCCTAAATTATCTGCCTTTTTGATTGAAAACTGAACATCTTTGGCTTTTGGACTGTTGGTCGGACAAAACAAGAGCTTTTGAAGACGTCACCTTGGTCTCTGCAACACTTTCTCACTATTTCTGACATTTTATTTTTATTTATAAGATTAATTCCTCAATCAAGATAAGACGATGAAAGTCTAAAGATGTGTATGTGTGTCAAAGTGTATATTCTTTATTCACACACAGAGCAACCATACTGATGTTTTTTTCTATTTATTATTGAGTCATATCCAGCTGATATAGAAGAGCAGCTCTTGTGTTGAAGATGAACATCAATGTTGACATGTTGCGTGAATCATATCAGAGCTTCAGTGATGTGTTTGGAAAGATGAAGAGAGGAAGACAAAACGGAAACTAACAGAGCTGTTTGCTCATTTCTGTTTAAGAAACTCTGTGGAGAAGTTGACGCGCTCTAATATAGTTAAATATTGCATTTTAATTGTTAAAGTCAGTGTTGCAGCTCATAAAAAAACGCTGTTGCCATGTTTCCAGTGAGAACTCAATGTGATTGGTCTGCAGTTTTATTTCAATTTCTTTTATTAAATTATAACCAGCGCTGAAAAAACCTCTTCAAATGTCTTCAGTTTTACTTGATGAAACTTGACGGCCCTCTGAAGGAAACTCGCAAGCAAATAAAACTTCTTTGGAAACAACACTCGCTTTCAGAATAGACGAATAGGCTATGAAATCTAATCGTGAAATATGAACTTTTTACGCTTCTTGTGTGAGAAAGTCAGTCTGCTGGTTGGCAGGAGGGAGGTGGAGATGTGAATGAAGGCTCTGATCACACGAAGCGCTTTGTCGTGCACCTTGAGTCATCAGGAAGCCTCCTTATGCTTACTAGACAGCAGCAAATTGCATCTGGTTGAAAAGCAGAAACTCGGATGAACAAAAAGAGCGAGGGAGGAAGAGTGTTCCCTGCTGATCAATGAGTTTGGCCCGGCGCTTTGTCTGCCTCATCCTGCCCGCCTCCGTGTTCGTCCTCCAGTTTACGTTCTTTTCATACTCCCACAGACTGACTGAATGTTACCAAAAGTTTCCTGACTTGTGAAAGTTTTTCGTTGAGTAACTGTATGGTCGGGATGTCAGCGCGGATGTGAATAAATGATTCCTCCCAGTCTGACCTGCATAAAGATGCAACAGCTGGAGCCAAATCTGTGCCATCTGGTACACCTTTTCTACGGTTATATAGTGCACAAATCTGCTATAAGTTCAACAATGCCACTTTATAATAAGGCGCCCTTCATCAAGGAGTTATAACTTGTAACTTATTGCTTTATAAATAGTTGATACGTCACTATACATTGTTGATCGTTTGACCACTGCAGACAATCTGGACCACAATCCATTTATTTACAACCCATCAACACTTACAGCTGTATATTTGACGATTGAAACGTTTTTATTAATGGCTTATTACCATTAACTCCTGCAGACTTGGTGATTAAAACTCTTTATAACTGTATTATTACAAAATGGAAAGGGAAAAACAAGTCAATGAGATTTTTCACATCCTGGCACGCTGTTCTTATATTGGTTTCTAACTTATTCATAAAGCATTTGTAAATGCTTCATTAACCATTAATTAGGCCATCAGGTAGAACTTCTAAACTTTTCATATGGCGGGCCTTATTAAAAAGTGATACCTCATTATCTTATTTCAGATTGTACATCAGATGATGTTAAGATGTCTAAAGAAGTTGTTTCTCACGAAGGAGTCAGCTTTTTGTTTCAGCTTTTGCTTTAAATAAGAGCTCCGGGGTCCACTTCTCAATTAAAACGAAGCTTAAATAAACATGTAAATCAGCCGTAAATTATATGTCAGCTGCTCTTCCGCCTTCACTAACTCTGACGAGCAGAAGCAAAGCTGCCTCGTCACCTCTTTAATTAACAAAGTGTGCCAGTTGAGTCCACTTTCAGCTCTCTTGGCCGTCGAGCGCACGCATCTTTTTGTGAGGAGAGTTCAAGTTTATTGAGGCTGACAGACAGTAGTTAGCTAATGCTTCGCCCGTTGTGCAACTAGGTTGATCCTTTTGCTGTAATTACTGAAGGCTGTGTAACATCCAGTCGGGGCTTGCCAGCCGACTCTGCCCACGTTCACCCTGACTGCTGCCCCGCATGGCATTTCTTCAGTGTTGATCATCCTTTCTCAACAAATAGTCCTCATATTACCTTATTGGCAACACTTTACTTTAACTACACATATTAAGCATGTATAAGCAGTGTATAAGCAAATAATACATGGATTATAACACACTAGAGTGTAGTTAATACACTGAAGCGGATATAATCGTTTATTAATGTATACCTGTATATCCACAATTATAACATGAATATGAAGACATATTTTATATTATTACAGCAGTGTTACAGCATTTTTTTATCTACTATTTAAACACCAGCCTCAACTTCCCAAGATAAGTTATAGTTAATAAGATTAATTGTTACGTTAATTGAGAGTTTAAATCATCAGGTCTGCCATTATAAATGTCAATAGGTCATTATTAAAGGTAATAATAATATAAAATAAGTCTTGTAAACACTTACTGATATCATTTGTATCAGATATAATGACATTTTAAGTGATGATTAATATACAGAGTTGTATTCATCAAGTCTGCAGTTATACATGTTAATGAGTCATTAAAAAAGGTTCTTATAATATAAAGTATGTCTTTATGAACACTATAATGTGACTATAAGCAGATACAAGGACATTGTTTATTATATTTATATGTGTTTATTGAAGTGTATCTTCTCCTATGAAGACATGTTTTATATTGTTAAACACATGCTTTACTATATTGTCATTTATTATATTTAAACACGAACCTACAGCTCGTCAGTTATAAGTTATTTAAAAAAAGTTGTTGACTTGTACATTAATAAACACCTGTATCTGCTTAAGACCACCATTTAGTGTGTTATAAACCATTTATTAAATGTCTATATACTGTTTATCAGTGCTAAAGTGTTAGGCGATAAAAGGGTTAATCTCTTATTTTCACTTCAAAGGTTGTCAAAATAAACTTCCCTGAGAGGCACTCGAGGAAACGCATGAATTGTTCTCCTTTCCCATGTGTCAGCGCCATGAAGAGCTGGTGTGTGCCTCCTCTGTGTTCATAGGCATTTTAGCATGTGATGCTAATGGGCTGTGTTTCCGCCCCGGGAGGAATGTTTAAATACTTGACAGTCCTGGAGGCTGACCCAGCTCCAAGGGAGAGTCACGGGGTAAAAGGCAGCCCGGCCCTGCAGCTTTAACACTCACTGCAATCAAATATGAGTCACATGCTTCAACAATTGAGTGCATGCTGACCGGGGCAGGCCTTTGTTTTAGCAACACTGCCTCTTTAATAAAGGAGAATTAACACTTAATGGTATGTAACACAGTTTTCTTCACTGTGTGGGGGCTAAGTAGCCCACACACATGCCAGGCCTCATGGCTCATCAGTCCTGGGTGTACTGAGCCACAGTAATGCCATGCAATGTGACAGCGGTGTGTCTGTGGGGATGATGCAGTGCTGTGCCACGGCCTTGCCAGGGGTGTAATTGGTTTGTTCGGCTCGGGAGCTTCTTCTTCCACGCAGTCGTCTAGAGCTGCAACTGCTGACTTACCCAGAGTCACGAGGAACTCCAAAGTGGGCTATGAGAAGTTTTTTCACAAGTCGATTATTCACTGTCCAAAAGCCAGGGGAGTGTTTTTTTTTTTTTTTTTTTTTTTGGTGGAATGGGCCGTGATTCATTTTAACTTTGACACATCCGCTGTGTGTAGCGCAGTATTTTTCTCTCCTTATATAGGTGATACTCACTCTCCCACGCTTTTATAGTCTGAGTGCCCTGATGCACAACCACCAACATTGTAACAGACGCTTTTACTCTTCTTCCAGCACCAACTGTCTGTCTTATACGAGTGTGTGGGCAGAGTTTAGCGGAAGAAACATTGATACCACTTCATGATGAGTAACCTCTTATGACGGGTTTATAAGGTCTAACTAATGGCTTTATTAATGGTCCATAAATCAATCAATCAGGGCTTTAACTAACATTTTTTACTGTCAACAAATCTGTTTCCAGTCTTTATGCTTAGCTGTAGCTTCATATTAAACCTACAGACATGAGAGTGGTGTCAATCTTCTCAACTAACTCTCGACAACAAAGTATTTACTAAATTTACAGAGCTAAAAAGTTTCCTGCTGGAGGATAAACACCTTTCACAGCCTAGCAGCCCGAAAGTTCTTTTGGATTAATAGCTGATCTATAAAGTTTTAGAAGGTGATTTATTTACCATTAAAACACTTCATAAAGGGTGACTCGTTAGAAAGAAGTACCATAAAAATCAAATGCCAGATCGGAAAGGCGTTTGGCTCCGTCAACATGTGGTAACCGAGGTTATTTCTCTCCTTTTTAAACACATGATGAATCCACTTCTGTCCATTGTGCGTGCAGCCGTGCAGAGGGATGTATAGAGAGGCACTTTGGGCGTTTCTTAAAGAGCTAAATGGAGCTGTGTTGCATTTGTGCCCAATGTTGTGTGTAAGTCTGCCACTTGAGGCAGCTGGGGCTTTGTGTCTCAGTGGGTATCTGTATCTGAATGGGAGCAGTGCCATGGATGGCTGATGAATGACTGTGTGTTCATTACCATGCCCGTCCCTCAGTCCCATCACAGAGACATTCACAGTCCCCCGCAGGTGTCCGAAGGCTGCGCAGGCATCCTGGGTCCAGATCCGGAGATTTTGGGGAGGGGGGGTGGGGGGGGGGTGCGTACTCTGTTGTCCCATCCTGTCTCTGACGACAACGATGGTCAGTGAGCTTCCACACACACACACACACACACAGAGATGTTGTGTTTAGCCGAGTGAAAGCCCTCAGGCCTCCGCTCTGCACTTCGGGGTCTGTGAAGGCCTCTTAGAGCTGTGCACTGAGGCTGCTGTCAGCTGATGGACTTGGGGTGACAGAGCTGGAAACAGCCCAGTAAACTTTAACACATCAATGCATAGAAAGAGCCACTCACTAGGAGAAGAGATACGGCCGCATTTGTCTGGGAAAAGAACAGTCAGTACTGTACCTACACCTCCATGATGTGCCGTACCTGTTAAGTGAAGAGACAAACATCAGTGAAGTCGTGCCGCCTACTCGTTTCTCTTATTGTAGCAACTGAATGTTCTGAAACTTTACACGTCATCTCACTCATGGACTTTGAAACTAATGGTTATATGTCACTGATCTTTAAAGATTAACATGTATGTTTACGTGCTGCTGCTCCAAACGTATTACTTCCCGAATTAGGAATGGAGTTCCTGAAACAAAGGCATGTTTAAAATCTGGACTTTGACTTTGGGGTTTGGTTCAGTGTAGGCATTTTGAACCACAGCCGCAGCTAACAGTTATTTTCTTTACTCATTTATCTGCCAATAACGGTATTTTCTTAATAAAATACTTTATAAAATAACTATTATTATAATTTTATCCAAAAACTAAAATCCAAATGTCAAACAGAGAAAAGCAGCAAAGACTAGAACCCTTTGACATATTTGCTTAAAATAGTGACCAAAATAATAAATCTGTGATTAATAAACATTTTGTGTCAGCTCAACTATGAACAGTGATGCACATTGCACTCAAGCTGAAAATGAAAAAAGCCTGAGAATGATTTCCGAACAAACAACAGGAAATAACCCTAAATCACAGTATTTTATGGGTGTTAGGAAATGGATGTTGACATCAGAAAGCCAGCAATTACCCATGTTTAGAAAGTCTAGCAATAAACAAATGAATTGAAACAGCAGTTTTTGGTTTAATGTACTCTCACTTTGTGTAAACTCCAGAGAAGGTAGTTTGTTACAGCTCTGATTCGCCTGTAAACTTTCCCACTATGGTTTAAAGTAATGAAAACAAACAACAGAATAAGGATTGGGTTTTTTTTTTTTTTAAATCAAAGGACTAGTTGTGGCTTTCATGGACAAAAAAGACATTTGCAGGGGAAACTTGCTTAACTTAATACCCCAGCTCTTGTCATTTGAAGCATTTCCACAGAGCTCCGACACCCCAGAGACAGACAGACAGACAGATGTAAGCCGGCCTGTTTTTAGGATAAGGTAATTTTGCGGCGACTCTCTTGGGAGGAAGCTGAGAGGCTTTAGATATGGAGCTGGGACGATGACATCGCTGAGAGAAAGTGCCTTGGCCATTTCACACAGCTGCAGAGGTCCAGAAAAGATGTTATTGTGAGACTCGTATTGTGACAGCTGTTTGAATGTAAAGAAAGTCACTCGTGACGCTCACTTTTGAAAGACCCCTGAAAGTGGCCGATTTTTTTTTTTGTGTGAATCCCGAGCAAAACCGCCCCGAGAGTTAAGCCAGCTGCAGCTTCGGACAGAAGTGCATCCTAAACGGTTCAAGAACTCAACACCTCTAGTTGAGTTCTTCATGATCCGTGACTGTTTGTCCAAATCAAGTTGACCACACATCTTGTCTTTTCCCCGCAATGAGGTCGAAAACGTTGTACAAGTTTAGAAAAAAAGGCAATTTGTGGTTTACAGAAAGTCTTAAAACCATGACTGACTCAACCTCCACACACCTGAATCACTCGCAGAAAACAACTGGAAATGACTGAAATTACTAGTTTGTCATCGTCGCAGGTGGTTTGGTTGTTGTGGGGTGGATCAGAAGTATAGCTTTGGGCTTTTGTTATATTATCTATATCTATATCATCTATATTTGGTGAGTAGTTTAAACTTTGGGTCTTCGGGATGAGCATTTGAGACATGATTCACACATTTGAAATTATAAATTGGTTTACTTAAAGGGCCAGTGTGTAGTATTTAGGGGGATCTATTAGCAGAAATGAATTAAACTATTCACAATTCTAATTATAAGAATTGTTGTGTTTTCGTTACCTTTTTAGAATGAGCCCTTCATATATACATATGGAGTGGGTCCTTGGATGTGGTGTGGGGGTAAACTGTACTCTTGCAAAGTATGTTGATTAGATTAATATTAATATGACATGAAATGAGCAGCAGCAGTGTGAATGCAGCTGCCTATAAGAGCCAGTTATAAACATGCCTCAACTTGCCCTCCTTTTTATAAGAGGTCCTTTTAAAAATGAATCTCCCAGCCTTTTGGGGCCAAACAAAGACGGAAAACATTCCAGCTATTCAGCGAAGCACCTTTCCCCTCACACAGCGAGCATGCTGGGACCAAGCCGCCAAACCCAGCCCTGCTGCTGCTGGACTGCAGCCAGTTGGCCCAGATCTCAAAAGCATGGCTAGTGCTTACACGTGCCCGAGTATGCATGCTATGTGAAACAGCTTAGATAAAGGTATGTTTATCATAACACGTACATGCTCTCTGCCTGTTCCCGCGAAACCCGCGAGCCCCTCCAGGAGGTTTGTAGTCGGGGTGTTAAGCTGCAGATACTTCAAGGTATGAGGCACATTTTTCAGTTCAAAAAACATTTCAGTGCTCAATCTGGCTTCTTCTGCGCTCTGCTCTCTATCGTACTAACTGCCCCCCCCCACCCACCCCTCCAATCTGTTAGTCTTGTGCACAGGTCACTGAACCTGCTAGAGAGTCGACAGTGTGACAGCAACACACATGTTCAAACTCTCACAGAAATTATTCCAGCAGAATGCTTTTTGTTTTTTCTGATTTGTGTCCAATGTTTGTGCATAACTGAAATTCCACAACAGTTAACGAGTCAGACACTATTAGTTAATTAGTTTATTTACCAGAAATTGTTTGGCAGCTGTTTTAAATATCAATTAACCATTTAAGTCTTTTTTTTCTTTAGTCATCATACCAAAATCATTCCCTTGTTTCAGCTTCTGTTGAATTGTGAGATTTTCTTGCTTCTCTTTGTCTTATGTCATAGTCAGTTATATATATATATTTGGATTTTCGACGGTTGTTCGGACAACCTTGGGTTTATATTATTTAATTTTATGACTTATTTTCTGCTTCCACTATTTTCTGACATTTTATAGAGCATAATTGAGAAAATAAGTGGCCGATCCGTTAATTTAATAAAATAAATATAATATATAAATAATTGCCCCACCGACAATTACCGTTCCCACTTATATAGAAAATGAAGTAAGGAAATGACAGATGCAGCAAGTTCTTGAGTTTGTTTCTCTTGAATTTGATTCAAACTAAGGATTTTAACAGAAGTAATGTCATATTATTATTCATATAGGAAGAAAACCATACATACACACCATATACTTAAAAGGAACTTAAGTCCACCATTTACCACAGTGCACATGCTTCACAAACACAGAGATCCTGCACTGTTTCCACTTTAGCACCCATATTGTGAGATGATGCTCTGGCTGAGGTCTTATTTATATTAGGGAGGTTGTCTTAACTATCAGTCTGCCGAGTGACCGCTGCAGTGGTTGCTGAGCTGACAGGCCGGCATGAGAGGAATCTGAGTCTGAGGTCTGAAATGAGAGAGCAGCTGGGAGCGGAGCAGAGAGCGCGGGGAAGTGGGCGACTCGAGGCACCTGTCCTCAGTGAAAGGCTCCTCTGTAGAGCTGAACAGGTGTCGGCAGAGCAGTTAAGCCCTTCACTTGAAGCGAACACACTCTTGAATTATAGTCATTTATCCACAGGGGCCCCGTCAATGTTAAGGTCATTGCCCAGTTGCCCCTCAGCCTTTCCGCTTCCTTCCTGCCAATTCTCTTCCACCTTCCTCGCCTCAGCTGGGCTGTTTACTGCGGCGGTTCTTTAACCAAACAGCTCAATGACTCTGTCAAGTACACTAACCCCCTTGTGTTGTGTCTCACAGCTCATTCTCACATATGTCAACACAGCGTTAATGCTCTGAACCCTTCTTCCTCCCTCTGCACAAGCCAACTATTGATCCCATGAAAGGGCCGCGCAGGAAGTCGCTCTGTCAGGTGCACGTCCAGATGGATCATTCAGTCAACTCGTTCAGGATGGAGGAGCACTTTCTAGACTTTCTCAGCTCACCAAGCGTGGAAATGGCCCAGGATTGGTTGATTGTGGTGCTGGATTAACAATTAGGGCACCTCACTTGGCAACTAGTTTCCATTTCATTATAGATTCAACTGCTGATGACTTTCTCGATTAATCAGTTAATGGTTTGGTCAATAAAATGTCAGAAAATACATTTTCCTCTTCAATTTGCTCATTTTGTTTCCCGACAAACTGTCCAAAACCAAAAGTAAAGAAAAATGTACAGAAGAAAACCATAAAATATTCTCAATTTAGGAGCTGGAGCCAGTAAATAAAGCATCTGGTAAAAGGCAGCCCTTCAGGAACGTCTCATCTTATTTAATCAAATAAATTAACTGAGTGGTTCTCACACTGCAGTTAAAGCATTGCGTATAATTTAGCTGACAAAGAAAAAAAGAAAATGCCATTGTCATCTTTCTGATTTATTCTTACGAGGAATGGGTGACTTCTCTATTCGTTGCTAATTCCTCTTTTTGTTTTCATCTTTGCTCCCCCTCTGCTCTTTTATGAGCTGATTGAAAAATCTTGTCATTTATCTCATTGTTGCTCACAGCAACAAGGGCAGGTTGAAGAATTCATGCTAGACGAACAATGCAGCCCAGGCGTTTTGAAACAAAGGAGGCGATTTGACGTCAGCACCTTGCCTCGCTGAACAAAGAAATTGCATCCACATAGCAGAGAAGTGGACAACTGCAGGAGGCGCAGCTCTGAGCTGGCTCACAGTCAGTCAGAGGAGGGCATGGACAGGCCGGGGGCGGTTTTCTGTATTGCTTTAATCTACATGTAGGCTACTCCTCCACAGATTCAGACTGATAAGGGAAAACAGGAGCCACAGCATGTCTGAGATTATAACAGCTGATAATAGGAGCAGCGATTGTTTATGTTTTGTGAATTATTGCATGTGTCTGTGTCTGCCAACTGCTCTCGCATACAGACACACACGCACACACACACACACACACACACACACACACACACACACACCAAAAAAAAAAGAAAGAAACCTTACCTTCCCTCCCAGTTACCATGGACACAAAAGCACAGGACCTAAAATTGTCACTGCCACTGATGTGCACACCTCAGAGGCCTGACAAATCAGGAAAAGAAGCTTTTCCGCTTGCAGTTCAATGGGAATGCAAATGAGCAGGAATTCACATTATATAACGCTGTTTTCCTTTTGGATATCCGAATTAGACTAGTTTTTGAAGGTGAGCAACATCGAGCAAGAACGACGAGGCCGAGATGAAAAAAGGTTGCAGTTTTTCTGCCTGAGAGGAAGTGACCCGTGACACATCAGACTCATGGCTGTGCTTCCTGCACTCGGCTGTGATAACGGTGACTCACGGCGAGGCAGGTCAAAGACTCTGACAAGGAGAAATCCAAATAATTATCCCATCTCCATTTTGTCTTCAGATCACCGTGACCTCAGACTGTCGGGCGGAGTTTGAGTGATGCAAAAACGAATGTGTGTATCACAAATCCTAAAACAAACAATCCATGAGGTTGAGTCATTGTGTCGACACATAAAAAAAATAAACATTTTCTGTCTTTACTCTAAATGATTCTGCAGGATTGGACTCCTTCACCTCTAGCTAACTAATGAATGTGTCACAGAGGGCATTGCACATTTTTTTTCCTTCTTTTTCTTGTGGGATCGGACTAAAATAACTTGCACAGTAAAGCTGATAATGGTTTACCCACACCTGCTATCTCACGCGCACACAGCAGGTCAGCTCGGGGGGTTTGTTTGTGTGTGATGTACTTATGAAAGACAGGAAAGAGAAGACCACTTGCAGTGCTGCTCTTACTGGTGTTACTACCAGTGTGATAGAGTTTGTGTTCAAAGCTCCAAAGTTCTCATCCAAATGTACCACACATTTGTATCCAAATTTACGGAGAATCTGCAAAAGAAAAGGCAAAAATAATGCACGTTTCTCTCCACTGCTGTTATGCAATTATTAGTAGTTGGACACATCGACATAAACAGGTTTGGGTGCTAAGTCTCCGGTTGGGTGCTATTAAACCAGTGTAGAATTATAATTTTTTTTTTTTTTACTTTCGGTCCGTCAACGCAGTTTTTAGCAATTATTATTTTGTGAAGCGGATTGAATCAGGTACATTTTAGGCATGATTGCGTTTTTTTGTGTTTCATTTGCTTTTCCTGTGTACACAGGGTGAACAGGTGCAGGTTAATTAAAAGATTTGTTGTCCATAAGATGTCACTACTAGGGATTATCTGCACCGCCCACCTGCTGCGGTTGGTCGCAGAAATGAGGTGAGATTATCTGCCTTCCTGGACCTGATTTAGGTTTTTGTAGTCTGCTTTTGTTAAATGTTGTGTTGTTTTCCTTCTCATCTTGTTCACAACTGACTTTTGCTCCATATGTTTTCAAAGGAGTGACAGTCACTCTACAATAAAATAATAGTTTTAATTGAAGGATGCTGAGAGCTGCGTTTCTCTGAAGCTCTTTCCCCCAGAGACATGCAGTAGATCTGCGTGCATTAAAAACAACTGACTTTGTCTGCTGTATAGGTTTTGGCATTAAGAGCAGACTCCTCTGGTGCCATGAGCTCATGTGTCTAGGTGCTGCTAAATCGTGAAACTTTACCTCTAAGTGGTCCCTGATTGATGCCTTTCCTCTGGTGGCCAACAGCAGAGTAAATTCTCTTTTAAAGAGAAACTGTCCCTCTTGGCCTCTGGGCTGGGTGAAACAGATAGGTGGTTTTGAAACTCGTAAAACAAACCCCACAGAGAGCAAAAGGAGGTCGTTACGCAGGAATAATGAGCTGTTAGGACCAGCTAACAAGCCATTGGCATATTCCTCTTCATTCTTCCACAGGAGTTAGGACCGTCTTGACAAAAAAGGCATTCTGACAGTTAATTCAGGCTGAAATCCACACCGCTTAATTTAGGAAACTGCTTGTGAATTATCCTACTATGAGATGACCTCATACGCGGAGTCTTAATTGGTTAAAGGAGCATAAAACCTTTGGATGTAAAATCCTTTTTTACATTTTAATGGCTTTTTAACACATACGCCTCATGGGATTTTGTGTCAGGATTGATTTTTTTCCCCTTTATCTTTATTACTGTGAGGGAGGATAGTAGAAAGACTCCATTAAAGCTAAATCCTGTCTTGACTGGTGGAGGTTTCATATTTCAAGATTGCACCTCCCCTCTGGATGCTATCAGAGCATTTAACTCTTGTGTGAATCTCCCGTTTATGTAAAGGACTGTTTTATCTGCTACTATCCTAACTAATCAGAGAAAGTGTTTGAAAAGTGAAATGATTTATGTTATAAAATATGTTTATCTCTGGATTTACAGGGCTTTAACCTCCTGACTTCCCTATCAAAGATCTGTCACATATTCTGGCCATCAACAGCATTTTAGTTCAAGTAAAACTTCATAAACACACATAAAATGCCTCCAGAAACTTAAAGGAATAGTTAGATATTTTGGCAAATGCACGTTTTTGCAGAGAGTTAGATAGCAGAAGATTGGTACCGCTTCCATGATGATTTTGTTACCTTTGGACAGAACCAGGCTTGCTGTTTTCCCCATATTTCCAGTCTTTATGCTAAGCTAATTAAGCAAGACGGTTTCTGCCTGTAGCTGTCAGCAAAAAAGCAAATAAGCCTGTTTCCCAAAATGCTTAGCTATTGCTTTTAAGTTTTAATAAAAGATTAAGAAGTTACCTCAAACTGAACACCTGCACATTAGCAAGCATCCGTTTTCTGACTGACGCCGTTTATTATTGCAACAGCATTCACATGCTGATTTGAAAATGCTCTCTTATTTTGACAGACAGCTTGTATAATGGCCCAAAGCGCACTGCTGCTTCCACACTTAATCTGTATAAGTGCTGCGATTTCATGCTGTGCTTCTCGATGATTGTGACTCTAATAGCTGATTCATTAATGCCATTTCAAGGAAAAAATTAGGTGACTGTGTCTAGTGCTGCTTCTCCTGCGCCATATGCATACAGTTGGCAAGCAGCTCTACTTTTCAGTAGGCCAGGCAATGCCTTGGCAATCCAAGAGCCCCTCCGTCCAGTGCAGGCATTCCACAGGATTAGCGTGGCAGCGTGGCAGCTCCTCGAAGCCAGCCGCCGTCGCTGCAGCTCACCCTCTTGAGCAGAAACCTGTCCTCTGAAGCTATGCTAAAATTAGACCAGCCATCTGTGATTTAAAACAGCTAAAAATCACACGTGCCTGGAGAAATTTATGGTAACTGCTACCATTTGGGGTGAGTTGGTGAATAACGGTTGATCTTTCTTTTTTCGCAAATGTGTGACAGTGGGTAGTAAAATGGAGAGTGAGATTTTTAACACCCACTGCAACCTTGACAGCAGCTTTTAGCACTTTTTTTTTTTTTTAAAGACCAGTGGGTCCTTCTCACATATGCGACATGTTAAAGCTCAGGACTTTCATTGATCTCCAGGCGCAGTCCTCTTTCCGCCCCGCCCCTTCAACAAACCGCCCTTCAACCAGATCAAACGTAGAGCATCTCCTTCCAAGCCCTCCTTTCCTTTCATGTGCGCAGCTCCTGCATGTGGGTACGCCTCCGTTATGGTGGTCTCTTTTTTTGTTTTTTGTTGCTGTGTACTGCGTGGGTGAGTGTGACTGCACTGCACTGCATGAACTCAGCTCCTGATACAATTGATGGGACAGACTTCTCTCTCTCAAACCCCCCCCACACACACACACACACACACACACACACACACACACACACACACCCACCACCATCCTGCATCCAGATCAGCAGCAGTTAATGAAAGTGGATTGATTTTCCTGTACCTCCTGCATAGAGCGTATAATCTGGGGGATGAAATCGACCAGGAAAATAAAAGATACTACAGCATTCTATTACATTTGCTGTTTTTATTTATTTAAAAGCCTGCCAATCTGTACACTGTAGGTATGAAACTGCATAACTGAGACTGAAGAACTGCTTGACATGATATGGATTTCAAACGGGGTGATAAAGAAATATTCCGACATTTTAGGAAATGTTTGTTTGTTTTCTTTCTTGCCAAAAGTTAGATGAGAAGATTGATACCACGAGAGTGCCTCAGTCTTCTCATCAACGCCCTGCTAAACGGCAAATAACCGTATTTCCCAAAATGTCAAACTATTCTTCTAAATTCATAATATCGTAGGTGCGAGTTAAGAGGAAGTCCTATACAACTGGAGTTTATGAAGGACATAAGTTCATAAAGTCCACAGAACAGAAACTTGGAAGAGCTGAATTAGCCTTTCATGTTATAGCCCACCCCTCTCTGAAGAAGACTCCATGTCAAAGCCCGATCACACTGATGGAAGGAGACAGTGCAAGGGAATTATAAATACTTCTAAGCGCTGTCTCCCCTTCTCAAACACTTACGGATGGATTATGGCATCTCGCAGGCTCGCGCTCAGTCTGCAGATGGCTGCTCCTCCTCCCACTGACCCTACCTCCATTCATCCATCCTTCCTTCCTTCCTTCAGTCCTTCCTTCCTTCCTTCCTTCCTTCCTCTCGCTCTGTCTCTGTAGCCGGCTTGTCCTCTGGCAGGTGGCTCTTTCCTTTAAGTTTTGCTATCATGGCACTGTGTTTCCTAAGCTGCTCCTCGGGCAGTTTGATGAGTCATCGTATTAATTGCTCACAAATTCAAACCGACTGTCTTATTTCGCCTCACCAGCTTCTCAGAGCTACTTTTTATAATCACACTAGCAAAATATTTCCGTCCAGGAAATGTAGGGATGAACATATTGTAAGAAACCAATAATTATGTTGTTACCAAGCCCTTATGTGTGAATAGTGTGCGAAGTTAAGCGTATCATCAATGGGAAATTTATTGTTAACAGGATTAAGATAAAATGGAATTGTATCCATCCCGAGGGAAATGGTTGTGCAGCAGTTGCAGTACAAAGTGGAAGTGCAAATAAACAAAATATAAACAATGTTCATATGTACATTATGCCAGAAATGTAAACAGGTTAACAGGATTATTACACCATTTATGGCAAAATATTAGTTTTTTTGTTTAAGTTGATTAGTTTCACCATATTGTTTTTTTGTATGTCATATTTTCAAGTAGAATTTTGTTATTATTGTTTGTCTTATTAATGCAGAAAAACAGAAGTTTAGTGGGCTGTAGTTTTTTCTTTTTTTTTTTTACCCGTATGTTCTTTTTGTATTTTTATATTTAGAGTAAAATGAAAACTGATTAACTTGAAACACACTATTTTTGTTCAGGAACAGGGACTTTTCAGGGTTACATATTATAGGAACATATAGTATATTTCATCCAGTATTTTGCATAATGTTCATATTGTAGTTTTAATGCAGTATTCAGTATATTTACACTAATTTAAAATTGCCTGCAGACATTTCTGTGTATTTTAAAGAGATATTCATCCTGTGCCCTAATATTATCTTGGATTTTCATTAATTCTTTAACACTTGCCATTATGAAAAAATAAGAACAAGCCCAAAAATGTTGTATAGTTGTTGTGTTGAAATGTAAATGAGCTCCATCAGCATCCTTAATCAGCATACAGTACGCAGTAATATTAGTCTTTATCTGCTGCCGCTGCCACTGCAAAGCTGACATTTCAGAAAAACAAACGGAGAATTTGTTAACCTTTGGACGCTTTATAGCTGTGTGAATTCACTCACAGATGGCTTGTGCTCACAAATGTCAGCACGGTGAGGTGAACTGCAAGGAGAAATTAATATCATTACATAAGCGATGATGGCATTAGCAAGCATGGCCTCAGGTGTCCTGACTGTTAGGATCTACAATGTATGCTAGTACAATTATCTCTGAGTCAGAATATTACACAAAACAGAGCAAACAAAGGTATTAAAATGTGCTTTCCTTTGTAGGTGGTGCCAGTGGAGCTCATAATAAAACCTTAATTTTTAATAGTTTTTCTATCTTGGTCCACATTTGGTCCCAGTGAGTGTGTTACATGGGGTGCTGGAGATGAAGCCAGGGAAAGAGGCCAGACATCCACCCACACACACACTCACACTCTCGTAGTAGTGCCTTTCTTTCACTTGCATCATTTTTTTCCTGTTTTGGCAAGGCAACACAATAAAAAGAAGAAAAAAAAAAGTAGTATTCGTCTGGATAAGGAAGCATAAAAGAGATTTTAAACTGCACTTTAAAGTTGAGCTCTGCTTGATTTTATATGAATACGTGTAATCACCATTGGAAGCGGTTTAATTTTCCGCCTGTCTTTTTAGGTTTGTCTAACACAGAGTCAGATGTAATTTATTTCTATCTTCTTGATGACCATGACCTGCAGACTGTCAGCCATTGTTGCTTCATATGAAACAGCTGCCAGTGGCTGTTAGTGACCAGCAGAGGAAGTCAGATGGGATTTTACAGGTGTCTTATTCAGGACAGGCGTGCACTAAACTCAACAAGCAGGTTCCTGAACTCTATCAACACCTTGCTGTAGGAATTATTACCCATCTTCTGTGCTTTTTTAGAGAATTTATAGGATAAATAAAGTCTGCTTCACTCAAATGTACGGACTTTACTTTGCTTAAAAAGATAGCTCTATTAAGTGCCGGTGAAATACTAAATCACACTGGAGTAATATTCATCAGACGACCGCTGTGTTTGGTGAAATATGGTCAGTAATTAATGACAAAATGTGTACTTCACAAAGTAAGAACGGAGCAGATTGGAACAAGATTAAGCACACAGATGACCTCTATAAATTAAAGTAAAATAACAGGAGGACGCCATGTTGTACCAGTCCCATAAAACAGAAAAGATGAGTTAAGTATCCAGTGTTCAACTGGCAGAACGGCTTTGCTGGATGCTGGAAGGACAATAATGAGTCTTGGATTTTAAATAACGACTTAAGCAATTAATCAATTATCAACATAGTTTGACTAATCTAACTAATTGTTATTTCAGCGTCTTTGTTGACAGAAACAGTAGAGGTCTATGTATTCTACAGCATTAGCATGTATGTGTTGCCTACTGGATACAGTGATTTTGGTGATTTTAGTCTTAGATATTGGAAGAGATGACCAACAGGCTGAGCTCGTTGTCAAAAAAACAATCAAGTGCGTGGCTTTAGTGTGTCAGAAGGTGACTTGTTCACATACATTAGCATCGCCTTCCTATTAGAAGGGGTAGAGGAAAATCCACAATATAATCTCGAGCAAACCACAGATATGGACACTTTATCTTGTAGGTATTAAATCCCACACAAGAAGCTGTCACAGCATCCCTCTGCGTGAATGTCCCACACAGAAAGCCGGTGGAGGAGCAGTTCAATCCACCTGTGGGCGGGTGTGTCATCACGTTTTGTGCAAGCAGACGCTGCCCCTCCCTTTTCAGACAAACGAGAGCGCTGCAGAGAGCTCGGAAAAATGCCAAATCAGCCGTGGGCGAAGGGAGCTCGTGGTGTATCAGGTTCCACAGGTGGAAACACCAGCCCTCCTGCCCCCGTCACTCGGCCTCGTTTAGGTCCACATTAGTCAGCAGCGACTGCTCACATTGGGGCGTTAATCTAGTTGTGCTGATGATGAGGGGAAGAGATTCTGCAGTTTTTAAAGTCCAATCATGGAGAGCACGCGGTTCCACGGATGGATTGTCAGTTGGTTTAAGAAGTAGCACAGCCTATACATAATGTGCGACTGACAACATTAACTGTACAGAAGGATGACAGTACACACACTGTACTAAATTAGTTTTATCCTTCACTGAATATACAGTATTGTTCCAAATTAGCTTGAGCAACATAACTCGCAGGCAGAGCCTCAATTTTCATTTGGGATAAATTACAACTAATTGTGGGTTGTGGTGAGACAGCCCCAGAGACAGCTGGGAAATCATGAAAATAATCTTTGTGTAATCTAGATAATCTCTAATAATCTAATTTTGTGAAATGACTTTAGCCATCCAAAGTCACACATCATACATCATTTCAATGTCGGTACAAAACTGCTGACTCTGATTTCTTCTATACAAAATGTCAGTTTGCTGTTAGTATTAGGACAGAGTTTACTTTATACACTGGTCTCAAAGATCTGTTTCCATACTACAAGTTACATTCAGGTTGATTTCATAAATATCCAAGTTACTATAAAGTAAGCCGAGGAAAAGCAGAAAATTATTCCGTTTGAGAAGCTGAAACCATCAATTATTTTGAAAATATTATATATTAGAAATGAGATAAACAACTAATGTATCAGCTAATTGTTGCAGTTCTAGTCAAAAGATATATTTTCAGCTGCAGTATAACTGTATAACTCTAGAAATCAGCTTTCTAAAACATCAAGAAAACTCCTGGAATATGTTGGACATGACAGACTGATGGTACAGAGAAGAATATCAGTCCGCTCTGTGATGTCTCTACAATATCTGAACTCATTATTGTTCAAAATAAGAGGCTCAGAAGAAAGAAGTCATGACTGCACACAGTCTTACACACACAAACTGAAAACCAGACGGATTTGGGGGGATTATAGGAACCCTATCTGAGATAAAACAAAGTTCCTGTTTTCTCTTCAACTTCCTGAGAGGAGAAGCAGGGAGTTTGGTTTCAGCTGTGAGATGGAGAGCCCGAGCGGAGGGTCCTGGTGCAATTCAAGGTTTTGTTTGTGTATATAAAAGTTAATCCTGGTAATAACTTACAAAGACAAAAAGGGTTTACCGCGAGGATGAACATAAAAGCTGGTGGTGAGCTCCAGCAGGAGACAAACGGGCAGTTCAGTCGAGGCTCCTCAATGCTATCTGAGGAAATACCTCGTGTGACAGAGGTCTGTTTAGAGTGTTAATGTGCCACAGACTTGCACTCTCCCAAGGCCTCCTGCTTTTGATTTAGTTTGTTTAGTGTCTCTCGACAGCCTTGCCCTCTACAATGGCAAACACAGGGAGGTTTGTTCAGGAGTCTCTCTGTTAGCTAATATAGAGCAGCTTTCAAGGTTACTGTCACCAACATGCCCACTCTGTGTGGCCTGCAGGCTGGTCGCTGTCGCTTGAAAAAAAAAAAAAAAAAAAAAAACTCCACTCTGCACCCGTGAGATTAAACCTGAGGGATTTGTACTTCTCATCGCCTGACTGTTAGGAGCCGCGTGCAGAGTGACGAAGCATGTTGTGCCGGCTGTCCTCGCAGTATCGGCTGGATGAATGGATGACTGTTTAATCTGCGCCTGAAAAGAAGATTTGAGAGGGGCCAATAAGAGAGGGGAGAGGGATTTAAGGTCCAAGGCAATGATGGGTTTGACTAGTGGGTGCATTTCACCTGCAGAGAGGGGTGAATGTGTTTTTTTTACAAGCTCACACAACGCGATAATGTGTGTGCCCTTTGTCTGACAGTGAATTTGAGGTGATTTAAACATGACCGTCTCCGCAGCAGAGCAGCTGCAGAGCCTCGGCTGCTCTCGCAGTACGAGCGGACAGAAGGAGGCGATGAAATTTTAATGAGGTGATGGTATTATACTGTATGCTGTCCGGTCTTAAGCTGCTCCCCTGTGACATCCCAACACAACACTGAAACAGTTGTTTATCGGCCTTCTCACCCTGGATGTTCACGGACGAGGGTGTGAACTGTGGTAGACAAACAAACATTTGTATGAACCTTGTTTTGAAAGAGTCTGGCTGTTTGTGAGGTGCAAGTTCCCACTTGCAAGGATGTGCACAAAGGAGTTTTCCCTTTTGGGCTTTGTGTAACAGTTATGTTCATCCTTTAATGACTGCATTAGGGCTGCAACTAACCATTATGTCTACTGATGAACCTCTTTATTATTTATATGATTAATCTAGAGCCCAAGGTCACTTCTATTGATTGCTTGTTTTGTCAAAGCCCAACCTTTTTTAACCATATAAAACGAGCAAATTGTGTCATTTCAGAAGCTGGATCGACAAACATTTGGCATTTTTTTGACAAGAAATTGACTTATAGAATTGATCAATTATCAACATTGTTTTCTGTTGTTCAACTAATGTGTTAATCAACTAATGAATCGATGTTGGCCTTAAGTCAAATGTGTGGTTATAATAAATAGTTGATCAACAGCAAAAATAATTGAAAACAATTCTGATCATTCTATTAATTGTTTCATTTAAGCATCTGGCAAGCGAAAGTGTAAGGCTCTACGTGCTAACAGCTCTGTGAGAGTGTAGCTAAATGCTAACATCAGCATGCATTATGACTTTAAAAATGCTAAGCATTCACTGGACTCATGCAGCTTTTCTGCTTTTGTTTTTTTCAGTCGGCTGAGTATCTTTAAGTTTCGGGCTATAGACAAACTATTTATTTGAAAAAAAACTAAGCCCTATTTGTGAAATTAGGTAATTTTTTGGTCATGCTGGTCTCTTTATAGAAAGCCCTCGGTAGTCAGAGACGATGGACATAATTTAACTGGAGCTGCGTTACACATCGGCCCAACCTTACACCGCTAATGTGCTGTCACAAAGCGGCAGCGAGTTCAACTCACGAGCAACCAAGAGAGTCGAGCGGTGTTATCAGCAGTGGGGTCCCAAACACATGAATGTGTGGCTGCAGGAGCTTCTCTGCGACCAGGGGAGGAATCATCCTGACAGTCTGTGACTTGGCTCTTTTCGCCTGTCTGCATCTCTGTGCATCAGATACGGGGCCAGAGCTGGACGGGGCCTCTGGCTGTCCCCCTGTCCGGAGCTGAGAGCCTGTCGCTTCCCATCTCCTCTCGCTGTGTGGTTTCTTTGCTCTCTATAGTCCACAGTGAGAGATGATTCCTCGGTGATGGCGATGACTACTGGAAATGATTTCACACTACACGTGAGATGCTGACCAGGCTCTCCCAGTGTAATCGATTGACCCTCATTTACAGCCCTTTGTCTCTTGTTAATTGGTCTCCGGCTCCCTGCTGACACAGTGACCCTGATGGAGAATTACTGCTGTCTCGTCATGCATTAACCCTCCTCCCACCCCCCTCATTTTCATCAACCCTCCCTCCCTCTCAGCCCCCAACGTCCCCTCAGCACCCTCCCTGGCTTCACAGCAGCTGGGTAGATGGGGTGAAGTGCACATGCACTCCCGTCCTGTCACATGTCGCTGTGCCTCTGGGAGCCACTGTCAGGTGACATTGCAGCCAACCATATTAAAGCACCAAGAGGCAAACACTGACTGTTTGAACACTGTTGTCCTTTAATTAGTTTAAACATAATTTAGGCATGGTCGGGGTTACGAGAGGCCTCTTTGCATGAGTGGTCAGATCAAGCTTCAGGGCTCGTGACTTTTGAACAAAAGCACATTTCTGTGCATCTCTGTTGTCTGCAGTTCCAGTAGATTTCATGTGAAAACAAATATTTAAGAGGTCGGGGCCACAGCTAAAGATTATTTTCCATATCAACCGATTAAGCAATAAATAGTTTTGTCTATAAAATGTTACTGCATTTCACAGGTTCCCACAATCCCAAGTTGATGTCTTTTTAAATGTCTTGTTTTGTCCGACCAACAGTCTAAAACCCTAAGGTGGTAGTTTGCTATTAAGGTAAAAGAGAAAAAAGCTGGAACTAATGAATGTTTAAATGACTTGGTTTATCAGAATCGTAGACCTGTAAATGAAGACCGTTAGAGAGCATCTCTGGTCCAGACACAGCAGAGATCAGCCACTGATTGCCTTTTCTGTGTTTTTTAAGTAACCTTTTTGCGTCTGGATAGTTTTGCTGTGTAGCTGCACACCCAGATTCTGTGCAGCAGCTCACCCCTGGTGGCTGCTGCCTCCATTATTTACAAGTGTGAATATTTCATGATGACATCAGGGTGGGGACGTCCTAATGAGCCATGGCACTCGCTCATTTGGACCTAAAACAGGCCAGCGAGGGCTCCTCTGTGGCGCCACAAAAACTGAGTGGGGGCCCATAATAAAGTCTTATTTTGGGTTTTACTGCCGGAGGAGAAAAACTGGGAAAAGAACAACTCTTCTGACTCCTGCAGAAGCAAATCAGCAAATCGTCAGTTTTTCCCGAGGAAGAGCCTCGAGCATGAAGGCAAAGTTTACTCTCTTTTATTCTCAGGACAACAGAAGCCTGTGGAAACTTAGCTCATTGTTATCTAGTCTGCAAAAAAAGGGCAAAAATTAAACACTGACTCTGTGAGAGAATCTATGAAAGTAACTGGGAAGTAGATCATCAATCATGTTTTTGTAAGTTATGCTATCAGGCTTCAACTTGTAGTTTTGTCCTCTTTTGTAATAAAAATCTGTGCAGACGTTCCCTCTGAGGCAGAGATGAAAGAGCCAACGTCATTACAGCCAGAAGTTCAAAGATCTGACTTCATTGTGCAGTGTGTGTTCGTACGTCA
Source organism: Bovichtus diacanthus (assembly GCA_943590825.1). Taxonomy (NCBI): domain Eukaryota; kingdom Metazoa; phylum Chordata; class Actinopteri; order Perciformes; family Bovichtidae; genus Bovichtus; species Bovichtus diacanthus. Next base: position 1,834,679 of record CALSBV010012220.1, on the reverse strand, counting down.
CACAGTGTGGTGAGTCAGAGAACTTCTCAAATTAAGAGTGTTCGAAGAGACAGAATAAAACGAAAGGCGATGCAGCGCTCTTACTGCCTGTCAAAGAAGTGCCTTTTAGCTCCGGTCGTTCACAGTCAGTGTTAGTGATCTCGCTGAACGCCGAATGTGATTTTAAAAATGGCTGATTGTCCTTGTTGATATTCTTGCGAATAGTTTTTGTCTGCAGTCGTCCTTAATTTGGAGTAAATTCCAATAATAACGAAACGTTTCTGTTGTTTTGTTGCAGTGAGGGCGTCTTCAAGTGTCCGGAGGACCAGCTGCCGTTGGACTATGCCAAGGTACGATTAACACTCTCACACCCCACTTTTATTCACTCATATCCTTCTCAAAAATAATAATAATAACCCTATCTATTTAAGATTTTTTTAAACACAGCGCCCTGCTTTGTGAGGCTGTACACAGGCACAGTAGTGCTTTGAGCAAAATGCTAACATTGGCATGCTAACATGCTCACAGTGACAATGCTAACATGCGATGTTTAGCAGGTATGATGTTTACCATGTTGGCTAATTGGCACTAAATACAAAGTACTGCTGATTGATAGGAATATCATTAGTTTTGCAGATATTTGGTCATAAACAAAAGTAAATAAAACAAATTGAAATATTGACCTGATTAGGGCGCTAAATAAGAAGTCAAAGGATATTTTTTCTTGACCTTTAATAATCCCTCAAGAGGAAATTTAAATGAAATCAAATTTTCACTCTGTTGTTGTTGTGAGGTGCAAGTCCCACCATAGAATCACCAAATGTAGTCCAATTTATCTTGACAATTAATGGCAATTCATCCATTAGTTGCTGAGGTATTTATTTCTAAACCACAAATGTCAACCTCATGGTGGCACTATAGGAAAGGTCAGGGGATCACCAAAGTCGGTAGGATTCATCCTCTGGGGGTCATGAATGTCTGAATAAAATGTCATGCCAATACATCCAATAGTTGCAGAGATATTTCATATTTTAACCAAAACCGGTTAGTAAGATTGTTGAAATAAAAAAATGGCTTTACAATAAAAGTAATTTAAAAGATGTTACAGATTTGGCAGAAATTACGCAAAAATATTTAACACACGGATGTGTGAAAAATGTGTGAATGTGTGTGAAAAATGTAAATAAACTTCTGTGCAGCAGTCCAACCAGGAAAAAATGCCAATCATACAGTCATAAAAATATGATCCTGCTGGATAAGATCTAGATATAGTTGGGACATGAAAAAAAAACTGAACAATTGCACTAGTGAATCTCTGGATAACATATAGGCAATAATCCTTAACCGGAGTCAGGGGTGGCATTTAATTTCATTAGAGAGGGAAAGAAAACCGTTCAGTTGATCTGAACCTCTACGTTTTTTCCCAAATAAATCTCTCCCAGAGGAAAATAAAACTGTAACTGTGTTTAAATTTCAACTGAACTCTTTCTCTCTTTGTTTTGTAAAGACGTTTAATCAGATTGTGCCTGAGGGATCGAGTTAGATCGAGTCTAACTGTATTCAGAGTCAGAGGACGTCTCTCTCACATGTGACATCCCTGCTTTAAAGAGACTGCAACAAAAGGATGAGGGCTTAAAAACCAACGAACAGTTAATGATCGTCCCTGTTTCTGAGCAACTTTTGGCATCGTTTGAAAGAAGGCCGCTGTATGCAACTATGTATGTTAGCATTAGCCTGAATTAGCCGTCGAGCCATTAACCCGGAGCTGCAGCAGTGCAGGTCTGCATGCTGTGCTGAGAGCGATGAAGGTGCCTGTAATAGCAGGGACTCCCCACGGGAAGGGTGTGCTCATGGCACACCTGTCAGACGTTGTTATTTACCAAGGCTCCCAGTCGCCTGCAAATTACCCCGTCCTGGTGGTCTACTGTCAGGGTTATTGTAGAGCTCGCTGCACACTGTCCTTCAAAAAACATGCACAAACACAACCTCGTTCCAACAGTCATTAAAGGATTGTGCTGCTGCTGCGGCTGCTGTAGTAGTAGTAGTAGTAGTAGTGTGGGACTAACAATGGCTAAACCAGACAGAATAAACCCCCAAGTTGGAGCTCCAAAGAGCTTAACCCCCCTGATCTGCCTGGGACTAAGTTATTAGAAGGTCATTATTGCAGTCTCCCTGCAGATTCCAAGACTGGAACAATGAGAGACTGTGCTTCAGAGGATTTTTTTTTCCCTCTTTGCCTCTCCTGAAAGAATGTGATTATGGCAGCAAAAAAAACCCGCCTGCTTCTACTGTAAAAGTGCAAGCATCTGTTTTAATGTTAGATATATCCATAGAATATTTAACAGGTTAGTTTGGCAGAGGTATCTATCCCCTAACGCAGCAGCTAGATGCAACGAGTGATATATGTGTTTTATTATAGATTATTTTCCAAATGAACTTTTAATTTGAAGGCGATGTTTCCCATGTTTTGCTGCAAACAGAGGCACGTGAGTGCATTCGGGCTGTTATTTGTTTAGAGGGCTGTTGTGACATTTTGAGGAAGTGGCTTTTCTTGTTTGACCAGTGCTCTGCTCGTGTGACAGCATTGGGGGATGGAGATGCAGAGCCGAGCTGTAAATCCTCAGGACAGCGTACTGTAGGGGAGGATTTGGGGTGTTTGGGCAGAAAAGTGACTCATCCCGATCACTCAGTGGCCGAGGAAAAATAAATCTTTTCCTCTGCTCCCCTGCTCTCTCAAAGGTCCCATAAACCCATAAACTAACTCATTATCACTGCAGCGGCTGGGTCGACTCAGTGCTGCAGTTTCCTAACACAATTTCGGTTTGACTTTCCAGTGTATGCGTGTCTGTAGACATTCTTTTATGATATGATGCAGAAACCAAAATTTTATTGTTAACAATCTTCAAAGGGTTAGTTCACCATTTTGGAAAACATGCTTATTTCCACTGCCAAGCAGGTCATGTTTTCATCTGTTGTGTGAGCAGCATTACGGAAAAACTACTGACCCGATTTTTCAGGAAGCATGGTGGAAGCGGATCTGAATAATTTGGCGGATACACAAATGATGTTTTACTTTCGTTAACATTGTGAGACATTGTGGCATTTGTGATGCATACATGTGGTGTTGGAATAATCGGAGAAGCAAGTTCCCGAAAATAAATTCACGTGAGCGCCCCCTTAAGTCGGAACAACAACTCGGAAACGGCTATCAACGTGTTGTTTGTACGTTCTGAGCAATAAAATGCAACACAGCATCCATGTTGTTCACTTCCACGACTTACAGCTCTTGTACACGTCGAAGTCAGAAGAACAATTTCCCAACTCGGAAATGGGACCATCCAAGGAGCATGTGAATGCACCATAGGCCTTGGCGGAGGTCTGCGCTCTCCGAGTGCCATTCTGCTTTAACCTGTTTTTATGATCCTTACCGTTAACCTGTTTATGTTGTTGGCATTGTGCATATTTTTTATTTGCACCCTATTAATATTTTCTGTTTGCACTGTTTTCATACTTTGTAAGGCAACTGCTTTACAATGACGTCCCTCGGGATAAAAAAAAATCCCATCTTTCTTTCAGAGAGACATCAATCAATACCAAACTCAACTCAGTGCATTAAGCTGCAGTGAAGGAGGATGTTTTCAACTTAGTTTAGCATTAAGACTGAAAGTAGGAGGGAACAGCTACAATTACACAATGTACAGTATTTCCTTTGTTTTTATTAACAGGGGAAAAGAACTGCCAATTTCTGGTTTTAGAAGGAGTTACATTTTACTACCCGGGGTGAAATACCTCATCATTGTCCTGAGTAACTCCAAAATATCACCTTTTCATGCGCTAAGAGTGAAATCCCTGTTTTCAGCTTTAGAAATGTGTACTTTTCACTTAATCCAATGGGTTTTTATTGTGAAATGCAGTTTCAGACCAATAAACACTTCTTTCTGTATGAAAGTGGTACATTACAGTCTTACAGCATGACCTGGTCAGCCCCAGCCACTGCTACACTGACCTTGTCCTGCTTGTCTTTTTCAGATCTACCCGGACCCAGAGCTGGAGCAGCAGATCCTGGCGCTGCCCATCCGCTGCATCCACAGCGAGGAGGGCTGCCGCTGGACCGGCCAGATGAAGCAGCTGCAGGTGAGAAGCTTCAATATAGTCTAATCTATTTTCCCTCTAACCTTTTCTTCCTTTTTTTTTTTCTTTAAAAAAAAAAAAATCTCTGCTGCTTATCAAATGTATTTCCTAACGTGTGTGCGTGTGTGTGTGTGTGTGACGTTGTGTCTCCCTCAGGGCCACTTCTCCACCTGCGCCTTCAATGTGATACCATGCCCGAACCGCTGCTCCGTCAAGCTGACGCGCCGCGACTTGCCCGACCACCTGCAGCACGACTGCCCCAAGCGCAAGGTCAAGTGCGAGTTCTGTGGCAGCGAGTTCACCGGTGAAGCCTACGAGGTAAACACTCTTAAACCATTTTCATTTCTTTCTTCTTTTTTTTCTTCCTGTTACAACTCAGCGGGAGCTTGACGCAAACAACCCACAGTGACGGCACATCATTTCCATGCCTATGTGAAAGACGTCTTTGTGAAAAGCAGGAGAGACTAATGCACGTGTGTCGGTCTATTTTGAAATAACACGTGTGTTGGTCTATTTTGAAATAACACGTGTGTTGGTAGAAGAAAAGAAGCTTTGACTGAATGCTCAAAGTGTTTTCCAGTGAGCGGGCTGAAGTACCTCAGAGTCTCCTCACTCACACCTCAGTCATTTCCACCGCCCCTCCTCTGTTTACTCTGGCCCACATGGTCGGTCCTCTGCACACAGCTACAGCAGCATTCATCCACCTTTTGGCTCTCACATTGGAATTACTCAATCATGTTTGCAACTGTGTATCATTCAAGACCTTTCATTACCACTGCCAAATGATTATTTTCATTAATGATTCATCTGCAGATTTTCTTTCCAATTGAGAGACTGTTTGTTTAGTCTAAAAAATTGTGAAATCCAAAGTTTCCCAGAGTCCAAGGTGACAGATATTCAAGTCAGTAATAGAAAACAAAAGTAAAGCAGTAAATCCTCACGTTGGATACGCTTCAAGCAGATAGTGGTTGATGGTTTTGCAAGAAGAAATTACTTGAATGATTCATTTAGAATTCAGCTCTATACTTGAGTTTCTCTACATTACTTTCTTAGTATAATTATTTCTTGTACAAAACGTGTTCCCTTAAAATCTGCAGCATAATACGATTGTACAGGAAAATCAAAAATTCCTATCGCAATACATATTTCACAAATATTTCAACAACAATAAATATAAAGAGGAGTACTTTAAAGATATTGGTACATACATTACTTTTTAAGTTTGTCTGGATTGATAAATATATGTTGTGAACTTCTAGACCGATTTAATTATAAGGAAGAAATGCCGACTATTTGTTTATTAAAAAGCCAGTAAATTTAAGTTAGGAAAAGTTTCAAAATGTTGGTAATTTGATTTGGTTTATGGGCTAGCCCCACAACATAGCATAAGGTAAATTTAATTCAGGCAATATTTTATGAAACATAAACAAAAAAAGGTTTACAAATCTGTCCAACTGAAAACAGCTTGATTTTACTGACGTATTTTAAGAGGTACTCAAAAAGTATTGGTTGAAACTTGTCATCGTGAGATACTTTATTTTACAGGTTACTGACTTTCTTACTATTTGTAATCATATTCATCAGAGACAGGTCAAAACTTCACAAGCAGCCTCATTGCTTTCAGATAAATTATATATACTTTCATATTTTGTTAGTTAAAATGGAGTTTTGCGCTATGAAAACTGCAGTATATAAATCGCATTTGAGTAAGCGGTAATACCTAGTGTATCTACAGTATTACATGTGTTAACTTTATAACCCTATAGCTACAGCTATGAATTGAAATCTCATGTTTCCTTTCTATCCCAGAACCACCAGGGCGTGTGTCCTCAGGAGAGTGTTTACTGTGAGAACAAGTGTGGGGCGAGGATGATGCGTCGCCTGCTGTCCCAACACGGCCTGTCCGAGTGTCCCAAACGCACGCAGCCCTGCAAATACTGCGGCAAGGAGTTCGTCTTTGACACAATCCAGGTCAGTTTCACACAAAGTTCTCCATCAGAATCTCAAATGACTGCATAAATGATGTCTTATTAGTGAAATATGTTATATACTTGATATATGGCATGATTGAGTCAGTTTTTCTCAAAATGTGACTCCTGTCATCCGTCCTGCATGTGGCTCGTAGAGGGTGTCCAGCCTCAGTGGAGCAGGATGTGGCTGTAGGATGCTGCCGCTCATGGTGTCTGTTTCCTGTGGCAGCTGGACTTTAGTGTGAGCTGCACCTGCCGCTGTGCACATCTGGCCAGAGGCTGAGCAGCCAGTGTCACTCCCCCTCCCCCACATTGTAGGAACCAAGATGTAATAACGCAGTCTTGGACATAAAGTCCATTACAATGTGTTAATGATTTATTTATTTTATTTATTTTTTTAAATACCTAGTAATTTAATTTCAGTTTGACTCTTTTTGGCTTTTTAGTGGTATGAGATAATAGATTTGCATTGCAAGATGGAATAAACAAAAAATAAATAAATAAATAAACACTCAATAATATGTACCATTTAGTTGTTTTGTAGGGCTGCAACAATTAGTTGATTAATATTGATTAGTTGATCATCAGAAAAATAATCTGCAACTGTTTTAATCAAATAATTGTTTAAATGAGAAAATTTCCCAGACACCATGGCGACTGAACTGCCTCTCGACCAACAATCTAATACCCAAAAATATTCTGTTCACTGTAATTTAAGAAAAAGAAAAGCAATAACCATAAAAAAATTACAATTAATCAATTATCAATTTACCCTCTGATTAATTGTTTTTCTGTCTTTATTACATTGTTTGACAGATTTGCATGTGTTGTGGCTTCATGCTGCATGACCAGTTGTTTTGTTTTTTTTATCTCTTTTGGTCTATTTTTACAACACCATTTTTAATACCACATGTCATTTTTTTTCACTTTCAAGGACATTTCTCCCTGTGCAACCATTAATCTGCAACCCCACTGTGCAGTATGTGTTCTTATCACTGCTGTCGGTCAGCAGCACACACATTAACACTCTCCCTGACTCCTCTGCAGAACCACCAGTTCCACTGCCCTCGGTTTCCCGTCCAGTGCCCAAACCAGTGTGGCACACCCAACATCGCCCGAGAGGATCTGGCTAACCATGTGAAGGACAACTGCGGCAGCGCACTCGTTCTCTGCCCCTTCAAAGACGCCGGCTGCAAACACAGGGTAAGACTGACCTGCGTCATTTAACCTTAACATATCATATATTCTTGTCATACTTCTTCTTCTTTCTCTTCCTCCTCCTTCTCCTTCTTTCTCCTCCTTCCTCCTCCTCCTTCCTCCTCCTTCTTCCTCCTCTTCTTCTTCTTCTTCTTCTTCTTCACATTCTTCTTCTTCTTCTTCTTCACATTCTTCTTATTCTTCTCATTCTTCTTCTTATTCTTCTTCTTCTCATTCTTGTCATACTTCTTCTTTCTCCTCCTCCTCCTTCTCCTTCTTTCTCCTCCTTCCTCCTCCTTCTTCCTCCTCCTTCTTTCTCCTCCTTCTTCCTCCTCTTTCTTCTTCACATTCTTCTTCTTCTTCCTCCTTCTTC
>CALSBV010012220.1:1793690-1817997 GCA_943590825.1 Bovichtus diacanthus | reverse complement strand
ATATATATATATATATATATATATATATATATATATATATATATATAAAAACACGCTTTGGGGAGGAATAAATGTACTAAACAAGTAAGCATGTGGCCCCCAAGATATTAATCCGAATATGAATTTAAGAGTCATTGCCAAACTTCCAAAGACATCTTGCAGTGTGGAGAGACCATTTTCTACTACAAACGAGATTTAAACAAATGGCCAGAAGTTGTCTGAAGAACTTGACTTTACTGAATTACAATTAATCCATCTCCATATTCAACTCCAAACCACGGTGCCTGCATCCTGTGATGTGAACCAGCCTGCTACCATCTCCACAATCCATCCATTGTAAGATAAAATGCTACTTTTATGCCCATCATGGCAATTGAATGACAGTACCGTGGTTATTAACAGCGGTGTAATGTACGTACTTGTACTTTACTCGAGTCTTTTCTTCTCATGCCACTTACTTCTACTCCACTACATTTCAGAGGGTAATATTGCACTTTTCTCTTTACTGGAACTATCTGGCAGTTTTATTTACTTAACAAATTGAGATTTTTGCACACATAACACACGTAAATCTCATAAAATATGATTTTTTTTCTATAAATGGAACTGCCAACCAGTACATACAAACAACCTACAGCTGAAACAATGGGTCGATTAATCAATTAGCTTATTGACAGAACATTAATTTGCTGCTGTTTGATAATCATTGTTTAATGCATTTTTCATGCAAGAACATTTCGTGATTCCAGCTTCACAAATTTGAATATTTGCAACTTCTCCTTTTATTCATTGTTTATAATTTGTTTGTACTTTTAGTTGGACAAAACAAGCATTGTGAAGGTTTCACTTTTGCATCTGGGTAATTGTGACGGCATTTCTCAATATTTTCTGAATTTCAAAAATCAAACATTCAACCGATTTAATGTAGAAAAGAATCAGCAGCATGATCCACAATAAATGTAGGCTAATAATCAGGTGCAGTATAACATACTTTTACTTTGAATCATTTAAAGAACATTTTCCTGATTATACCTGCATACTTTTACTTAATGTTTTCCATGTAGGACTTTTACTTGTAACAGAGTATTTTTACAGTGTGGTATTGGTATTTTTACTTAAGCAAAGGATCTGAATACTTCCTCCACCACTGGTTATTAATATTGCATAAGATGCCATCACTGAAGGTGCACTGGAGTCTTGACATTATTTTATAGTTTATCACTATGTGTTTACTTTGCATTTAGAGCGGTTGAGTTTTCTGCTTGTACGAGGACATACTGTGGGCTATGAGATTGTATGCTGTTTGATTTAGTTTGTTTAGGTCTGCTTAGTTTTCATTTGGCTTTGTTGTTAAGGTCTGTTCATCTCAGCTGTCATTTTTTAGAGCCTATCGCAATTACACAAAACAATTACGGCTATACAAAATAGTCCTAATTATGTTTCCTTTGTGTGTCTTTTAGTATCATCTTAGTAGATTTGGGATAGCAGGATGATCACTGAAAAATAAGACTTTGAAAAAGAAAATAAAACAGCTAGGCCTATTCTACGTTCTCATGTTTCAAATTTCCGGCTTGACCTCATAAACTTGTATTATATTTGGGTTTATCATTATTCTCACCTCAACTGGAAGCACCAACCCCCAGCTTATGTTTCTTTCTTCTCATTTGTCCAATAGAAATATATGTTGCAAAGATGGCATACAAAGGGCCTGCAAAAACATTTCATACTCATCTCTGCTCATCATGGATATTTTAAGCAATTTATTTTAAAAGACACTCCACAAAAACAGCCAGTATTTGACACCTCGGTGAGGATTCTCTGACAGCTCTGAAGCAAACATCCAGAGAGGTGCGAGAGTCTGTCAGCTTCTGTTTTGTATAGCCTACTGTGTGAGAGAAGTTTGTTTTTGAGATGTGGTTTCTTGAAATGTGTTGCTTCCTTGTATATGAGATTCAAAAATAATTATGATCTTTGCTGACTGCATGCACAAACACACCGGTGTTTGTGAGTCTAAGTGCCTTGCGTTTTTCAGAAAGAGCACAGCACTGTGATTCTTGGAATTATGATTTGTATGTTGCACATTTAATCTAAAAGAACAGAAAAAAATATACTGTAATAGTAAATTCTAAAAGTTTGCAAACTAACATCTGAGAATAAAAGTCACTCCCAGGGTTTGGCATTTTAATAAGCACCCTCGCAGATTAAACAGTGCATGTTTAACTTTCATTTGTCATGTGTGCAGTGTGTATGCAGGAGGTTTGAGGTGTGAGTTGGTGAACCTGAAAAGGCCCTTTGGTGACCGTTGCTTACATGAGTCGACATTCATGATGACAAATCTTCCCTGCAGCGTGTGAACCTCTGGAGGCTTCCTGGTCATCCACATCAAAACCTGCGCTGAAGAATGTCACTGACTGTACTCTGTGTCCCTGTGGCTTGCTATCCTCTACTCTATTTTCCAAATTCCCCTACTACCCAGGCAGTTCTTCAATTTCAGTCATATCCAAAGTGAAAAGGACACCCCTATGTTAATAACTCAACTTAAACTAGGCCAATGTTATTCCTCATTTTGTGGTTTTAAATTATTCTCCCAGATGAAGTTGTGCTTCTTGTAATTTTGTCTGCAGTTTAAAGTTCTGCTCAACACACGTTCAAGTTTAAGTGGCTCAAATGCGAGACATTTATGGGATTAAGTGGCTACTCTTTTTAAAGACAGCGCTGCCGTTTTATTGTGGCTTTAATAGTACCGCTCTCATAGCGTAGTTTTTGTCCATATCAGGCAGCTGCTTTCAGCAAAAAATCTCTAAAAACCCACTGTGCCTGTGCACTACCTGCTCAGCACCAAACAGCAGACAGACCAAAATTGAGACTGGCTGGTGAACATAGTGAAATATTTAGCAGCTTAAGAGCTAAAACAGGGTGAACATTGGACATTCATCAGCTTCAAACAGAAAACACGACTCGAAAATAGATGGTAATGTTGCTTCGTAACAGCTGGAGGTGTAAATAAGCAACTTAAAAGACAATGTTGTGTTCAAAACCTGTTTCCACTGCCCATCCAAAAAATCCTAATAATTACATATTTGCCTGGAACTACATTTCCCCCCAAAAATGTATATATTTGTATCCATTCCCTGCAGGACTACATGTAAACAGGAAGTGGATAAAAGACAGGTGTAGGTAAAGTCCCAGCTAGCCTCAGTTATTACTCTTACAGGGTTATCTTTATTTCTATAAAGCTGAATCAGACCAAACTTTATGCAGTTTATTATTTTATCCAAGATAAAACAATGATTATACAACAACTACAGTACCGCTGTTGTTTAGATAGCTTGAGCCATTGAGTTTACTCTGAATAGAGTTGGGTCTCTCTTTACCTTTTTTCTGAGAGGAACTGATACTATTTCTGTGTCCCACTTACTTCTACACACACCAGTTTTCATTGTCAGTGAAGTATCATATGTACACTCAGGGTTGATGGGAAAAGTAGTACAATTTCCCCTAGAAACTCAACTAAAATGCTCAACAACCAGAATTAAGTTAGCCTAATCTTGGAATCCTCTCACTACTAAACACGTTGTTGTGTTGCGCTTGTGGAAACAAACCTCTTTGGCCTGAAGTCCTGCAGATAATCTTAACTCCAGCCTTTAGCCCCTAAGTAATGGCTTTCTGTGGCCCCAACCATGCAACCCATAATCTGGCTGTATGGTAAAAGGCCACATGGGAGATGCATGAGCAGAGCAAAAGACTTTAAGATCTTTCAGGCCAGACAAAAATAGACACTTTATTGGTCTTTTAGCCTATTTTTATCGCCCATTTTCTGGAGTTCAACTGTACATTTTTGTAAGATAACTAGGGGGTATTGGCTTAAAGTGACATATAAAGTTATTTTGACACGATGAAGCTGTTACACATCCATTCATCCTAAACCTCTTACCCCACAGATGAGGCATTAGTCTGAATAGGCAATGGAAACTCCTGTACAGAGTCTGGTTGAACTTCACTCACCTAATTTTAATGATATGTTGGCAAAACAGCAAAGTGAATGAGTTTTACCTTTTGTAAATAAAAAAGTTAACATTTTTATTTTAGTGATATTGCTGTAAATTTTGCAATTGAAAAAAAATTAAGAAAAATCCATAGATTAATTTGTAACAACTACAAGTCCTCAGAAGTGAATTTTTTCCAAAAATGACAATCTTGAAAACTTAAAAAAATAGAATGTATTATGAGTGTCTACTATACACAAATGAAAGCCTAAGAAGGTATTAAATACTATACAAAAACATAAATAGTAATTAGACAGTGTATTAAAACAAAAACATAGTCACACATTTAAATAGGGGACAAGAAAGTTGCATCAATAATTAAATACAAAATACATTATTATTGTGAAGTAATGTTGCCAAACTTCTCAAATGAATCTGCATCACACAAGAATATTGTTGCAGTATCAGAAATGACTGGAAACTTGATATCAATGAAATGCATTATACAACATTAGCAAGTTTCAACAGTATGTTTCATTACATGCAGTAGTACAGAGGTGAATGGAAAGCAATGCATGGGTAAAATACTGTAAAACATCTAAAACTATATTGCCTGCAGTTAAAAAAGGTAAAAGTATCCAGGATCTTAAGTAGCATAAAACCTGCAAATATTCACGTATTTTAGAAAAAATTAATTCCATTTTTTTTTTTTTTTTTTTTTTTTTTATATGACTCTAATAGATAATTTTCTTAAGGCCTGGGCATGTGGAAAATACGCAGCAGGTTGCGTTCTACCAACAGTATAATTCAATGTTGTACTCATGGAGTAATGCCCTGCAGTAGCGATGTCACACTCCTGTCAAGCCCACTTTAATCCTATTACAACCACTTTCATCATCACCAAGATATCTAGATTAAATTTCCTGTGTCAACAGCGATTATACTGGGAGGGCAATGGGATTGCTGAAGCGTCCAGATGGGCAGAAGCAACTGCAAGTGATCAGTAATAGTATAAGTATAGATTATGTCGTTCACCACTGGCTTGGGATGCTGCACAAGCCTTTTGCCCTTTCTGCTACAAACGCTGCTCAATTATCCATTTGAAGGAGTAAAATCAAATCCAAGTGATTCCTCAGTTGCATTTCAAGACAGCAAAAAGACATTTTTTTCCCCCATCTTTTTATGGGAAAAAGATGAAATCCAGAGGAAACAGAGAAAATCTTGACCAGATGGTCCAGCCAAGATTATCCTCTAAACATGGCTTCCCAGTCTCTCTGAGCCCCTAATGGCAACACTGTCATATCAAAGAAGTAATCACATTGAGCTGTGTGTCAAGCAGGTCTCTCCACTGGGGGTCTGCATGTTTAGTATCGCTGTGTGTTTGCTGTAACGCGGTCAGGGAAGGGTTACTCAAATAAAGTGTGGTTTGTCTTTTGACCCAGCTGCATTGAAAGACAGAGCACCACCCACACTTGTCTTGAGCTGTATTTCCACATCTGTGCTGCCTGTAGCTCAAATCGCCCCCCCCCCCCCCCAACCCACCCACCAACAAGCTGCTGCTATAGGCAGAGGACGCTGCCTCGCACAAGCTTGCAGATTGTCTCATGTCTTACTCATTTGGAGACACCACCCTCAACCCCTGAGATAACCTCACTTCCAAATGTCGAGTATTAGCTCCGGTTTATTGGGGAAATGCTTTTCCAAAAAAGCAGGATATATTATGTAAACACACAATGCCCCTCCTCTGCTCACTCAGGATGTACCTCACTCTGAACTGCAGGAACGGCCAGTTTCACTTCACCGGTGGGTGTTATTTTGACCATCTGACGGAGACAGAGAGGACGGTGTGAGGAGTGTCAGTGAGCAGAGATAGAGTGGAGCGGTTGCCACGGTGAACGTGCTCTGTTCCACCAAGCTGGCCTCTGATTGGCCAAAGCCACGTCTGAGGGAAGGAAATTCTGCCAATTGGAAACAATTGATGTTTTGTTGCCGGGCCAAGCTGCCCTGACACAAAGCTGACATTTATTGGCAACAAGGTTGCTCCTCAGGTTTGAAAAGGTGACAAAAATGAAAGTGCTCATTTGGTCTTTGTTGCTGCTGTTTGAATAGACTAGGTTATATTTTTCGTGAATGAAGTGACCGACAATCCAATATCATTGGAGGAAGAACTATTCTGATCTTTTATGTGAACAAAAGTATAAATACACTTACTACACACTTAAATAAACAAATTAACAGTACATAGAGTAGTAGTTTAACTCACAACATTAAACTTTTGCTTACATGGTCATTCATCAGTGAAAATAATACAACCATATAATTACATATAATAATTTAACACTTAAAGGGGCCATTATGCTGCATAACAATTACTTATACTTTTGATAATTGAAGTATTTTTTACTAATACTTCTAATCTTTTTACTCAAGTTAGAATTTAACAGCTGGATTTGTGCCTGTACATTGTGGCACTACTTTCACTTAATTAAAGTATCTAAGTACTTTTTCTGACATTTAATATCCTGTTAAGATGTTCAGTAATGCAGAATAATAGTAAAGTAGTACAAGATTGAAATACATAAATAAAGCTGAAGTGCCTCAAAGTTTAACTTAAGCACAGTATACTCGAGTAAATGTTCTCTTTCCACCCATGTGTCTACTGTACATACAGTTATTAGATCTGGCTCGATGTATCAGTTCAATGATCAACGGTCCAATATATTGATGCGAAGTGAAAAAAATCGATACATATCGTAATTTTTAAGATGCGCCCTTATTTTGAAATACATAAGGGATAAAAAAACATTTGCATTTAAACATGAGAAGTGTGTCACTTTATAGTGAACAACATAGATTGCTTTTCATTTAAATTACTGGAAGAGCCCAGTAATAAAATTGTCAAATCATATTTTAGTTGATTCTTGTGAGTTAAATTACATGGGTGTATGATATCGTCTCATATTGATCGCAGGCCCCTGAATTAAATAAAATTGAGATTGTATCATGGCAAATATTGTATTTTTTTCCAAAGAATTGATATAATATCGTATTCTGATTAAACACTGTTGCAGATTTAGTAAGATGCTGATCTCATCTAATCTTTATACAAAATAACGGATTGCCTTCAAATTCAGCTGAATATGTCAAACACAACTTCATACTTTACATTTCAGGCTTATAATATGTAAGATTCAGGATTTATTTACATACTTTATTAAATCTGAGCAGTTTATACAAACAGATCCTCTTTGCTTTTAATAAAATCTCATCCCTCTATGATGTCAGGCTGTTCGAAGCTGTGGGACATAAACTTTCTGAACTTGGTGCAAAAGATGAAAAACAATGAGCTCAGCATGCTCAATGGAGGTTTTGGTCTCTACTAAGTATTCTTGCTTTTTATTACCTCTTTCATAACTCGGGTGTGAGCAAGAAACCTTATTCAGCAAAGGCTTTTATTTCCTTCTTGCAATGTAAAACAGTAAGAAAGTTGATAATAAAAGCCTTCTCGATGTAACATTAAATTAAACCTCTGTTCTCATTTACTCGATCCTGTTTCACAATTAAAATGGAGAATTACATAAACATCAAACAATATGTAAATCTTCTTGTTTAACTCATTTATCACTGGAAAATGTTTTGCTGACATGAAAAAATGTTCTCCACGTGTTGCATAAAAGGAACCTGGTGTTATTTTGACGACAGTGTCTGTGGAAACTCAGGCGTGCAGTAATGCAAGGTGGCAGCATGTCCTGATGTCATTCATTAGTCGTGCATCTCAAACAGCCAGACACTGTGTCAGCTGTACGTGAGTAATTGAATCGGGCGGGTGTGCTTAAACAATTGGCTATAATTGCATTACTCTTTTGGACCATGACGACTATTGTCAGGCTGAATTTTGCCCCTACAGCACTGCTAATTGCATATGTAAATCAGCAATATTTGGCCCCTAACAAGAGGGGAGAGTTAATGCGATAAAAGGAATTTGTCCACTGTGGTTGATTTACAGCAGGACTGGAAGGAGGTTGAAGCAGACAAAAGGGATCTGTTTGACTTTGTTTCATCACTGTATCTATTAGAAGACAGGATTTCATCAGGGCCCGAGCACTAAAGTGCCAGTATGTTGGGCCCTGCGTGTGGCACGAGCGTTTTTTTGGGACTGTACCTTTAGTCAGACTTTTTGGTAAGACCTTAATAATTTTTTAAACAGAAAAATGTGAAACTCAACTTAAAATTGTAATGTAATGAAATGAAAATGTATGTTAAGATAAATCTTACTGTCTTATGAACTAAATTCCATATTCATACCAGAAAATATGCAAAATAGAAACCCCACCTTGCTTTCTTCCTGTCCAACATAAAATCCTACCTGGACATAAAAAATACTGCACAAACTCTTAAAAAGGTGAAAACAAAAGCCTTATGTAATTAATTTGATTTGTAATGTATTTTTATTTTGTTGCAGTTTTCTTTTTCTTTCTTTATCCTTTAAGAACCAACCATCTATCTGTGTGTCTGTCATAGCATTGACATACGATGCAGCATGCACGTAGTGTTCGCGCAGCACTGAAAATTATAAGGGAGGGAAGAAGGGTCAAATGAAGGGGGATGGTTAAAGGCTGCGTAGTCTGATGGGGAAGGGTACTGTGCAATGTGAGGTCCAGCAGATGCATGCTGGTTAGTTCATTTGTCAGTACAGTAGGTCCGTCTCTCACGTCACCAATAAGTTTTTATGCTATGACAAAAAATTTAATACATTTCATCATAGTTCCTGTTTTTTACTTCTTTTATTTAGTTCTAGTATTTGTTTCATTATGAAAAAAGATCATCAACTACTGTTTTTTTTGTCCTCATTGTCTTTGAGGAAGTTTACAATTTCAAATGTCAGCAACTAGAAGACATATGGCTGTTTCCCTTGATGAAAGACCTTTTCCTTACATCTTGACGATGCATGTAGTTGCTCAATAAGCCGTACAGAGATATCCCCCTTACTGAGTTTAGACACTGGTGGTGGGGACAGAGTGAAGGTGTGGAAGTGGGTCACATTAATGGGCCACTGCATAGAAAACTGAAAACAGCTGACGAAGGAAAAGCTTTAAAGAATGTCAGCAACGAGATGATTGCGTCACAGAGGTTGTGTCAAATCTTACAGGTTGAGCTGAAAAGTGAGCTGATTGTTTCAGTTCTTGAAGAGGGTCCAAAGAAAATATTGTTATAACACTAGGAAGGGCCTTGCTTTTTTAAAAAGTGAAACATAAACATCAGCCCCCCTCCCTACCAGAATAATTTCCGTACAGTCCCTTGAAAGCTCCTCAGAGTGAGTTATGTGTCCCACAGGGTGGTTTAGGGAGCGTTGAGGACAACAGGGTCACGTTTCAAGTTCCCTGCAGCGGTCCCTCCTCCCTCTCAATCCTGCTGCGGACTCTTCCTCAACCTCCTCCTCCTCCTCCTCGGGGTGTGTTGAGCAGTCCTTCACATCTGGAGCTGCAGCCATGGGGCCAAACATGGCGCCAGCCCAGCACTAAGCCAACACCACAGAAACGCACACTTATCCCTGTTTGTCCCAGAATGTTGTTGTTTGGTGGCACCAGAGAGTTTGCTGCTCACACTTGATTCATCATGTATGCATATGGAAGTTCTGAAGTACTGGAAGTACAGTTGTTCCAGTAAGGCAAGGTTTTCACGTAGCAGGCAAAAAGTCACTCTACTTAAAAAAAATCCCTCCCACTGAAGTGCTCTTAAAAGCTTCTTAAATTAATCCTGAGAAATTAACATAAGCAGATACCATTCCTTTCTCATTGAGGCAGGGCAGACCCTCATGCATGTTAATTGTTCACAGCTTTTATAATCCAGTCTTCCACATGTGGGACCTGATCCAGTCTGCCTGTTTCTGATTAAGAATCAGCCACGTGGGACGAGAGATGCTGAGAGAGGGATCTATGGTACATTTTTCTGGGATTGCGGGATCTAAAACTATTGTGTTGATTGCTCGGCTGAAACTTCGCTGTCATGCTCAGAGTTGTGATTATTGCTAATTTCCCCAGCTGAATGAAAATAATACAGCTGGGTAATTACATCTGAGGAAAAGGCGGGCAACAGAGGGTGCATATCAGGATTGGTTGATTCCTCCTTTTTTGTGGGAATATTTTGATCCTACACCATCTTAAAACCTTAAAACTCTAGTCTTTTACTTTCATTGGATTCTATTGTTTAGGGACGAAGTACAAATGTGCGTCACTGTCAGAATAAATATAAAAAGTGTGAGAGCAGAAAAAATGTCTAGCATGATGGTTAACAAGTGTTTGCCCAAGTAATGTTCAGAACAAAGCACTCTCTCTCTCTCTTAAGCACGGAGACCTAGGGAGAAAAAGGTACCTGTAAAAAAATCCATATATAAAATTACTGTAAAACCAACTACTACTGATGTCACCCTTTTCCCTTGGTTAGTCCAGCCCGCCTCAAACCAGTGAGAAAAGTGAGGAAAAAGAACAAAAATACAGAAATCACTCATTTGAAATAAACATAACTCTTCTAACTTTGACAGAAAACGTGTGTTTGTTTAGAATCTAAACACTCATATTAAGAAACAGGTTGAGAAAATAGTTTTAGAGCCATTACACGTGCATCTATTGATGCCTGCCTGGACTGTGGCCCCTGGCTGTATCCTGCATGCTGGAGCAGAGCAGGCTGCAGGTCTTGGGGTGATGGAAGATGACGAATATGATCATTAAGCAGTGCTGTTCTATATTGATGGGTCACCAGGGAGCCCTCCATCACCAACAAAGCCATCCGTTCCGTTGTGCCTCCACTGCTGGTCAGTGTGTCAGGTTTCAAACACATGGAGTGGATTAACTATATGTGGCACTTTACCGGGGCGACGTCCACCACACCCTGACTAAGCAGTGGCTGGTTTGTTAGGAGGTCCAGCTTTGTTTTCTCTATAAACACAATGTACATTTAAGACTTGTTGTTGCAGGATGGTGCCCATTTATTGCAGCCGAGGTCGCTGTTGTAAAGCAGTCTGAGGAATGTTGCTGGACTTTGGCATCTATTGAAGAGCTGTGGAATAATTAAGTTAGAGTAAACCAGGGCTTATGTGTTGAGATTTTGCTTTTGTAATGTAGTTTTCTTTTTGATACAGATGACCAAAGCACACTGCTGATAGAGGGACATAAGAAGCAGCATTTATTTATTTAAATTTTGGTCACATAGGGCAGCGGAACAAGCTAAAAAATAGAGCATAGTTATCACCTTCTATAGCTGATATGGCAAATGTGTATGTAGCAAGTTTAGCATGTAGCCCTTGCTCTAAAAAATCTGTCCACAGAAATATAAACAAATGGAAAATTCCTCAAAAAATCCTCTGTGGTAGTTCCTGCTACTCTAAGTGTCTCCAGGAGCACATTTTGACACGATGAAACAATACCAGCTTTGCTGTCACGACTGGTAAACATTTTTTTTAATCCTAAGCATAGTACATTTGTGATAATTGGTTCATCCAAAGGGAAATACATCAGAGGGATTAAAGTGCAGAGTCAGCACAGCGGTGCAGGAGTGTGTGTGTTCTGCTCAAAGACACTTCAGAAATCCTGTGAGACTTCATTGAGCTTGTGTGTACATTGCATACATCCTCCAGTTTGGACAGCACTCAACATTCCTGCTTTTTTAATAGATCGAGTGTCCTTTGTGTCATTGTCAAAGCTGCTCGCCATGATTCACACATTCCACTTGTATAGACGCAAACTTTTACAGCCAACGGAAGAGTAAAACATTAAACCAATGGTCAACAGTCGAACAACACAGGGACTTTCTGCCTGCATCATGTGCCACCAGTGATAAACCGCTGCCATTTATTATCACATCAGTAAACTTCTCCCTTTCAAAGAATGTTTGGATGCAGTCCCAGAACTTGGACACAATGGAGCTGAAACTGCAAGGTGCTCTCCCACTCATTACCGCAAATTAGGAATAAAGTCAAATCAGATAAAACAAGGGTTTTCTGAAAAACTCCCATGAAGAAAGGGGGTAGGTGATGAAGCTGTGAGAGCTGGTGAGTGTGTCAGAAGACAACACTGTAACGCCTGGTGTCCAATTTCAAGCCATTTAACACACTAAACTCTTTGCCTGCTGCTTTCAAATACATTTTAAAGATCTAAATCAGTTCACCCAAAGTACAAAATAAATAGAATATATTCTCCTTATCTCTTGTAGTTATGCAGATAGTTTTTGGTTTTGTTTGCCAAGATGTTATCTTTACATTTGTGAGCACTACAAGGAAAGTTATATTAACCTGCATTGTACTGAGGTAGAAATCTCAGAAGCAGAAAGGAATAATTTGCATGTGAAGTTTGATACCACTTTTTATGTCTGTGCGGTAAATATGAAGCTAAAACCAGCAACCTGTTAGCTTAGCCTAGCATAAAGACTGGAAACAGGGGGAAACGGCTAACCTGGCTCTTTCCAATGGTAACAACATCTGCCGTACCTGCCTGCAACTCCTAAAGCTCATTAATTAACATGATATATCTTGTGTTTTTAATATAATCTGTACAATAACCAAAGTGTGAAAAGAGCACGTTGTTTTCCAGGGCGTTATGTGCCAGATCATTTTTGTGGTAGGAGCGTTGACTTTCTGGACTCCAGGAATTTACTGCGCCCAACTAAAAGGTGTTGATTATTGAGTTATAAAGGTGCTGAATAAGCATCTTTTCCTACCTTTGGACAGATCCCCGTCTAGCTATTTCCCCCTGAGTCAAGTCTTTTTGCTAGCCTAAGATAACAGGCTGCTGTAACTTCATATTTACCATAGAGACTTGAGAGTGGTATCAATCTTTTCATCTAACTCTCAATGAGAAATCAAATACATTTGAATTCTGTCAAAATGATACTGGATTTAGTTTTCTCACCTTCACTACTCATGTAAGAGAGTGTCAAAACCATCTAAATAAAGATGATCATTTACATACAATACATAATAAACTCTGGGCTGATTTAGTTTGCAGTAAAGAGAAATTTGCAGGACTGAATCCACATGACATTACAAAGAACCGAAAAAAAACAAATGTGCCAAAAGAGCAGTTTGCAGTTACAATCCAAGATATCTTTATTAATCAGAGATAAAGTTGGAAACGATGTCTTTGTCACTTTCCTGTCTATAACCCCTCTCCGCCACGTCTCAACACTGCATACATAATAACAGCCTAGACTCAGTTTAGCCCACTGAAAATAGATAATGATGTGTTATCTCAGTCACTGGGGCTGTACAAAGCAACGCTCTGATCTGGTAATATTAGCGCCGTCTTATCAAGTCACATACGTCTGTAACAGTGTCAAACTGACAGGGTATGCATGTGAAGGAGGGCACAGTTAATACTGGGCTGGCGTGGGAGCTTTGAAACATGCTTATGAGTGACTCAGAGATGGTTATCTTTAGTCTGGAAAGTAAACATGAAGATGAGGTCATTCACATCTTGAGAAGTTTTAGAGAAGAGTCAGTTCAACCAAATGTATCTAATCATACAGATAGTTTTGGATTCATTGGCAGATTTTTTGAGATTTGTCTGAGATTTATGCCTCCACCGTGGAAGTAACCAGATGCACATTTGTGGCGCTTGCAGCACTGAAATAGGCCTCTAACATTAAAATTCAACAACAACTTGTCCTCTTAGAAATGTTTCCCGATAACTCTGGATAATCCACAGAAAAGAGATGCAATTTTTGAAAGCATTTTTTTCAATACCACAAACTGGGTGGAGGCAGATGCCCCAAAACCTCAGCACATCAAACCAAAAGAGCAGATACCACTAGAGGTTTGTGAGAAAATATGTTTTTGTTGTTATTTGTGTGGATTTTTTTTAAATATACCACATAGTGCATTGTTTTAAATGGTAACTAAGAATAGTTTTTAGTCATTTACATCAGATACAGATAAAAAAACAAAAAAAATAAAGACAGACCCATTATACTTTCCTGCAATTAAAAAAAAAGCAAAAATGTTTTCTTCTTTTCGTTAGTCACTTGATTTTAAAATAGTCACAACTGCACCCAAAGTTCAGACTTCATGAACTGTCCTACTGTTATTGTCTTTCATATATAATTTGAGATTCAAGCGCTCGTGACATCCACAGATTGAAATGGTTTCACGATGCATTCAAAGTCCCCTGAGAGAGACAAAAAGAGAAAGATCTCCTCTTACTGATATATTACATCCCTTTAAAGCCACAAGGCTTCAACTCAAACAAAGAATCTACTGTAAGCCTATCTAAACCAGTTTATGGTGGAAGATGGGTGACGTTGGACACGCTCAGCAGCTCTCTGATCAAACAAGTATATGTCAAAAAGCAGTGAGAAATTAGGGTGATAACATTGTAATGGTCTGGAGTGGGTATAAATCTCTGTCCGCTGAGCCTTTCCAGACAGCAGAGGATGAAGGGGTTGAGGTTTGAAGGTCATGCACTGTCTTCATGTCTTTGTGGTGACAGATTAAATAAAGATAGATGATAGGTAGAAGAGGTGGATCCCTCCTCTGCCTGAGACACACTCCATCTCCTGTCACAGTCATCAACATTTTAAAAACAGGGACTCGCTCTGCGATAGCAATAGATACCAGTGACGGAGGATGAAGAGTCAAATCCTAAACTGTAGGTTTGATTTTATCTTGCAGATGGACACAGTCCTCACTCGGCTCCTCTGACCGGCAGGGAGGGCCCTGACCTTTGACACCAGCTGGATGTGTGGGGGGGGGGGGTTCTCCCTGCTGCCTGTGTGCTGCTGTTTTAACAACATAAGGAAAAAGTCTTTCATCAGGGGAAACAGCCATATGTCTTCCAAACCCCCGCCCCAAACCGGGAACACCTCACATCTTCATCTGCTTCAGTCAGGACATTATTGATTCTCTCTGAAGAGATTTACATCGCGTGTCAAATGGGAATAAGATTTACTCACAGGCAGTCCAGTGGCCGCTGACTTCTGCTGACAAATACATTTCACAAAAAGACTCACGTGGACCTTGTGTCCCTGTAATCTGCAGGTGGAATATTGAACAACAGGGCTGGGATTGAGGAGATAATGCCGTAATCCCCACCTGCAATTTTGAAATCCACTCGGTAATCCTGGGTAAAATATGGAGCTGCAGTTTCATGTCCTATAAGGTCATCAAAACACTGCTCTCTGTACAATGTATGTATGTATAATTAGTGTACTTCTGCCAATACAGAAAGTCACATGCGGCGCCAATCAGCCGGCTACATATTTCAGAAAGTTGGGAACACACTTTTTAAAGGAGGTCATAAGGCCTCACAACACCACAGATATCATAACAAATATTTTAAAAATGCGCACGTGAGTTTATATTTTATTTATAATAGAATTTGGAATAATTAGCTTGTTGCACAACAATGAGTCAATGTTATTGAGAACCTTACCGTGTGTAATAGTGTAACCAAACTAGTCTCCACTGGAGAAACTGAAGAAATATTGTATACATACTATAGTATAATATACATAATAAAAACACTAATACCAGCACATTCTGACCCTTAAATATGACAATTTTAACAGTAAGATGACCAGCTGATTCCGGTGCTGTGTGGGTGACACGATGTAAATACTGTAGCTGTTCTTCCTGATTTGTCAGTTCGCTATTCTATATATTATAAAACTGGTCAGATAGTTATTAAATTAATTAAATGTAGTCACAAAGTGATCACAAGCATCCCCATTCCCACTTCCTGTGTAGACAGGAAGTTAAAAGATGAAATAATGGAGTTGGAGAACTTCCTTGTTGCTGAAACACCTAAAGCTCCTTGAAAGCTGAGGGGAGTTTTTGGGTTCTTTCACATTGTTTTCACATTTGTCATTTGATACAATTGATTGTAGCCGCTTCCAAATTTGAAATGTCATAATAGTTAAGTAATCCAGCGCTTCCCAGATTTACCATGTCCCCACCTGAATGTGTGTTTTGGTAATCTCTCTGTGAGGTTTATGAGGACCTGAAGCACCATGATTACCTCTCTGTGTGAAGCACCTCTTCACACGTACTCAGGCAAAGTACAGCGGATCTCGCTGAATAACATCAGCGGTCGTGGACGACAGCAGAAAGTGTGGACCGTGAAGTATCAAAGACGAGCTTTCACACAAAAACCCACTACCTTCATGTTTGCAGCTGCCTTGTGTTTTTCTCAAAATGCTTTTATGCTCTGCACTTATGTCACAGACCTCCAGTGTTAAATAATTGAGGTGGACACATTTTGTCATGTAGTAAGGGAGTTGCTTTTTCTCCTCTGATACATTCAACTTGAAATGTGGCCTTGGCATGAATTAAACATTGTGCCATCAAAGCCCAGAGGGAGTGTTACCTTGCTATCCGCAGCAGTAGAAGAGCAGCTCAGTCTGTCTGTACAAGACTCCCAAAACTTTAAAGTCACACATAGCACTTAAGTTGCATCATCTCACCGACTTTAGTATTTATAACTGTAGTGCATCCTAAGGCTGATTTGAAACATTAGTCTTTATGAGCAGCCTCAGCACTTCTTCCCCCTGATTAACACACAAGATCAGCACTTTTTATACCACACACTAACTTTCTTTGTCTCTTTGTTCTTACAGTTTCAGTTTGCCGTGGTGGAGGTGCCACCGGTGGTCCTGCATCTTTCCTTATGGCCCAGAACCACGGGGTCCCAACGATAGCAAATGATCGCTGAGAGGCTGAAGAGGAGAAGTAAACAAGAGACGACCCAGCAGCCCGAACAGGGAGAGCTCTGTCAACACGGTGGTAATATGTCAGTGTCACCAGATATAGGAGCTGGCACTTAGGTGGCGGGGAAGTATGACAAAAAAAATACGTTCAATCTACAGTATAGCAGAAAATAGTACAAAAAGGCGTAGGTTAGTTCATCAATAAGTAATGCTGTTTTCATCATTTATATAAATTCATAGCTAGCAAATAATACATTGGTTATTGCTTTCCCTAATAATGTTTAACCAAAAAAGCCACATCAATTGTTTGCACTTACCCAATAAACCTTTTAAACTCAATAAATAAGGTTTTATTTCTATCTTTACTACACAGAGCACCGTCTTTTCCTGCATTACTTTGATTGATGATCAGTTCTAGCGCCACTCTAGGAGAATTATCTTTTAAATAAATGTAACGTAGAGGAGGAGTTGGCGATTTTATTTCAGTCCTGATTAATGTCTCCACAAGTTGCATACAGCATTTTGATCAGATCTTCTCTCATCTGGAGCTGGCGGTTGGACAGCAAGAAGGAGCCCGTAAGAAAACTGAATCTGTGAAAGTGAGGGGGACAAAAACTTGATTTTGAAAAGTGAGTGGGACATATTTCTCATGACTCATTTCTAGTTCAGTAATGGTGAATATACTTGCTTTAAGTTACTCATGTATTGTTAATGATTCACTTTATTGTTGGCACGTGTTTGTGTGTGTGTCTGCACCATGAGCCCATATTTGCGTCACTGTGTGCCGAGCAGATAAGAGGACCGTTGAGAGATTCAGTGCATTGGGAGTGTTGTGAGGGAAGTCCTTTGGCTTATACAGGAAGCATGTAAACTGAGCTGGAGCGCAAACAGGAAGTGAGTGATGGATTTCAGGTTTTGTTGCAGCGGAGAGACGAAAGGCTCGAGAGTTCCTCAATCGCTCCAGCACATGGTCGAGTTGCTATGCAATGCAGGAAAGGAGGTTATGGGGTTGATTGAGGGGGTCACAGGGTCATGTCATGCCATTTCACAAACTTAACTTTTTAAATCATTACTTGAATCGTGAAAATAAAAAAATTAAAAAAACTCTTTTGGTTGGAATGAAGACATTAAGATACTAAGATTTTAACAATAATATATAAAGAAGTGATGGAGGAGGAGGAAACACTCCCGTACTTCTATAACAGTGTTGTGTCTTGGTGGTCTCTGGGTCGTGACCCCACTGTACTTCAGCAGAGACAGGCAGAGACGCCATATTTTTCTCATCCTGCTGCATCTGCTGCTGTCGTCTTCAAATTAAAGCAACTTCCTTATTGTGTGACTGAAAGTTTCTACGCATTTTTACCCCAGAATTAGAACTTTTTCTATCTAAAAGTCAAATGTATCTGTTTCCATTGTAGGCATTGTTGTATTCAGGATTCAAGATTTAGTTTATTGTCATTTTCTTGTGTACTTGCATACATAAAAAAAATGTTCTCCTATCCCAACAGAACAGCAACAAGAAAGGATAAAAATAAATAAATATTAAAAAAATCCCTTTAAAATGATACATTACTTAAAAACTAAAGTCTGTTAAAGAAATTGCGAGTTGGAGGGGTTAGGGTTTTGGAATATTGGTCCACAATCAGTTTTATATCTCAAAAATATATCTCAATAGAACCACACATTTGACAAATTGTGACCGAATATTTTAGTTTAATAGCAAACTCAACAATTTAGAAAGGACTTCCTGGCAAAGAATTTTTTTTCAAATGGGCCGATCTAAACAAACTTCTTTTTAAAGAAACGAGCATTCTCTAAAATTAACATAACATTTACATTCCTTTTTTATAAATGCCTCCCACTTCCTCAATATCTCATGCGTATTGAATACAATCTGGTTTAAACTGAAAACTTAAAGAATACTAAAGTAGCTTCTGTAATTATCTGGGATAAAACTAAAGTTAAACTTGTTTAATCAGTAACATCAGCTACTCCCCTCTGCTTCCTCATCCACGCCTGCTTTTGTTTTCTGGCTAAACAAACAAAACCGTCTTCATTAAAGTGAACCCCAAACAATGCAATACGTGTGCCAAACGGCTTCCTCTCAATTTAACTGGGTTGATTGTCCGTAATTCATTCAGGATACAATAAATGTTGCCTTCTGCAAG
Organism: Bovichtus diacanthus; assembly: GCA_943590825.1. Classification (NCBI taxonomy): domain Eukaryota; kingdom Metazoa; phylum Chordata; class Actinopteri; order Perciformes; family Bovichtidae; genus Bovichtus; species Bovichtus diacanthus. The sequence continues at coordinate 1,799,150 of CALSBV010012220.1, read as the reverse complement.
CCTGAAAAGAGAGCAAGAATCTGAATAGTGGGCTGATGCTGTCTTTTTTACGGTCAGGGTTATAAAAATGCAGCTTCGTGAGCTCTGTTTCAGAGGATCAACAACTGAGCCAAACCTGCTGATGAGACAAACAGAAAGCCTGGAGGTGGCTGGAGGCTATTGATAACAACGGAGCTTTCATTCTGTTTAATGTTAAATGCATGCATTGCTATTTGTACACATTTCTTTATCCCTTGACATTCATTGTATTTATGTCTTTATACTTTTGCACTGGTAATATATAGGGAAGAGAGAGACGCATACTCCACAATCAAGTCTTAACATTTTCTCCAGCCTACAGGCAGACAGCTGAGCTTTTTCTCCTGGTAGCTGAAGAAGTCTTTGAGCAGTTCTCCTCCATGCCAGTGCTTCTTTACCCTCTCAGACAGAGAGTTCATAGGTCACGTGCATACCTCTTTTTTACTTACTCTGCCTATGGTGTCACATTCCCCTGAAACTGATATAGCTGACACAAAAAGATGGACTTGCTTTCTTGCCACTTTTCTGCTACAGCTGCAGAGGTTCAAAAATAGCTGCCCCATTCACGTCTGACACACTGACGCCAAAGTGAAAATCACTGACTCACTGGTACCATGGACCTCCAATGGAGTGGTGCAACAATGAGTCCTGGAACCCGAAAATTAGTTAGTTAGCACTTCCGGTTCCCTCGTCTCAAAGTCAAAGGGTTTTTGGTTAGATGCCTGAAATAAGGTCTATGGTTAACACAAATTTAAGAGATGTTAACGTTTTGTTCTACGTCAGTAAATACCCCACTCGTGAATTTTCTGAAGCTTCTATGTGTCTTAAAAACGACGGTTGCTAACAAGTGGCTAAATGAGACTACTAAACGTCATTACGCCGAAGATGAGTCCGCCTTTAGTTTAGTGGTGGTGACGCGAAGTCGTGTGACCGTGCTGCAGTTTGTTTATAGCCTAATGTTAACTTTTAACTTCAGCCGATTGTATTTATGCTTCAAAAATCACAAAAGTAGTGTTAATATGTGGAGATTATTATTCACATGACCTGTTGCCATCACTGTCCAAGAAAGCAATATACATTGAAAGTGACTGCAGGAAGAGTCTGACCATTATCCTATTACAGTGAGTGGCATAATAATGACTTTGAGCATATCTGCGGTGGAGGTCGATGCACAGCCATGCTGTCTCTGACACAGAGCAGGATATATGTGCATGCCTGCACAGTCTCCCTGTAATCAGCACCCTGGCTGCTTGAGATAAGGCACAGTGGCACAGTGTGAGGCTGCGGCTGGCTTTCTGCCAGGAGACTTCAGGGCAAAGCATCCACACCAGCAACACCATCGAGGAACCCTCTGCCAATGAAGACAGTGGGTCACTATGTTACTACTCCACCATCATTATACCAGCCTAACACAACTGGAATAACTTGGCATAAGACAAAAATATCTTGGTTTGAATCAGTGATGTAGGTCAGTGATTCCCAACCTGGGGTACGCTACGGGGTACTTGTGCAGTTGCCAGGGGGTACGTGGAAAGATTGTAGAGTAGTTTTTTGAAAAGATAGAAACTATGATTTGATTAAAGAAATCTATCCAGAAATTGAGTCGGCTACAATGGCTAAACACCCCATAAATGGTTCAAATGTCCAGCTTATCTGTAACTCCAGGTGGGGGAACAGATGTAAAACTAAATTTAAATTGACCGCTCAACTGTGTGAAAAAAAACCCCGAACAATATCCACTTTTATTTAAACAATATCAAATGAACACATTAAAGCACGTGGAGTCGATGAGGGGTTACTTGAGTTTATCTGATATTGCTGAAATGGTATAAGATTGGGAATCTGATCTAGGTTGCTCCTTTTCTTTTAATCATTCCTGTTTGTGCCAGTCAGTAAAACCTGGAGATATCAGAATTTTTTCCTTTGCCATTTTCTTTTAAAGTACGAACTTCTTCCACATATTTAAAATGTGCCAGGCCAAACAGTAGACAATCCATCACTGTAGACATGAAGGCTTACTGCGTTTTACGTTTTCATGTCAGTCCACACATTATGTTACACTGAACTTCCTGTCAATCACCTGACAGCCTCAGGAAGAAAAGAAAGAATAATCCCTTTAAAACATGTAACCTTATAAACCCTTTGTCTTATTATTTATGGCATTTTTTCATCTGACATTAGTTCATTTTCTGCTACGCTGGGCATCAAAGATTGCATTTTTTTTTTTTAAAACTGCAAACAATCAGTTTTCTAAAAAATCTATAGACAGCAAAAGGTTAAGGGAATGTAAACCAAATGCAGACTGTATGTTATTCCTAATGACACTACTATTCTTTAAACAGTTTACCTAAAACAAGAGGCGAGGAAGTCATCTTTTCTAAACAAATATAGGCTCTGTAAAGTATCTTTTATCACCTCTAAGACTCTCATCTTACCTTATCGCTTGGACGGTAATTAACCTTTAATACTTTCCATTCTCCTCTGACAGCTGTTGGCTTATCAACTAAAGGAGGGCTTTTAGAAAAAAAACTAAGATTCATTTAAAAAACAGTTCTGTACTATAAATCAGCTCCCAAACCCCTTAGTCAGGGAAAATGCACTCCATGTGGAAGTTGTACTACGTTGCATCAGCCAAGAGAGTGTGGGGGGGGGGGTTAACATGCAAAGAGGGCACTGTGTGAGCCAGGGGCAGCTCTTCAGCCGGAGCTCGATCTTTACGAGTCCACAGACACAATCACACTGGAACATGTGGTTTTGATCGGCTCACGTGCAAGGCCGAGGCCAGTTAAAGCACTAGTACACAACGATCACTCACTCTGCTCCGGCAATGAGAACCACATGCCAGTTTAAACCCAAATGCCCTGATCCCAGTCCTTGTTTTCAGTCATGGGTTTGTCCCACGGGAGCCCTGTTCCCAAGCTCGCAAACAATGGCTCTGTATTCATTCAACTTTTTCAAGCAGTTGTGAGAGTGTGGAGTCTCTCCCAAAAGGAAAGATTGTGATACTGGATTATATTGGCTCATGTGTTAAATGTGTAGAGGAATTTTCTTAATTGTCTGCCATAGTTTCAGCATGTTTCTCAAACATTCCCACACATTTGATCAATTAAAATATCATGTTGATACTGACAGCTAAATCAGTCTGTCTGCTTTACTGTGTTTGCCTGTGTTGGTCTTTTCATGTCGGCGAGATAATGCGAGATTAGACTCAGAGAAACATTAGCATTCATTTGGAGTCTTTCTGTTTCCACCTGGTGAATGTAATTCCAATATTCACTCTCTGTTAGCTCTGTTTTTGATCTCCATCAACTCCTGAGGGTAATATCTTTAGCTGCTAAATGCTCCACTACAATCACCAGCTGATCGCTAAATGTGTCTGTCAGCCGATCGGTGCTGAGCAGGTAGTGTACAGTGTTTTTTTTATTTATTTTTTTTAAAAGCTTTTTCACCTGTTGTGGCTGAAAACATAATGTGAACTAAAACAGTAAAGTTGCAGCCGGACGGCTAAACAATGAGCTAAAACTCGCTATGAAGCTTTGTGAGCAGAAGGGAGCTGCAGATTCAGGAGATTGTTCTCCATATGTTTATCACTATGAGCATTCACATTGTCACACGAGATACCATGTTATTATCAATAAAATATCGATTATAGCTGCTTTAAACACGCAGAAGTTTATTTCAAGTTCTTCTGGAGAGCCCAAAGTTTCCAAAGTTTCCAAAGATACCAAAATATATTATATATTGAATTTTAAAGAAATGTGTTTAAAATGATGCACAAGACATCTGGAATATTTCCACTTTGAAGATTTACTCTGTGTAACATCATACACTGAAGAGTTGAGACAGAATATGCTTCTTTTTTTTTTTTTTCCTTACACATGAGTCCGCCAGACAGTACAGAATAAAATTGTTTTTCCAACTTTAGAGCCACTTCAAAGTGGAAAACTGGATGTTACGGCCAGATTCAAAGCATTCTCATTTTCTTTCAGATCTGCTATTGTCTTTCAATTTAAACTGACTTTGGGCACTTGTGGTGGGCATTTTCACTATTCTTTTACATAACATTAAATCAATAGAAAAAAGAAAATAATTGTTAGCAGACCTAAAAAAAAAAAACATTTGTCATGTTTTCTCTAATAATCAGCACAAAAACTCAAAAAAGTTTATTTCCAAATCATCCCCATTAGATTTCAGTGTCCCGCCTGACTTATCACACCTTCTCACTAACTGTCCACTAGGATGTACTTGTAAATGTGTCCCGTTTGCCGCTGTCTGGGCTGGGATGTCTGCAAGTTGGCAACAGCATGTCATCTTTGTCCCTCCGCTGTTTGGTGTCATTACACCGCATCCACTGAACACCGTCAGACTGTTTATAGCTCACTTTGTACTCTCGTGAACTGTTAACTGGGGGAAAAACCTTCAAATTCCCTCAACCAACAGCTGGCTAATCTCCTGCAGGGATCCTGTCCCACAGAAAAAGCCACAGTGGACACCCAGGCTGAGTTTATAGATATATACGTTTCTGCTGCATAGTAGAAAGTGGACAGGTCGTAACCCTGATCTGGTGGCTGTGTGGGAAGACTGTTGTCCGACCAACATGCATGTGTCTTTATCTTCTTCTGTCTCTCTCATGCTGTTGTCATTGCATTCCTGCTCTGACCCTGGCGGCCATTCACTTCAACACACATTCACTTCTAAAAGAGCAGGTGACAACCAAGAATACTTTCACTCTGTTGACAGGCTGCATGCCACTGTGAGAGGAGAATATAGTGATGACATGACACATTTTGAGCCACCCCGTAGAAAGAAGACGTTAACGCGAGGCTCTCTTTGGTATCCAATGATGTTATGCTCTGAGGATATTATTCTTCTCATAAAAGCTCTAGGGCTCAAGGCCATTTATGCTCCAGCTACAACAGATCAGCCTTTTATAAAAAAAAAAAAAAAAACTTCTTACATTGTCCCACGTGACCTCTCAGTGTTATTTCTGTCCATTCTCCCAAACGCCACCATAGATAATGCATAATGCACGTCACCATTCTTCCCCCAGATTAAGCCGGGGGGGGATATTGTGTTAGGGAGCCCTCTGCAATGTACTGAGACCCAGGCAGGCTGAACGGGCTGTGGGGAGCAGGACTAAAGCAACAGGCCTGTGGTGTCTCTCCAGGGCCCCACTGGGAGAGCCCGAGTGTGGAAGCCATCAAGGCTCCAGCAGCTGATGTGTTCTGACAGTGTTGTGGTAGATCCGCTCTGCCGTAAGAGGAACATAGGAAACACGGTGCGGTTCACATGGGGAGCTCTTTTTCCATCCACAGCTCAGCCTCAGTGGGGTGTGTGTGTGTGTGTGTGTGTGTGTGTGTGTGTCTGTGTGTGTGTGTGTGTGTGTGTGTGTGTCTGTGTGTGTGTGTGTGTGTGTGTGTGTGTGTGTGTGTGTGTCTGTAT
>CALSBV010012220.1:1777307-1788690 GCA_943590825.1 Bovichtus diacanthus | reverse complement strand
ATTCTGGATGAGCTGTAGAGGTCGGATGGCACATGTAGGCAGTCCAGCCAGCAGGGAGCTGCAGGAGTCAGGGCGTGAGATGACAAGAGCTTGTGATGCCTTCTGGGTCAATAGAGGACGTAGCCTCCAAATATTGTAAATAGTGTATCTACAGGAGCGGGCTGTTGCAGCGATACTGGCATTGAAGGACAATCCTATCACTTCCATAATGCAACTCAAACTCTTGTGTTATATCCACGTCATTGGGTTGAATACATGTCTGCTTGGTCTTTTAGGCACTTTTAAGCACCAAGTGGGAGGTGGAGTGGCTCTTTACAAATGGAGGGTGATCTGTAAACTCCACACCAGATTGTTAAAGTGACCTTATGCAAGACATTGCATCTCTGTCATCTATCAACAGCTCTGCAGCTGTGTAGGAGGGACGATTGAGGAATAAATGTAGAATAAATAAAAATAAAGTTATTGACTTAATTCACGTACAAAACTAACATTGCACCACTTCTCAACCCCTCCCCCAGGCCATTTCTGATCCTTCGTAAATCTAAATGTAATCTGTTCTTTTATTAATTACATTTTACTGGAAAGAAATCTAGATTAAATCAACATTTTCACAATATATTTGTGCTGTTTATTGAGGTACATGTGAGTATTTAACATAAGGTTTAAAGCATTTTTATATGCTTAATTGTGAATGACCTTCATTTAAAACCCATTTAATTGTTATCTATTCAATTTATTAGTAAAAATACCACAAAATATTATCGGCACGCCCAATACAATTACCTGCTTGGACATGTACTGTAAAAACAAAATATTTTCTCAATGTGTAACAAATGAATTCCATTCAGTTACTAGACTTTCTCCTGTGAGCACAGCAACTGTATGTTAATTAGCGGTAGTGTCCAGATGGGGGCAGGTAGCCTAATAAATCTGAGCTGAAAGCATCCTTTAAAGAATGATTACGCAATTACTGCTGACATGTCCTTAATTTTAAACTAAAGAAATATGATTTTCTGTGCTGACCTTTACTCACGAATCCAATTTGCAAAGCAAAGCTCTGGACGTGTACGACCACTCCAAGCAACCACTCATTGTGAGGATATCGACGTTACCCAGGTGTCTCCTCGTGTTGCCTTTTGTTTGAACTTATTTAAGGGCTTGTGTCCGTTTTACCTCTTTGCCGTTTTAAAGAGGCTTAATCTTGTTTCATAACATTTCCATGACAGGAGCAGTTTAACTCTTTTTTTCTTAGCCTTTAAGGCGTGTGCCAGATGCCCTCTTTTCTTCGCAGGGGCCCTCATATTCAAATCACAGCAGCTGGGGAGTGCTTTGGTAAGAGGCAAAGGAGTGGGCAGGGACTGGGGGAGTTTTTAAAGATGTAATGGGGTGGGGGTGTGCGTTTGTTTGGCCAGTGTATAATCTGGCACACGTCTATAACAGAGAAACCCCAAGGTTCTCAGTCTTTGATCCAAATAAATGTGTGAGGCCTGCTGGCTGGGGGTTTGCCTGGTCTTACGGGCCTTTTATTCTGGGTGTGAAGGCATAGGAGAGAGAGGCACTGTGGGTAGGCGGGGGTGGCATGTGGACAGCAGGTTGTCTGCCCACAGGCAGGGATGCTGCAGCAGGGGCCGTCGTAGGGGAGCACACATGTCACTCTGTGAGGCTTACATTATTTTCTTTGTTAGTCTCCATGTGGATAATGGATTCTGCCCGCATTCACTGCCAAGATGTGATTTAATACAGTATGCTCCCACATATGCTGACCCTGGCATTTAAAACAGGCTTGCAGTGAGACATTTGGTTTATTAAAGTCATATGGATGCTACAGTACTGTCGCCATACAAAATGGGCTGCAGCAAACATCAGCTTCTTCGCAATTGTTTTCAGATAATTTTTTGGCATTTTGACTTTATGTCGTTGACAGAAGAGAGTGACAGGTCCTGGGGTTTGAACCAGGGACATAAAGATCACACTTGCGAACCAGAACACTAGCTTGTCAGTACTTGTATAAGCCTACTGTGTACTCTGTGGGAACATCATTTAAAAACATCAACTATATGTGGCCAAAAGTAAGTGGACACCCCTCCCCACATATTTTCGGCGTACTACTACTAGTCTACATACCTTAGTTCAGGGGTATGTTAATGCTGCAGGATACAATATTATTTTAGACAACAACATTCTTCAAACTTTGTGGCAACAGTTTGGTGAAGACCCTCTCTTGTTTCAACATGACAAAGCCAGGTTCTTAAAGAAATGGTTTTCTTTATGGAGTTTGGTGTAGAAGAACTTGACTGGCCTGCAGAGAACCCTGACCTCAACACTTATCCAACACCTTTGATATAAACTGCAACACCGAAAGCAGAGTCAGGCCTTATCGCTGAACAGCAGTGTTGGACCTCGCTAATGCTGTTGTGGTTAAATGGGAGCAAATCCCTGCAGCCTTAGTCCAAAATCTTCTTGTCTTCACGGAAGAGCGGAGGCTATTTTAGCAGCATATTGACGACCATTATTTTGAAATGAGAAATCTCAAATAGGTGTAATGTTTGGCTGTTAATAAAGTTGTTTAAATAAAGTTGTTGTCAGCCTCGGTGAGGGTCGTTCAAGGTAAAACTGCCAACTGTCACACGGATAAGAGAAGTTCCTCTTTTAAAGATAAATAAATCATAGCGCACTCACAGGATTGTTAAACAAAATGTGTTCTGGCAGTTAGCTGGAAACTCCACAGAGAGGGAAAGTACAACTGTCCCTTTATTGTGCACAGTCTGTCGGGAGGCCGCTTTGTCATCACTCATGGATCAGTGTTGCTCAGGGCTCTCATGCTGACTGAGTCTCTCCCCAGAGGTCCAAGCCAACCCCAGAGGGTCAGGAGACGGGACGAAGGGACCGCTGCAACTGAACACGCTTGTCTCTGTGGATCGTCCTCACAGAAATGGCTCAGGGTAAAAAGAGGAAAGGAGAACACTCACATTTAACCCAATGTGCGGTTTAGTAGCCACACTATGTATAGCTCCTTGCTCAAATAAAGGGTACAGTTCACATTGTTTGGCAATGGCATCAATTATAGTACAATTTGAAAGTCAGAGAGATATAATTCCTCCCTAAATGTCAAAGAAGTTGCACCTTTGGTTATAAAGTGTTGGGCCGAGTTTAACATCACCGTTACTCTGTCATGTGAGAGGCTTTCCAGCTAGCTGCTGATGTCACATCTGTACTGAATCAAAGGGTTATTTCATCCAAATCGCACACAAAAAAAACATACTTTCTCACTTACTTTTAGTGGTTTTGAGGCATGCAGAGTTGCAGTTTTATGTATCAAGGTTTTTAGATATTTGTTTTGCCAGGTCCCCTGGTGTACAGTCACCAGGGATGTCTTTGAGTAGTAGGAGTTGTATTTGTTCAGGGGCCAAAGCTGGACGCAGACACTGGAAAATATCAGGAATGGTAGATTTATTGCATTACAGTGCGCTGTTTTCAGGAAAAGTCTTTTTTGTACTGGGGTGGATTCAAATCTGTTATCCAACCTAATACATTCTGGCCTGTACAAAGCTCAGGTGGTGCTGTCTGGTCAGAGAAAGACAAAGAGAGATTTGCAAGGCGTTTAATTGTCTTCTTAACAGAAATGGTGCAATATCAACACCTTGTGGTAGAACGGGGAATAACCAGTCACTTATAATTTTAATAACATATTGTGTGAACATAATAAAAGTTCACACAATTCAATGTAAGTTATTTTCTCTTCCCTTTTTTGTTCTTTTTTTCTAAATGTGTCAAAAAAACAGAACAGAAGTGTTTTTAAAAAAGCACACGCCATTTCTTATACTGATATAATGGCTTGTCTTAATTGAATTGAATCCTACTTTAATAAAGGAGTGTCACACTGGGACCGAGGCTATTTCAACAAACTGCTTTCTCCTGAATAAAAAAAGCACAATACATGGACTAGTTAAATATGCAGTTTGTGAAATAATGAGTCGTATAGCTTCTTATTATTCAGGCTCTCTATTACATGTACAGCACACACATTTACTGCTGGGCTTCTCAGTAAATGGTTACAGTTTAATAAAACCTGGACATTTTCGTCCTGATCCTTGCAAACTTTAAAATATAGATTTATCTGTCACGTTTGCTTGTTGGATCCATTGTATGTCTAGAGAATTAAGGTAAACAAAAAAAAAGGTGTTCTTTTATGTATATGATATGCTGCTAAGGGGGAATTTTTTTTCATATAGTCCCATATCTAACATATTTTAAAAATGTCATTTATTAAAATTGAGAATTGTATAGGACTTATCACACTAAATGTTCTACAATATATATATATATATATATATATAGATATAGATATATAGATATATTTGTATCAGGTAGAAAATTGAGTGTGATAAGTCTTATACTATTCTCAATTTTGATCAATTACATTTTTTAAATATGTTAGATATGGGACTATATGAAAAGAAATGTAAGCTGAAAGTTGGGAAGGAAATGAAGATTTGAGTTTTCAGTTGAAAATACAAAAGCAATGTTCTTTACAAGAAAGAAGATTAAAGAAAATACTCATTTAAAACTAAGAAAAATAATTTTTACATTTTAAAGATTTTGGTTATTAGGAGGAATATATTTTGACTCCATATCATCATGGAGAGAACACAATAAACGTATTGTGGAAAAGTGTACAATTGTATCCTTGAAATATATTTATGTAGCTCTTAGCAGATCAAAGTTAGATTATGGGAGTGTAGTTTATGGATCTGCATCTGGGCCCGGGCTACACATTGAGAAAGGAGAAATGCCTCTGTGTTTTACGCAGAAAACAGCCCTTAGTCAACTATTGGATGATTTTCAGAGGTCATGGAGATAGTCACCCAAACAAAATAGTGCTACCGGCCAGCTGGAAAAGGAAAAGAACAAGGCAAGGTTATTCGTATAGCACCTTTCAACAACAACACAATTCACAGTACTTTACATAACACAGACAAAAAAAGAACTAGAGAAGATCAAGTATTGGCTGGACATGAGACACAGCAGCTAGAGATTTGGGAGAATATGAAAATTAGTTTTTTGGTCCAATTGTGATGTGGCCTATAATCCCTGTGGGGGCAGGCCTACTAGCAACTCTGTTGGAAGATTTAGAAATACAAGAAATAAAAATGCAGAGGTAGTGAGTAGTTTTTATACTCATAATAGGGAACGTAATCATACAGACTGTGTGCAGGTTTTTACTGATAGCTAGAAGCATCCAGTAACTGATTATCAGAGTTGAAATATGCAAACAAACTTGCTGTGTGTATACTGTTGTATATCATTTTTATGCCTTTAAAAAGGCTTGAACAAATCAATCAATTCTAGTCTGTAGTGACTGCTCTGTTCAGTATTAAGTTACTGGTACATCTAGTAATCACCATGACATGACACTTTTTAATTTAATTTAATTTGAATTACATGTTTTATTATTACCTCTAAAGCTACGGATTTAATTGCCAACGACTGCTTTTCTGTAATTGTGCATATGATGAAAATAAAGAAACTTGACTTACTATTTGGAATAATGACATACATCTACAACAGCGCTGAGATCAGGAGATAAGAGGAAGACATTCAATTCAAAATGACTGGGTACTGTGAAGAGAAATAGGGGAGGAAAAGAAAAGAGGAGATAATAATGACAGAAAAATAACGACACTATAATAATGTGAGCGACTTCCCCTCCTCCAGAGGATGGCAGTAATGCAACACTAAGGACGCCAGATACCTTTAAACCTCAAAGAAGAAGAAAAAGACGTTAAATCTGACATTAGTTTTGTTGAAATATTGTCTTATGGATCGTCTGGCATCTTTTGGAAGTAAGTATTGATAGTAAACTGTAACCGCTGCAGCTTTACACTAAACACGTGGCTCCTTTCTCAAGTCATCTGTGGGAGCCACGTTAGCTCTGCTGCAGCTAGCATTTCTCTGCTAGCGTTAGCATATAGCTAACATTTCAGCACATTTGTCAGCCTTTAATATATGTTGTGACTACAAACCGCCTATTGTGTGTGTTTTTGTTGGATAACTGTCAGACACGTCCTGCTATAAAGCGGAGATAGTTAAACCAAACGTTAGTTTAGCTTTCATAAGCAGCGTTAGCATAGCTAACAATGAGGCTACCGTTGTATGCAGCGGTTTGTTTACATTAGCATCTGCTGCCTTTAACTTTAGGGCCTCTGAGAGACCTCTGTAACAAAAGCCTTGTCTAGTTTGTAAGTGATCATTTGGCATTATAGCTAATGTTAATATGATCGAGTGTCCTGTTAGTCAGTGGTGATTAAACACTAATCATGTCAATTTCAGATGATCCCTTTGATAAACCACCATGCAGAGGTTGCTCATCCTATCTCACTGAGCCTTACATCAAGTGTGCAGAGTGTGGACCCTCACCCTTTTTACTCTGCCTCCAGGTGAGTACGTGACAGATGTACACGACTGTTATTAGAGCCCTTGTTTATTCCCAGGCTGAAATGTAATGTTTTTATTTCAGTGTTTCACCAAAGGATTTGAATACAAGAAGCATGAGAGTGATCACAAATATGAAATCATGGTAAGTAAAATACTAAATTGTCTCTCACAGACTGACATCCACCACACACACACACACACACACACACACACACACACACACACACACACACACACACACACACACACACACGTAGCATGTATCCTCACTCTTTGCTTTTAATACAGACGTCAGACTTCCCCGTGCTGGAGCCTGGTTGGACAGCACAGGAAGAGATGGCCCTATTGGAAGCGGTCATGGACTGCGGATTTGGAAACTGGTGAGAGCTTTGTCACTCGTGGCTTGTCATTCAGGTTCTTGTTCAGGCGGTCTCAAAATATAACAGTCCTCATGTTTTCCTCTATTTTATCTTATGCTCCTCTTACCCTTTTCCCCTAATTCTTCATGTCAATAGACAAACAAAATAGAATTTGATTTTTTTTGTTATACATATTAGGAAATCTGATTAAAAGTCTGATACTGTATATTATTTGTTTTATGTAATGTTGATTTAAAAAGAAAAAATAATAATAGTTTGTCATATAAACCCAACCATTTGCATGACATCACGTCACTCGATGAGTTAACACTGTTTGCTGACATGAAATGTAAAATGTTTGGTTTATCGACCTAAATGGGAATTTTGTAAATCTAGTTAATGTGCTGCTCCTGGCTGAAAACAAATGCAAAATAATGGTTCGGGCCATGAGAATTTTGGGATATAATAAATTGTTTTAAGTGGGCTTAACTTGTTGCAATTTATGATGAATTTTGTGCTCTTTTCATCATGAAATTGGTCTTTGAACACAAGCTTTTTAAGTGCTATAAATCTGTAGAGTGTGATATGCTTTTGGTTAAAACAAAGATTTAGTGGGCATAATTCCATTCTTGGAAATCTTGAGAAAGATCTTTCCAGTTACAGAAATGTGATACAACCACAGTGTACTGTACTTTGTTATATGTTTAGAACATTTACAACTCAGTGGATATATTTTAATACCTTGCAAACTGTATTTGAAATATTGTTCTACACTAACAATTTTTATTTGTGCCATTTTCTCCTGCAGGCAGGATGTGGCATATCAGATGCGCTCTAAAACCAAAGAGGAATGCGAGAGCCACTATATGAAGAATTTCATCAATAACCCGCTCTTCTCCTCCACCTTGCTCAGCCTCCGGAAAACAAAAGACTCGCGCTTTGCAGAGGGCGCTATTCCTTTCAAACGTCAGTATCCACATTATCTGCCTTCTTCAATGATCCTGTACTCGCATCTCCACATAGGTTTAGCGACAGACGTTTAATATAAATTGGCTTAGTAATGTGATTCCACCTCCCAGTGATGAGCCTCGACTGCTTTATTATGAAAAAGTATTCAGATAACGTTTTGAAAATGATAGTAGCGCTGATTATTGGCCTTTAGTGCCGCCAGAAGAAGGATTTACATAAAAAAGCTAAAGTGTGAAGTCTGAAGCCTGAAAACCACTGACCAGTTGGACAGAAGCGGTTTGTGAGTCAGGAACTTGTCTCCGTTTCCAGTAAGCTTCAGGTGTCCATCTGCCGCAGTGTTTGAGAGCTCGCCAAACATTTCACTGTGATGGTCACGCAGCGTTTGGCAAACTCGAGGCAGAGAGAGAACCTTTTATATTATACATATTTTTAAGTGTTGAAAAACCAAATCTTGAAAGACTTTTGCAGGTGGCTCCTTTCTTGTTTTCATGCACAATACAACATTTCTGAAATTATATTGTGCATATGCTGTATTTCTCTGATATTACAGCCACTGATGATCCCCCTCGGCCCACATTTGACTCTGTGCTGTCTCGAGATATGGCTGGATACATGCCTGCCAGAGCAGACTTCATGGAGGTGAGGGGATACATGTGTCCTGTACTTCATCATCTGTGTGCTAACACAGCCTGTCGACATGAATAAACAAAGGAAATGGACACTCATTATTGAATGTTATAGAAACTCATTATTGAATGTTATTGAAACTCATTATTGAATGTTATTGAAACAGTGACTTATGCCCTTATTGTTGTGTCCCATTGTTTGCTTTCACTCATGAATTGTTTTCTAATATGAGCATTTATCTGGGATTATTGATCGGCTACATGTGAATTAAAATCAAAACACCAGATTATGAAAATAAATTTTTTTTCTGTCTTGATAGGAGTTCGACAACTATGCAGAGTGGGATTTAAAAGATATCGACTTTGTGGATGATGATTCGGACATCCTACGTGGTGGGTAGAATCTTAATAGACTTTTTATTTTATTTTATTGCTTTTCATTGACATTATGCAAGATAATGATGTAAACTACAACATTTTTATCCTTTGTATTGTTTCATTTCAGCGCTCAAGCTTTCTGTTGTTGATATATATCATTCAAGACTAAAAGAGAGACAGCGGAGGAAAAAGTAAGACCTTTTTCTCTATTAAATCATGAATAAACAGTATTGATGTATTTGGCATCGTGTAATGACCCCTGTCTGTCAGTAGATGGCGATATAAGCTTCTACATTGACCTTTTGGAGCCTCATTTTACTTTTTATGCTTTCAGGTTGAATGAATGCATTTCATACTGAATTTAAAATTTAAAGGCAAACTATTTTGAAACCCCTGTCTGTATCTTCTAAATGTTGATGAATTCAAATTTAAATGCTAATATATCTGTAATTTCTAATCTAAACTGTATTATTGTTCTGTTAAAAGCACATTAACGACACAAGTCCTGGGAGACTCAGATTGTTCAGCAGAGTGATTTATAATTGCATATTTAAGCCTTTTTTTTTAGGCTCTCATTACAAGCCACGGGGAGTCATTAAGGTGCAACATACATCTGCGGGAACCTATTCAAACCTTGAATTTAATTGGAAATGGGGAAAATGTGCCAGTGAATGCTGCGCATGCCAAACTGTGATATTTTTGCTCCGTTTCAGGCAGGTAAAGGCAGCGTTCACTGCATTTTGGAAATTCTTCAAAAGCCCATACAATATCTATCTTGCACATTTTGTGCTTTTGGCTTTCACAAAAAATAGAAAACACAGTTCAAGTTCTAGTTCAAAATATTAGTGACACGCTGTTGCTCTAATCTGACTTTAGAGCTGAAACAACTAGTTGATTTAAAGGACAATAATCAACTATGTTGATAGTCGACTAAATGTCAATCGCATTTGTTATTTATTTAACACATCACAGTTTAACGGCACCACAAACTACATCCTCCAAAACGATCATACAGTTGAACCAACACCTCTCTCAAAAACTGAACATTATAACCTTCATGAAGGTAGGATATTATTGAAGGACTGTTGCAATAGGTTTTGCTAAGTGTACCTAATAAAGTTTCTACTCTGTGTACCTAATTTACCTAGGGGTCGAACTGTCGGTCAAACAAAACAAGCCGTTTGAGGAGTAGGGATGAAAGTAATTGATAGTTGCAGCCCTTTTTGCCATGTTAATATTCTATAAAATAAATTATTTGCATTTAAAGTTAGTCAGTTGGTTCTCTTTTCTAGAGAATCTGCTCCACCTTCAGCCTGTCAGCTGTCATTCTTGGACATCCATCGCTGTAATGGATCCATCACTAAATCAACTTAAACAAGTTTGTGCTGCCCGAGCATGGTGGAATGGCATGTCTGACTCGGGAGGCATGCGTGTTTCCTAGTGCCCTCCTCTTTCCATGGTCCCTATTTTGTCTCTGCTAACCCTCTGCTAGGTTGTCAGAGAGGCTTCCAGGCCAATGATAAGGGCCGAGACCCTGACCTCTGAACCTCAAAGTACACTTTTTAAGGGAGCCCGCTACAGAACCTTCAAGCAATTTCACTTTAGACTCAAACCCGGTTATTGAACCAATTTCACCTAGCTGCTGTGTACAAGACAGATGTACAGCATACACAGTGTTGGGTTTTCAATGCCATGATGACTTTATAGACTGTATTAGCCAAGATAATTGCATATGGGTAAATGCCAGCTTGTATATTGCAGAGACAAAGCAATCAGAATATTAATTTGCATAGTAATAAATCTACATCTCCATTTCTTTCAGGGTAATACGAGACCACGGACTGATCAACCTGCGTAAATTCCAGAGTAAGTGCTCTTGTGAAACTCACCCGGGCTCGGCTGCGACAGTATTCATAGCAACTCAGGGAGGCATCTGATATCCACCAGCCAAATCGCTGCTGAGGGTTTCTATGGATGCATACAAACAACTTTGGTGTAATAACTGCCGTTAACCTCTGTGGCCCCTCGGGTAGCTGAAGTGTGGCAATGGACGGCGCTTGTGTTTACGATCAAGGCTGCGAATAGTCTGTGGCCTAGAGTGTGCCACGGCATAATTGCTTGACTGCAAATAGATCCCCGTGCGATGAGCGCTGCTGCCATAATGGCTAAAATGCAGGGGGCTTGGTTTATTGATCCACCTGTCACAGGTTCGATTTCAGCGAGCTCTAAAATGTAATTCTTTGCATCTCTAGGGTTTTTGCATTAGAGGTCAGACAGACGGCGAGTTGCTATATCTTTTTTTTTTTCTTTTTAACTACGCCCGACCACCCAGCCCATCGTTTTATCTCCACGTGTTGCTCTGTGAAATTGGCTGCGGTTCGGGAGTTGAAGAGTTCTCCCCTCATGTTTTATTTATGCATCCTCAAGCCTGCGGTTAGCCCTCCTCCCTGTTTTTTCCTCCCTCCATTCCCTTATCGCCCCAGTCTTTCTAGACAAAAGGGAACTCAGAGTAGCTGTAGAGCTGCAGACTGGTTGTCATGGAGACTGTCAAAGACCGTGTGTCTCTACGGTGTGTGTGTGTGTGTGTGTGTGTGTGTGTGTGTGTGTGTGTGTGTG
>CALSBV010012220.1:1743217-1777297 GCA_943590825.1 Bovichtus diacanthus | reverse complement strand
TGTGTGTGTGTGTGTGTGTGTGTGTGTGTGTGTGTGTGTGTGTGTGTCACATGCAATAATGGAGGCAGTATCCGAGCCCGGGAGGCTCACAGTATCATGTCTCAGTAAGTGCAGGAGGCAGATTGACCAGTGTGGTTGTTTTAGGTCAGTAGTGTGTCTGAATGCTTGTTACATTAAATGATTCAAGTCAGTGTTGTTTTGTTTGCGGTCAGTGTGTAAGCACACAGAAGTCCAGTGTTGATGTCTCCTTGGAGACAAAATTGTTCTTTGGGTCCAATGTTTTTTTTTTTGTTTTTTTTTTAAGAGCATGACTTCATGTGTTTAGCATGAGATGGCAGCTGCTCATTAGCGCTCACATGCAGGAGCCTGATGAAGGAACTTGACCGACACACACACACACACACACACACACACACACACACACACACACACACACACACACACACACACACACACACACACACTTCTCACACCCACACAACAGCTTTCCTCTCTGGCTTTGACACTTGTCTGTTACTCAGCAACACCGGCGATGCTTTGAGACAAACACAACAAGCTGTTCAGAGTGAGCTAAGTGGTGGTGAATACACGTCTGTGGAGCGAATCTAAGAGCCTGGTGGAAGCTCAACAAGAAAACATTTATTCAACCATCAGATCAAGCAACCTTGTTTTCGATCTGCTGGTTTAATACATTTTCCATGTTGTGCCTTTCCACCAGGCTCTGAATTAGTAAGAGGAAGACAAATTAATTGAAAAACTAAACAACATTTACAACACGTGGCTCTGATTTAACACTTTCGCTAAAATGGCTGCAGTAAGCAAAGAAACGTGAATCTCTGGGCCCATTTTGGATGTTGGATAACTTGTAAAACATTGATGATTTAGATGTCAAGGTAAGCCATTACCAATAAGCCCCACAGAGTCAAACGGCAGTGTTTTTTTAAGAGATGCTATTCTGTGTCAATGTTCAATTTAAATCTGACTTTTAGAATCAGAGTACACCATCAGTAGAGCAAAATAAAGACATGCGAGAATATAAGACTATGATTAGAAACTTAAGGTAAGTTAAAAGAGTAATAAAAACTAACATTTGTATGATTATTATTTGTTCATATACAAATAAACAGGGTTTGAGAAGTACAGCCTCTCGGAGCTGCTAACATGGCGTGAGACTCTTAGCCTTGTTAAGAAGTTGGCGGGAATTGTGTGTTTTTGTTGTTCAAAAAGACCAGCAGAGTGATGAGTCTGTCGGTAGATAAAGATCCTGCGTTGCGCTGCCTGGTGCGTCATATTCCAGCCCTGTGTGTTGCCAGCAGTCTGTTCGCTGACCAACAACTAAAGCTAGCATGTAGTAAATAGACAATGCAGTTTGGAGGAAATCACACAAGCCGAACCTACATTACTGCTCCTCTTTCTCAAATGCACTAAAAATCCCATCAACCGCTGATGTGTAAAAGTATCTAAGGGGGTTTATTTTTCTTTTGTATTTCTGTGTAATATTTGTTTGTATCTTCTGCCTACTCACTTCTCTTCTTCTTCTCTCTTTCAGTGCTGGAGCGATGTTACCCAAAGGAGGTGCAGGAGCTGTACGATGTCATGAGACGATTCGCCAGAGTGGTTGGGCCGATTGAACATGACAAATTCATCGAAAGTCATGCACGTTAGTATCTGGCTGAGGACAAATGGATAGGCTCTGAGAATCAGTCACAGACACAGAATTCATTTAAGCAGTTCTTGCCAACTGCCTCGACATTACTACATTATTGTGGCGTCAGAGGCAGTTATTTAGATTTGTGTGCGAAGGTAATGTCAGACTAGCCCCGTCTCTTTTTTTAAGGAGATTCCCAGTATATGTGTATGTACAAATGGGTGACAAATTAAAGGAAAAACCAACATGAAGTTTCTTAGAAAGATGTTGTTCCACCATGAGCCTCTAGAACAGCTGCAATGCTCCTTGTTGTAGATTCTCCAAGTTTCTAAAACTCGTTTAAAAAAATATATATATATTTTGATGATGGTGACGAGTGCTTTTAAACATGCTGCTCTAACATTTTCTGATTCTTTACTCATTTATATGGCATTTTCCTTAAAGTCAAAGTTCACCATTTCGGGAAATACTGTTAATTTTTTACAGTGGTATCGATCTTCTTATGTAACTCTCCGTCAGTAAGCAAACAAGCGTGTTTCCTTTTAAGTGTGTCTATATTGGTCAACAACATGCACACTGCACATGAATGAATAGGTATTGATGGCTTGTATGAACTCCTTAGTTGTAAAACACGTTTATTGATTGTGAAGTGTGGCAGAGTTCAGGTAGCCGTCTTCGGACCAGTGTGTTCAGAGTTCCCATAATCTCCCTTTTCCTTCCAGTGGAGTTTGAACTGAGGAGAGAGATCCGCAGGCTGCAGGAGTACAGAAAGGCAGGAATCAAGTCTTTCTGCAGTGAGTCTGGTTTGACCTTTTCACTCCTGTGTTCAACAATAACAACATAAAAGCATGCCAAAGCAGGGAACAATTATATTCAGATTTGAGTAAAATAAATTGTTTAAATGATTATTTGCTGCAGCAGCACAGTGTATCATTTTAGGAAATTATAATGTTCGGCTAGTTTGTTGATGCATGGCACACAAAGGAACTGAATATTTGATTGAGTTTCTGTGTCGGCTACGCTTGGAATGATATCAGAATCGCTGGCAAAATTATTAAAACACTTGAATATTCCCTTTTTCTAAAACAATTATTTCAGTAAATGAAGCCTTGCTAATTCATTAAAAACAAAGCAGTGTCACCTGCAAACTGCTCATTAACACTTTCAGATTGTTATGCCACATTTCCACTGCATGGTACCGTTTTTTGGTTTTCCATTAGCAAAAGTTGTCTATAGGACCTGGTACTTTATCTGGTCAGAGAATCCTCAGTAGGGCAATTTGGGGCATCCAGCACAAACCCGTGATTTTTAAATAGCAATTATTTTATTCACTCAACGCAGATTTTGTAAAATGGCAGCCTGCAAATCTATGCTGTACACGACGGCGTAGTGTCCCAGCTAAGATGATGATCACGGCAGTTTCACGTGGCATCGCTGCGGCGTTAAGCTGAGAATCACGCCTACACCGAGGGAGTTAGGGGCTGTACCCAAATCTGAATTTTTTTGGCTTCGAATTGGCTCTTCAATACAGAGATTTGCATATTCGTTCTGTCTTTTTTTTTTTTTTTTTCAATTCGGCGGGTCAGAGATGGGCTTTTGCTTAGTCATATAATAAATGTAATGCACACTGACTTACACAAGAAGAAGAAAGTAGGGTTCGTCGTGAGGAAGTCTTAGTCGACTGAGAGGTCACCACCGGATGATTCAACTCACCGACTTTCAGGGGGCAGCCCTAGAGTGGGTTTTACCCGCATGTGGAAAACAAAATGGAGAAAAAGACCCCAAAAGTGAGTTGAGTCAGGCCAAACCATGCAGTGGAAATGAGGCATTAGTCACTACCCTGAACCAATTTGACTCAACATACATACAAATTCTGTTCTTGTGATGTCTCTGCTCACCTCTCTGTGTAACCAACTCTCAGGCGCCAAGGTGTATGAGCGGGCAAAGCGAATGCGAGAGGAGGAGCGGAGGAAGCGGACCATGCTGTGTGACGTGTTGCAGTACATCCAGGATGGCAGAGCCTGCCAGCAGTGGCTCAGCAAACAAGCTGCAATGTGAGACCTCCTGCTTATTATCCAGTGTGTAACAGAAGGTATGGTGAAGTTGCGCTCCCCGGAGACGCTGACCGCCTTCATTATACTCAGCAGTTGTTTAGATTACTGTGCATCCCACTTCAATCTCAGTCTCTTCGGTATTTTTTAGTCTTTTTAATGTGACATTTTCCTGTCCTGTTTTTTTTCCATCCAAGGTATTTTCTGTGAGTGGTATCAAATTTCCTCTAATTATTCCACTTCCACAAATCTTTAATGCGATGACTCATGTTTTTTGGATGACGATCCAAGTCAGTGTAGAGAATAGTGAGCAAAGCCCAGAAATGCAGTGTGTATAAATAACCTTGTAGCGATGCTTACACTTTTCTTTCTGATTACAGAGATGCTGGCATCACTCCAGCTGTCACAACTATCACAGTGTCAGGTACAGAGCTTCTCTCCACCCTTCCCTCTGTGCTCCCTCCTCTCTGTCGCCTTGGCATGGCCCCAGGCACAGACACATTAATGCAGACACTCCTCCAGAAATACTCACGAGAAATAGGCCCCTGAATGCATATTTATCTTACTGTTTTACCCTTTAAATTAGATGCCCTTCCTTAACCTCCAGAGCACCAATGTGACGCACACTCCACCGCGACTATATTTACACAATTTGCAGATGATAAATATTTATTCCCATATCTCCTTCCACCAAAGGAATTAACTGCTTTTTGTCAGCCTGGTATTCTGTTATATGTTGTATTTGTAGTGTAGGCCAACTCTAGGGTGCTGCAAGTCTGTTTGATTGTCAAATTTCTGTTCCACAGCGACAGGTAGGCGGAGCGCCCCTCCTCTCAACCTGACTGGGCTGCCGGGGACAGAGAAACTCAACGAGCGGGAGAAAGAGGTACAGCTCTCTCTTATCTACGCCTAAATGGTCATGTGGAAAGACGTCAGTACGTTGACTTGTGGGTCTAAAAGCAAAACCTGCACCGACCGGCCACAATGGACCGCGAGCGAAAGAAATGTAGTCGGTATGCATTTAAGGGAAGATCAAGTAACAATAAGTGGAGACATGTTAACAATTTTTTTTATGTATTCCGCTGGTTTAACTGAGGTCACAGTCAGTTGTGCATAGAACATTTCCGCCCCTAAACGCAGGTGTAAAAATAGGGCAGGTGGGATGTACACAAGCCACGAGTATGCCACAGAGAGAGCTGCACTGTATCAGGTATCCAACAAGTCTACGAGTCAACAGCCATGTTACTGGTCCTACAAGGCTGTACTTTGGCACAATGGTGCTTTGAGCTAAATGCTAACATCAGCGTGCTAACATGCTGATGTGTAACCGGTATGAAGTTTATCATCTTAGTTTTGCATTTGCAGGTCATAAATTAGACTGTATAAAATGTTGACCTGCTGGTTGTGCTAAATAAAAATCGGAGCATCACGAAAGTCAGTAGGAATTAATCTGTGGGGATCATGAATATCAATAGAAAACTTCATGACGATCCATCCAATAATTGTTGAGGTTCTGCACCAAAGTGGTGGACCGACCGACATTGACACCGCCGCACAGCTTAAATAAGACATTGAATATGTTTTTAAATGTATCTTACTAACCCTTGTGCTTGTTTTGTGCTTGTAGTTATGCCAGGTGGTGCGGCTGGTCCCAGGGGCCTACCTGGAATATAAGCAGGCCTTGCTGAATGAGTGCAGACGGCAGGGTGGGCTGCGGCTGGCCCAGGCCCGAGCGCTGATCAAGATCGATGTCAACAAGACGCGCAAAATCTATGATTTCCTAATCAAGGAGGGCTACATCACTAAGGCCTAGGAGCGTTTGATTTGACCACAGAGGAGATTGGATTGTGGTCAGTGGGTGTTTTTTTTTCTTCTAAACTAAACATCGTAAGCCTGTGTTTTGTAAGAGGTTCAGATTGTTGCTGCTCCTTTTTGAAATTTTGTAACATTTGTAAGGACCGTTTGTGGTTTTTGAGTCTAAAATGTATTAAAATGGCAAATCTCTTTGTATAATTCTCTGTCAGAAGAACAGGGGCTCATAGTAAAATGAGGATGTATTTATTTCTCCTGTCATAAAATGTTTATGAAAAAAACTGTTTGTGTATGTTATTATTTGAGCTTAACTAAACTGGCCCTACTTGGACTGAAATGTCTGGTAAACTTTTATTTTACAGGTCTCGTTTTCTGTGATTTACTTCAAATGAACTGATATGTAACTTTTAATTCATAGCACATTTCGTAATGTGTAATTTTGCACAACTTAAATAAATAAATCATTTATTCCAGTTGATAAATAGTCTATCCAGATACTTGTTTTGTCAGTGCTCAACTGAACAAGCAAAAATGTGACGTGTCTACAGACAAAGATACAATTCAACATACACAGTGGATAAAGTTTCCAATAATAAATGAATATTTAGAGTTTAAATGGAGCAGTTCTTTCAAGAAAACTTCTCTGGAAATCAACAAATGCTCTTAAACTAATAACTAAAAACATCTTTGTCTTTATGTGTAACGTCAATAGAGCCAAAACTAAAACTTATTTTAAGAAACTTCCTAGAAAATAATTAAAGGTTTTGAATTACAAACCTGTAAAATTATAACATTATCAAATGTTTTGAAGGCAGACATGGTTTTCAAAACCAAACAAATTATTTCAATGTAGCTGATAAGAGTAAGGAGAAGGAGAATCAATGGATATGGACCAGTCTTGACACCAGACAAGCAAGTTTATGAATGAACTGCTCATAATATATTGACCCTCTGTAGCTCTAACATCAGTTTTTAACCAATAACTAGTTGTATTTAGTAAATTATCTTGGATTCCTGTCTATGAAGGACTACTTGCATGTTTCCAGATGAATGATAATATGCAGGTCTCATAGTAGAGTCATAAAAAGTCTGACCTGTGCTGAGCTGATAGTTTTGGCAGCATTTTTGAATGATGCTCCACAGTGACACGACAGTTAGTGGCATCAGTGATCCGATCCTTTCTGTCTCCATCTGTGGACGTGTTTGCCCGGTGTGTCGTGGGAGAACTGTGATCAATCTGCACCTGCAGGAGGCCACCAGCCCCCGACAGGCTTATCTGAGCAGAGAGCAGCCGCCGCATCAACCTCGGCTAACAGCCTGATTATAACGGCAGATTCAACCTTTGATGATGAGGGCGAGACGACTGTGGAGGAACGTCTGAGCTGAAATACTGAAATGCAGGGATGGGATCTTTAAGAGGATGTGAAGATGGATGTGTTTTTTTTTTCATTTTTACATACGCCTCCTTGTGTCTTATCAAATCAAGGCCCCACAACAAACGAGAAGCAGCAGATTTAAATTACTTCTTTCACTTCTGCTCATTTCACAGGATACAGTTTGACGTCTTTACCCGAGACTCGGCTCCAGCCAGCCGCAACAACCGAGGCTTTGATCTATCCTCTCCCTTTTTATTTTCTGTTCATAGCTTGAGCTTTCATGGCTGCAAAGAGTGGCAGTCAGTATGCGGTCTGCAGTGCAAGCGGATGAACAAATGTGATCTGAATTTTCTGGATTCAAAAGTGAGGCACAAACAAACAGTCCTTCATATATCCCTGACGATGAAGCCACCACACCGTTTTCAAGAAATCTGGAATATATTAATATATAATACAATAGCCTGTATCTTGCTTAATGTAGCTGGGCACACACTGTTAAGATTTGAATCAAGGCCTTGAAAGTATTTGAAAATGGACATAAATAGACATGGGTCATTGAAAGTTCTTGGATTTTCAATATTTTTTTGCAAGAATAGAAACTTCCACTCGTAAATAAGTCTCTGTGTCTATCGCTCAACGTACACGATATATTGTTACGCTGTGCTGTGTTAGAGAAGGCAACAGAGCACATTGTCAGACAGAACTGTAACACAGCACAGAAGTAAGAAATGTTCACACATTCAAGCCTCTCTTTCTTTTTAATGGTTGTCTGCGAACTTCTGTGAATTCTGCTAGTTCTCATTATAAACATTCTCAGTGCTGTAACAGTAATTAACATTGATCGGTGTCTCAAAACTATGCCGTGTTGTGTTCTTCAATTCAACGGAATTGGGCCTTGAACGTCCTTGAATATGATGTTTAAGAAGGCATAGGAACCCTGTTTATGTTAATAGCCAGAACATACAGCGTGTGCACTCGGGTCCAGTGTGAGCGTATAAGAGCTTTGGCTTTACATCGTACAGTGTATGCTCAGCTTTACGTGTCGCAGCCCATTTATATTATTTATATAATATATATATATTTATAGTAGAGTGGGGGTTTATGGCACAACTTCACTTAATTGCAAATTGCATGGAAAAGGGAACCTTTTAAAGGGTCAAACTCCAGCAACACGTCTACTATTAAAAGTAACTTTACGGTCGACACGTTTCAGGTTGTGGCCTTCATCAGGGTCATCATAAAATATCAACACACAAAAATAAATCTTTTAAAGGCATCCAACCATATACTGTAGGCTACATACATACACAACAGCCATCCAACAGTGGACTGATCACAATGACGTATTCACACGTGGCTATGAATAGTCATATTATATAGTCATGTTACATTTGACCAATCACATTCCTCGCTTAATCAGAGGTGAGTTTTAACACTTGCAGCCGATTTATTAAAGCTTCAACATTTCTGTAATTCATCTTCTTTTATCTACATCTCTTTACTGCTTTGAAATCAATTAGCTTTTTACCTCTTTTTTTGTTTCTTTAATAATACAGGTTATATGTCTATGTTGGGTTATTACATGCTGCATATTGTGACTCCGGCTCAATATATGTTTTGCGCAAGTTGTTGTTTGAGACTTTCTTTCCCATTGAGTTGAGCGGAGAGTTATAATAGTCTCGACAGCTTTATTTCTTTCTCCAAGGACGTTTGCGTTTTAGTCTGTGACTGGCTTTGTGTGTCCTCTGACTCTGAGGGATGTGAATGAAGATGGCCGATGACAGGGTGTTTCTCAGACATTCATCCTGTGCAGTGAAATAAAAGATGATCAAGTCACAAGTTAATTAGCCTTTTCTTTTTTTTAAACGCTGCACTTATCATACATTTATTCAACATACACAATGTGTCTTATATTGGCAGTCGGGCTGAGCAGACTCCTCATCACTCAGCACATATTGTGGCGTGTCTCCGTCACTAGAGTCTGTGCTGTAGTGGCAGGGGCAGCAGATGGAGCAGATGTTAGTGTCAATGCTCTGCATGTGTGCAGAGATGCAACATTTCTCAACCCACCCACACACTTTTCTTTCTCAGATGCTGTCTTTTCTATTTGCCTCCTGCTCTCTGCTGGTCTCAGGCTCCCTGCAATGGTAAATTGATGCTGCCTTCCTGTCAGAGGGAACTTGTGCATCGGTGTTGATCTCATAAGCGTCACATACTGAGAGAGAAAGAAAAACATTCTGACACTTAACACACCTGTATCCTTGGTGTGCTATTTTAAAATCTCTAATGCATTTCACAAGAAAGATAGATGATTGAGATCATGTAAATGAACAATAATCTGCATCAGGATTAATCCTTTTACATTATTTCATTATTTCATTACGATGATGTTAAACAAGACATGCTTTTTAGATGGGTTATGGAAAATGTCGTTTTGGTAATGATCTGGAAGATATGATGCCCCTTTTGATTTTGTTTGGTCAATGTTATAATCTTGTGGGAAATCAAGAAAATGTACGTGCTGTAAGTGATTTAAGAAGAGGAAGTCCTTTTGTCTTAAATACTGTTCTGCTATTGGCTTTTTAAAAAATTGTTTTTAAGGTGAAGGCAAAAGAAAATTTGACTTGTGTTGCTTTTCATTCACTTGTCATTATTCTATAATTGCAAATAGGCCAAGGAGCAAAATTATTGCAAGAAGAAATGGTATCAATTAAAGCCAAGTCTTTGTTCAGTCTTTGTTGTTTTTACTATCATTATTAGTGTGTTGTTTGCTTTTTTTATTTGCCTTTGGGCGTACAGGCTTGTATAGAAGAACTTGTATATCATCTTTGTTATAATTATTATCAATAGTTAATACAAAAATAACACCTTTTACAAGAAAGATAGATAATCAGGATCACATAAATTTATTACAATTAATTATTTTCCCTCATTTGATTATTTTTTTATCCTACAGAACAGGGAGAGGAAGGATAACAAACAAGATCCAGAGAAAATGATGAGATCTCCATTAAGATATGTTAATTTGCAGTCAACTATATCTCTATTCAAAGATTTGCATGGTTACAGTATTAAGTTAGACATATTCTCTCATAGTCATGGAGATTTTTCTTATTTTATTAGAACAGCAAAAGTAGGCTTCCATGTTTTTGGAAATTAAAAAAGAAAACACAACATCTCCTGGGAGAAACGGATCCATTGGTTTTAGAGCTTCTCCTCTGCTGGTGTCTTATTGATTTTGGAAAAAAAATGAAAAAAGATGCCTTCCACATCTTTGCTCTGTGTTGTTGTCACCCTCCTTTAGAAAGGACAAACTCCATACGAGCCACCCGCCCTGCTTTAGTCCGCTATTATTGCGAGGTAGTGATTAACACAGAGGTGAATCCATCAACATAAGAGGTTACCTTGGCAACCAGGTCTGTGGCATGCTAAAGTCCGGGAGAAGGAGCGGCGGTGGAGAGGAGGGAGGCAGACGTTCGCCCTGTTGCACATGCTCATTTGCTGGGCAGAGGAGTCGTGACTAACCAGAGCCTCCCCCTGTCCCCCCACCCATCTGTGTACGTGCGCTTTCTCCCTGACTCGCTATCGTGGAAGAAAGGGAGCAAACAACTGCACTCAATAAGACATAATATTAGGAAAAGATGCCTCCACTGTGTGTTCTCTTCTTCTTCGTTGATGGTTGCTAACAGGGTGTGTGTGTCTGTGTGTGTGTGTGTGTGTGTGTGTGTGTGTGTGTGTGAGGCGTCTGAGGTTTCGTTCCTTTTGCACAGCAGCAAATGTGTTTATTTGATGTCGGAGTACCACTGATCAGAGCGGCGGGGAGGCTCCCGCCTCGCTGCTCTCACATGTTGCCACAGCAAACACTTGGATCCCGTGTCTATTTACCACCGTCACAGCTGGAGCCATCCATCACAGCTGGAGCCATGGTGGCACCTGTGGGATCAGCAGCGACTTTATTTAGACCTCCATCCACCCTCCTCCTCTTCCCTCCTGCACGGCTGGTCTAGCGTCTCCACCACAGCTGACCACAAAACGCTCTCCGTTCTTCTCATCTTACCGCCCCCTTCGGCCCGCCGGTCACACACATCAGTGCAGACTGAAATAAACATCTCTAGTGTTACAAGCCAGCAGGGATCATCTTGGAGATTTACACTTTATCTTTGGTTTACTTTCTCAGGGATATTCATTCATCAACTTATTAGCAGGCGACACTCTGACTCGGACTCTCGGCTTGTGCCAATATTTCCAGATGCTCGCCATCATCTTCAGCATTCTCCCTGAGTGATTTCTTCTTAGCAGCATGAATGGGGACCCCTGTGCTCATATTTACTATGTACAGTAGATTGACGCATCTCTGCTGCCTATCATATCTGACCAGCACAGGTTATTGACTGTCCGTAGGTTTAAGAGATGTGCAAAGGATTTTACGGTTAACTCACCGTGGCACCCTCTGCACTGAGGAGCCCATCAGTTATCTTGTGTTACAGGCGGTCAGGGTTAATCAATGTCACTACCCGCTTCATTCGAAGCAGACAGCTCCTTCAGAACGCGGCTGCAGGTGCTTGTTATTATGGTGATGCTGTCATTGTACATTTTCAGCCTCCATGGCAGCCATATTAAACAGGAGCGTGTTCCCAGAATGCCTCTGACTCATCTGACATTTCAGTCTGAACCCCGTGTCTTTGTCTCTCAAGCCTGCAGCTCTAGCTTTCTCCCTCTTATCTCTCTATCCATCACCCGCTCATATTTCGCTGTTCAAATTCAAGGTTACCACTGTTCAAACGTCAACCATACCTTTATTTTTTACATAGTTCACACACATTTTCCGTCATCAGTTCCCCGTCTCTTAAAAAATTCATCAGGTGAAATTCAATCAATATGAACTCTTATCTCTGATGCAAAGTGTTCCAGGTTTATGGTTGAAAATCAGTGTGAACGACTGACACCAGTTTGCACCGCCTGGTACTGCTGCTGGTTGTTTCCAGTTGATTGAATTTGCAGTGTAATTAGTAGTGACTCTGAGGCAAGGGCCATGGGTTTATGGATAGCATAATGTCTCCCGCAGGAGCCCTTTGAAATAGGATTGACTTTGGAAGGCATGTCTAATTATGGTTTTATACATGGATATATTCACGAAGGGCTGCACAGAGAGTCTGCTGTTGCAATCTTGAAGGTCTTGTGAGCAAATAGATGCTCAAAACGTCTACGAGTCTTGAGGCTTTGCGAGTATATCGATCTGTTACCTCCAGGGCAGGGCGTACTAAGATTTGATATAACAGACCTAAAGTACAGACAATATATTTGTTTTCCATTTTTGACTCTAGCCCACCATGCCGGGGCAACATTTGAATTGGTAATGTGTGCATGTGTGTATGCGTTGAACAATTAGATTACAACTGAAATGGACACATATTGCCTGAGCCACTGTTGGCTATTATTGCATCTCCAACTCTGAGTTTGCTCCCTGGGTTTTATAAGTTCAAGACCTGCAATGTGATCCCACAGGCCTCTACGGCATTCAAATAAACAGTTGTATGTGAAGCTACTGTGTCAGGTCACTTGTACGGTACAGGTGTCTGTGTACCAGAAGGTGTTAGGTTTCATAGGCTTTAATATATATTAAGAAAATATAACACATCAGTGGTGTTTTAACACCAAGCAACAACGTCAAGATGTTGAAGACATATATCTGCACTGACAAATAGTTCTTTTTAAAACAGTCCACATATTGATCAAGCAATATATAAATGTGTCTGTCTATTGTCATGACATATTGCATATGTTGTGGATTTTTTTTATTTAAGGCTGTGACAGCCTGCTGTCATCATGGCAAAATGTGATCCTGGAGGGATCTACTGTACTGTAGATATTACAGGCCTCGCACATGCTCGCAACACCACCGTAACCTCTCTACTTTTGTCCATCCCACCCGCTCCACCCACACCCAGCTCCTTGTCACAGGGGGCCTGTGGAACTGCCAGTCAGCTACTGGCAAGACTGAGTTCATCTCTCCCAGCAATCCTTGGATTTCCTTGCTCTTAGTGAGACTTGGATCACACCAGATAACACTTCCACCCCTGCTGCTCTCTCCACAGCCTATCCCTTTACCCACTCACCCAGACCCACTGGCTGAGGAGGCGGCACTGGTCTACTGATCTCCCCCAAATGGAGTTTTTCTCTCTACCCATTGCCAGACTTCACTCCTTTCGAATTTCATGCTGTCACTGTAACTCAGCAGGTTAAATTAAACATTGTTGTTCTCTACCGTCCTCCAGGTCCTTCGGGAGAGTTTCTGGAGGAGTTTCTGTCGTTCTGTCCGTGGAGATCAAAATGAAGGCTGAGTTCTAAGATGGGTGTGGTCCGAGCAAAGTGGTAGGAAGTGGAATTTGGTCATTTGGTTTGATTGGTAGCCGGTCAAAATTGTTTCGGTAGGTGGGTTTCGGCTGGGAAAATGTGGACTCACGATCTCTGTATTTCTAAGTTGTTAGAAGTGGTTACAGCCCTGCTGATATACTTACTTTTAGATATAGATAATACTCCACTAACTTCTGAGAAAAAGAATCAGAAAAGAGACTAGAAATAGCCAACAAAATTGCATTTCAGTCAGGCTTTGGTGATTCTTCTATGAGACAAGAGATTAGTTGGTTCTGTAGTTGCATCTCACCAATAGTTTTCAGCATTGTGCTCTGGGGAGGTGCCTGATCCCCCACCGCCTCTGTATGAGGAGTAATTGATGCCAGAGAGATAGATAGATAGAGAGAGAGAGAGAGAGAGAGAGAGAGAGACATATTTTTTTCAAAGTGATGGCATCACAACCATGCAAGATGTAGTCACAAAATGTTACAGGTGAGTATTTGAGTATAAGATGAAGGCAGAGATGGGTGTGGTCTGAGCAAGGGCGCCAGAAGTAGAGGTGGAGGTCCAATCGCCTCTTTCCCACTTTACACCCCTTTTGCATCGTGGGTGGTGTGATCCATTAATAAGATGGTGTCTGTCCTTTTTGAGGTTCCAAAGTCACATTCATGATTACGTGAGTTAGCACCCATCAGGAATAATTTCCTCTTGGTAGAAACCATAACTTTCTTGTCAGATAAATGTAGTGAAGTAAAAAGTAGGCTACATTATTATTAACTGGAGTACAAGTATAAAGTAGCATAAAATTGAAATACTCAAATGAAGTAAAAGTAGGCGTAGGCCAGTGGTTCTCAACCAGGGGCCCGGGGGGAGTTCCAGGGGGTCCCCTGAAAATTGTGGAATAGTTTATTTTCACTATTTAGTTTACTATAGAGTGAGCCCAACGTGAGTTAGAGTCATAAGCGTGAGTGTTCTGATCATAGGTTTGACTTGCTCCATGGTTATCTCCTCAACTGTAGTTGACAACTATAGAATGCTGCTCTTAATCATATCTAACAACCAACATATTTTCAGATGAAGGTCCCTGAAGCGAAATCTTATCAACTGGAGGTCCGTGACCTAATGTGTGTATCAATGTAGGTACTCTTCACACAAAAAAAGGTTGAGAACCACTGACACAGTTACAGTAAATGTACAATGCCTCCTCTGGGTGCTATTTCATACGATCTCACGTAGGCTACTTTATAGGCTTAAAACGTGCGTCCTCCAATATAAGAGGAGCTGGAGTCTAGCTGCTAGATGGCCCTCTTCTTCTGCGTGGCACTGATCACTCCTCATACAGAGGCTGCCCTGTGCGCGCTGCTTCTGTCAGCGTAGGAGCTGGAGGATGTACTGATGGCTCGTATTTCTGTTGACTTTCACATTATGTTGTTTGTCGCTACTGTCGCGGTTTGTCTGCCGTCACCTGGCCTCTCGCCATCCCGCTGGACGTCTGTAGGAGCGGACTGACTGAAGGTAAATGTCCGGACTGTGAGAGGAGCCCTTTGGATTGCTGCAGGCGTAGAAGGCGCTTTCAAAAACCTCCATCTGTGCCCGGCTGAGAGTCGACTGGTAAGTTGAGTTTCATCTGATGGAGGCAATTTATCATTTCGACCTAAAACAAGATTTACATTTAAAAAAATTATTTTTTTTTTACTTTAATTCAAACAAAGCATCAATATATTTTAAAATATGTTTTTAGAGGCATTTTGTCTGCAGGTTCAGTTTTCTGATGTAAGAAGGGTGAAATTGGAGAAACGAGCGCTCCTGCCGCACTTCTGTTTAAAGAAGACGTTTCCATTCATTTCATCGTGTTGTTCAAACTATCAAACTAACATTACACTGTTATTTTATTTTACACTTAAAATGATCACACTTGAACTTCTTAACGCACGCTCACGAGGACGAGCAGCGCGTGCGCAGAGGACCAGTCCCCATTCAAAGCTCAATTTATAAATGATTAAACTCGTGGAGTCATTCACTTAGAGCTCCACATTTTCACACTACGGGGTCACACTTTACATGAACAGGCAGTCTGAAATATTTTCTTTAAAATATTTTCTAAAACGGCCCGAGCCTATACTGTATGTATATATACTGTGTATATATATATATATATATATTATATATATATATATATATATAATATTATTTATATGATATATTTATATATATATATTATATATAGTATATATTATATATATATTTATATATATTATATATAATATATATATTATATATAATATATATATATATATATATATATATGTATATATATATACAGTATATATTATATATATCCTCATTGTTTGGCTGTGTGTGTGTGTGTGCATCTGTCTGAAAAATATTTTTGTCAAATATTTTTTGTGCACATGCCTGTATGCTTAAGGACCTCTTGTGGTTGCAGTGATTCGCAATTTTTGAAAAACCTTTTTTATTGACTATTTTATACTGTCTGACTGCTGACTCCTCACTCCTCTTTACCGACTGTTTGGGCAACAAGTAATAAACAACTGCTTAAGTAGAAAAATGCATTTCTTGGCCATCGGCTAGGCTAAAATCAAGCTTTTCCTAGTCTGTTGCATGCTACATTTTGGCCTTTGTCTGGCTTAAAACCTGACTTACATATCAAAGTTTAGTCTTATTTGAACCAGTTAAAAACTCAAATGCTCAGTTTCATATCAGATATGTCAAATAAAAATAGCAACAACATTTTTGGCTTAAAAAATGCTATCAGTTTTCAAAATAGCTGCATAGTCATTTTCAAATTAAACCAACTAATGGTTTCATCTCTGTTTGATATTCACTGCTTGTAGCACCAATTATAGGTAATAAGTCTGTCTCATTAGATTTTGAACAGCGTGTCATTGTTTAAAAGTAAAGTAGAGTCACTCCATTCATCCGCCTCGCCTCTCTGCTGCAATAATACTTGCTCTATGACTACATAGAGCAGACGTCTTTGTGTAATATACCTGAAAAAAAAGGAAGGAAAGAGGAAATCATTTGTGAGTGCAGCCACAGTGTTTGATGTGTTTTGCAGTACATTTGTACACTCAGCATCTCTCACTACATGACACATGGCCTCCTGTCTCAGGCTCTCGTGTTTGTGTCGGAGGTGTAACATTGTGGACGGAGTGAGCGGCACGCAGTCGCGGCTGTTTGCAGGAAGACGCCAAAACCGAACCCTGTCCTCAAGAGGAATTTGTCCCTAAACTAATGTTAGAGATGTCCTCTTTTGAACCTTTTTTAGTTGACTTTGTTGTGTTTGCTTGAATTTGAGGTGCTGTGTCATTGCTGCTCCTTTTCTCCTGATAATTATCCAGACTGCTGGGAACAGGGTCACTTTCAGAGATCAGTCAGACTGAATGAATGGATTGCCTTTTTGATCGAGAGACACTGATGAGAGCTACGTGTCTGCTTGTGCACTTTTTCCAAAGATTTGACTGTTTTTCATTAATCTTATTCTGTGGTGTGAGGAGGTCAGGATTTGATGTCAGGTTCAGCTCAGATCCGGTTGTCGTTGAGGCTTCACGGTGAGAGTGAGGGGCTTGCCGTAAGGTTTTTGCTCTTCTGGTTTCCCTGAAGGTGTGTCACGTTTCCTATTTATGTTGGCGGAGGTGGAACCGGACCCCGGAGGAATCTCTGAGAGACGTAGATGTGCGAAAGGAGATTTGTGAGGTGGGGCCACCTGTTGACAGATCCACCCTGCATGATTGAGAGGGTGGTTATATTTTGTAATATCAAGAGAAGAAGAAGAAGGCACAAAGGGTTGCTTTGTCTCTGTTGTCCCATGAATGCCACTGACCTTCCTCAGTGTTTTTTCTTTTTTTGGAGAATTAATCCCCCCAGTAAATTTGATTGACAGCGAGCTGCAGCATCCCTATTTCCAACATTACAGTAGATTTTTCTCTGCATAATTCTCCCTCCTCCGCTCCCTGCAGCCTCACTACTGCCCTGCCTGGGGTATAAATAACCACGTGGATGGAGCAAATCTCAGCAAAGCGCGGCACTGTGGTACATCAGCACTTTGGAGAGTGCCGGGGATTATTTGGTTCTCTTATCTTCCTCATCTCTCTGTTGACTGTTTTGTACTGTGGTCAATTGAGTTGCTGTAGCAACAGAGTTTGTACTCATGTCAGCTGATTGTATATACTGTATGTTACAATCTCCATGAATTAACGTGTCAACTGCGCATCTTGTTTGTAGCAAGCAGGACATCTGTTTGTAGGTCACTTGTTCTAACGGGAATTAACAGGATGTCACAGTTATGGTAGACCGGTACCAGACTCTGTTCGTTGCCCACGTCCCAGATTCAGATCAGTGTGGATGTTGTTCTCATTGATTTTGGTTTCCCTGAGTTTGTAAAAAGAACCAAGCTGATTTTTTTTTTTTGCTGTTTTTGTAGGTAGGATAAGAAAAACAATACACAGCGTACAGATTGTTGTAAGCTGATTCACAGATACATCAACTTCTAAATGTACCTGTTTCTTCAATTCTACATCACGTACGTTAAAACTGCATTTATATATATTCTTTGGCCACAAGGAGGAGCACGACATGCTGTAAACCCACTGTCGTGAGTAGCCTTTTCTTTTGCGGGGGTTGTGAGACTGAAACAAAACTAAAATTTGTGGACCATAAAACCAAAACAATGATCTGAAAGACACTAAAATGCTCCGTGAAGCTGAGGGGAACTAATTCACCTTTCACACGACACACAGTAGATTTGTTTTCTATTTTGAGTACATAAATATGGATTAGTGCAGCTCCTAGAAACCTCCACTGCATCCATTTCGACTGAACAAGGATACATCCGTCACTACTGATTGATCAGAGCAAGATAATCCTGCTAACAAACATATGTCTAACATTAACACAACGTGCGACTTATCATTTAAACATTTTATGATTACCATATTACATTTGTTTTCTCAAAATATACGTTCTACGTTTAGGGCTGCCACTAACAATTACTCAATTAACCTGAAGATTGTTTTATTAGATAAATCCATTAATCATTTTGTTGGTCAGTAAAATTGAAAATTGTGAAAACAGTTGACCTCTTCAAATACTCAGTTCAAAACCAAAAAAATTGAAACAGAACAGAAAGGCAACAAATCCTCTATGAAAATAGGGAACGTTCTGTATTTTCGCTTGACTTTTGATCAAACAAGTTGCTAATTAATTTTCTGTCGATCATTAATCTGCTAATTGTCTCAGTTTTAGTTAAAGAGGACAAACTCTTACACAGGTTTTGCCGTGCTCTAACAATGTACAATTTTGGACTTGTGTATTATATGATGCTGCTTACACAAAAGCTGTTCACACTGTCGCTCAGTGCTGCTCTGTGTGTCTCTGAGCACCTCCTGATGTGTTTTGATGGTAACACTCGTTTCCCAGTGTCTGGATCGCTGTAATTGTCTCATCACCGGTGGCGACGGTGTTTATGAAGGTGGATCATGGCAACCATTTCAGAGGCAAAGTGCGGGGAGGGAGGGGGGTGTTGTTTTAGCCTTGATCCTATTTTATGTTTTGTGGCAAAGCTGCGATGCATAGGAGAAGAGTGTGTAGAGGAGAGTGAGGATGAAGCAGGGATTTTTCGATGCGAAGTTTAGGCAGTAATATCATTAAAAAGGTTACAACCTTCAAACAAATTTTAAACTTTTTTTAATTAAATTTTTTTATGTTTTATGTCGGTAGAGAATAACTTGTAGGGAAAAATAACAGCTTTTTGCAACGTTACATTTAAAGCAGTCTGTTAAAGCAAAACTTTTTGTGTTCATTAAAACAAAGCCATATCTACTTGTGACCATTGTAGCCAAAAAGTGATTTGTGAATTATATTTTTAGAAGCACGGGGAGGCGAAATGATAGTAGAAAAGTAGTATGGAAAAATATCAAATTTTATCTATCCTGTGTAATACAATGTCCTGACCCTGATGTTGGGAACCACGGATTTAAAGGACAAGTGTGTAAGATTTAGGGGGATTTATTAGCAGAAATTAAAACATTTTTCACAAGTGTATAATCAACTAAAACTAAGAATCCTTTTTTTAAAATCTTTGGTACATTACGACAAATTCAGGCTGGGAGGCGTGTTCATGGGTTTCAAGAGGGAAGACATTTTTTGTAAGAAACCAAACTGTGGCTCTAGAGAGGGCCTTTCACGTTTTTACGTTAACTGAAGGCCACCTTAGCTTCTCCGACGCGCTTGGAAGGGTGAGCGGAGGGGTATTCAGTTGGTTCTGAACCGCAGATGCCACTAAATCCTACACACTAGCCCTTTAAAGCATGAGGTGGCTCAAATGATTTCATTGGATCACAAAGCTGCCACCAAGGTTTCATTGTATTGTCAGTCATGCAGGTGTATTTAAATTCATGTCTTTCCACTCGTGTTTTTGATTCCAATTTAATGAATAAAAAGAATCGTGATCTGTCTTGGCAGTCTATTTGCAGGTGACATCAGGTGAACATGTGTTTGGGTTTTTTTCTGCAGGTTGAGTTCTAGTTTAAAGCAGTTAGTCCATGTGTCTTGTTAGCCAGACTGTAGCAGAAAATGAAAAAAAAAAGACCTGCCGGGCAGACTGGTGCACAAGGTGTGGATGACGTACGACAAGTGCAACAGTGTGTGAAGTAGCGCCCGGAGCTGTGAGCTCTCTGCTGATAACTTAAGTATTAACACAGGAGGCTGTTTCCATCGTATACAGTGCAGCTCACCTTACGGTTCACATTATATCTTTTTTCTTCATGATCTGTCATCTTTATGTTGCATCTCATAAACCGAAAACCATCCTTTTGCAAAAAAAGAAAATGGAATTAGATTAATGAACTTGACAAATGCAAATGCTTAAATTAAGTGTTTTATCCGCACACTTTGGTGTGATAATGGCGTATATGATTTCTTTCCACCCTGCCGTTTGGTGCCATCAAAAACGTCATTGACTGCAGCGATAGCCATAGAGACGAGAGATGTAATCTGTATGTGAGGGCTGTGGATGGATGAACATGAGATGAGGTGAGTGCATGCCTCCGGGGGGTCTGCGCTCACATGGCAGAGGGAGGCACGTCTCAGTGTGCAGCGCGAAGGCCATTCGACCTGAATGTAGAGAGGCATACAGCAGAGGTAGACGGGTCTCTCTAGCTGAGATGAAAACATTTTTATCCGTCCGTGGATTCATGAAAAGGCTTTGATGTAAGACTGTGGATCAGCGGGTCACAGCAGCCTGTTTTTTAATAAGTCAACTATTGTGTCTAATCTATAACTGTTTAGTCTGTCCGGGGTTTTTAAGTTTAAAGACTGCCGAATAATAGATGTTAGCACTCTTGTTACAGCACTTGTTTTGCTTTGCTAACAGCAGTGATGTTACTCGTCCTTGCAAAGTGTTTGTATGTTTGTCAGCCTGAGTGCTCGCTCGCTCTACAGTGAAGTAGGAAAAGGTTTCATTTAGATTGAAGGTGAAATCTGTTTGTGTGTTACAGGAGCTGGCTGGCTGCACTACTATGACTCTGAGTTCCTGAAGATTTAGCTTGAAAATATTTGTTCCGCCGTCCTTCTTGACGCCTGCTTGATTCCTCGATGGGTTCCCGCAGCCAAGGCTTCTTCCATCACCACCATCGTAGCTCCATGGTGCCCACTCTGGTTCCGAGGCTCCTGCCAGAGAACAGCAGCCTGCTGGGGAGCATCGCGCAAATCACCCCCAACCTCTTCCTCAGCAGAGGGAACGTGGCATCCAACCGCAGCCTGCTGCTGTCCAAAGGCATCACCTGTGTGGTCAACGCCACTATCGAGCTCCCCAACTTCAACTGGCCTCACATGGAGTATGTAAAGGTCCCTCTGGCTGATATGCCCCACTCCCCCATCTCCTTGTACTTCGACAGCGTTGCTGATAAGATCCACAGCGTGGGACGAAAGCGTGGGGCGGTGCTAGTGCACTGTGCGGCGGGGGTGAGCCGCTCGGCCTCTCTGTGTCTGGCGTACCTCATGAAGTATCACCGCGTGTCTCTGGCTGAGGCCCACGCCTGGGTCAAAGCCCGCCGGCCCGTCATCAGGCCCAACGGCGGCTTCTGGCGCCAGCTCATCGAGTACGAGAGGAAGCTGTTTGGTAGAAACTCTGTTAAGATGGTGCAGACACCCTACGGGGTCATACCTGATGTGTATGAGAGGGACCGCAGGAGCCTGGCTCCGTACTGGGGCCTGTGAGATTTACAGTGAGGAGACCGAGGAGGAAGTGAAGTTGAGCCCTTTTGCCCTCCTGAACTGCAGCTTCATTCAGGAGAGGCGAAGTGAGATGTTTGTGAGTGTCCATCTGTGTGAGGCTTATTTAATAAACACTGGTGCGTTTGGACAGAGGGAGTCTTAACCAAAGACTGGTGGTTGATGCTGTTCGTCCAACCAGTTGCCTCCATTTAGTCTTTGAGCGGGAACAAGATGACTTCAAGCCCAGAATCCTGCGAACCAAAGGATCGATCGGGACCACACCGACACCAAAACAAGACCAGAGCGTGAATGTCGGTGCCATCTATCTCCTGGTCTGCCTCTCCAGTTCCAGTGGAGGAAGAGCGCTCGATGAAGGTGTTAGCTGTGCTCGAGACTCCGCAGCTCTGACAGTGATGTGACTGTCCTTTTCCTGACGTGATGATGTCATGTGGTGGTATTGTCCCAGTTCTGCAGTAGTCTTTAGTGTGAAGGGCAGCAGCATTCTCTCAATTTATGGTAGCATTTAAGATAAGTGTACATAAAAAAAACATATAGACAAATAATTTTATTGGAATGTAATGACAGTGAGGAAAAAATGGCATTCTTTAACTGAACATTTAAAGATGTTATTATACCTACCTTTTTTTAAGGTGAAAATCTAGAAGATGTAAGCTAAAAGTCAAGGTTTAGGTCCTGTGTACCACAGGGTTGACTGTTCCATCCTGTGACCACAATATGTTATTGTAGTGCTATTTGATGCTGTATTAAAAAACAAAACAAATCTGCCGCCTCAAGGGGAACTGGTAGCTCTATGATAGATGCTTGGAAGATAATTTTTTATCCCTTTGTTTTTTGCCTTGTGTCCATATGTTTGCAAAAAGATCAGAGCAGTACATTTTATTTCTCTGTGAAAATCAGCCTAAAAGCGCAATGTCCCACAGGCCGAAGATCCTACATCTGCTGTCATCTGTCGGTTAACATTGCTGCACGTCCTGACCCAAGCTCCAAAAGTAGGCTACAGTTTCACTATAGTACTATAGTTGTAGGGGTTAGATAAAAAAAAAAAAAAGAATACTGCAGTAAATCACAATACACACTATCATCAAGTAAACAATCTGTTTGTATTCCTGCTTGTTAGACGTTTTATTCCTTTTTTGTTGTTGTATATCTTCCTCTTGTAAACAAAATATCCTTAAGTCTAACAAACATGTTGAATGCATTTTCTTCCTCCCTCATAAAACATTTGCAAAGGCAAGTTTTTAGGTATTTTAAATCCAACACTGTTTACATCCATGTAACAGTCTTCTTCCCTGCCTTTGTTGGCGCATTGCTGCGTCTTTTGGCAAATTACCGCCACCTGTACATCAGAAGAAAAATGTGAAACCTTTTGGCAGGATTGTGTAGCATGATGCCTGTGGGAAAAAAAACACTACTGAACTCCACAGGTTACCTTTAATTGATTACTTAAAAAATTAGAAAATGGTGGGAAATGCCCATTAAACACACACCGGCAGCATATACGGTATATGACGTGCGTCAAATCATCTGCACCCATTTGTTTTTTTGTTTGTTTTTTAAACCTCCA
This sequence comes from Bovichtus diacanthus, assembly GCA_943590825.1. Classification (NCBI taxonomy): domain Eukaryota; kingdom Metazoa; phylum Chordata; class Actinopteri; order Perciformes; family Bovichtidae; genus Bovichtus; species Bovichtus diacanthus. The sequence goes on along the minus strand of CALSBV010012220.1, from coordinate 1,754,236 downwards.
CACCAGTAGCATATTGACACGTGTCCTTGCGGGTTGCAGATTTCAAAGCGTAGAGATACACCACTATCCTATTTCCCATCGTCGACTCACATTTACCAATCACAGAAGCTGTAATTGTTTCACATTTGCTTCCAAGATTTGTCTCTTCATGGCTACCATACATTGACTACCTCTTCCGTATGGTGTGCACCTGTGTGTGGTCCAGAGCCAATTCACACGCGCGTTGGATGATGCAATGCTACGTGAAGTGGCCGGTGTGTGACGCATTAAAACAATCCATCATGAATTCATTTTCTTTCTTTTGACTAATCTCAAATCGTTTTTCCAGCACTAGATGTATCAGATGACTCTGTCCTATAATATGTCACGTGTAGCAGAATCACGCATACTGTGATAGCATCGTTATCGTTGGCAGTGAATGTATCCTGTTTGTATTGTGATTTACCTTCGTGACTCTTACCCCTATACTTCAGAATAACATCCCTGCTGAGTGTGATCAGCTGACATCTAACAGGCCGCACACAGCAGTGATGTTGGATGTGACGGAGTTGACATTTTCAACACAGAGAGATCAGTTGACATTTTCAACACAGAGAGATCAGTGTGTGTTTTTTTAACAATGCCATAATGGAGTAAGTGTTATATTACAATAATTTAAAAAAAAAATGAAGAAAAGTTCAGGGGTAAATGATTGTTAGCAGGAGAAAGATGTTCTGTAATCTGACTTCTAATTATTTCATTTCCCAAGAAGACTGTCGTATTAAAATAATAAGAAAAAAGATCTCATGTCACTGGTTGTCTTCAAATTATTAGAAAAAAAACACCTCTAACACACAATGTTTCAGGCTTTTACAGGAATCATAATTTACATAATTTTTTTCTAACTACAACTACATGTCGGAGATGTTTTCGGATGAACAGACTGCAGCGTTTCCTCCTCCAAGCGCCTCTTGATGTTCGCTCTGCGTGGCCATTTCCCCCAAGAGACGTCTTCAGATGTCATTCATTTTCATTTTGCTGTTGCTACAGAGAAGCAGGCATATTATTGATGAACGTCATTTGTCTTGTGCCAACACTTTCTGAGGAACCTCCAGAGTGGTCTACACTATGAATGCCATTACCCAGAGAGACGTCTGATGACGGGCCAACCACCGCGGGGATGCACAATAAGTGATGAGCCCAAATTACATGCTGCACACACTATTACTAAAAAAAACCTCCTTATCCTCCTGATCCCCTCCCATGTCTTTCCTGTGTTAATGTGAGTACAGACACAAGGTTTCTAAAGGCATATTCAAGCGCTAAAAATAAACACATCCCTCAGCAGCAGCAGCAGCAGCAGCAGCAGCAGGATATTAGTATCTATCATTAAAGCAGTAAGCAGAGCCGTGTGCATCATCCTGAGCATCAGAGGCAGGTCAGGCTCCAGCAGTGCAGGCCATGCAGAGCGAACAATGCTGATTGAGTTTGGGGAGATGACATTCAAGAATGCAGCAACTCAACAGGACGCGTCAGACACGTGAACGAACTGCTGCGTGTCACCAGTATCTTCATTATGTATTCATTTTTGAATACACATTTTTGAGTATTCAGTTTGTTGGTTACTTAATTAATGTTCAGAAATGAGTGAAAAGGGACTGTCACATTTTCCTCAAGCGCAAAACAAGAAAAAAAACATTAAATGCTCACATTTAAGAGGCTGAAACAACCTGGTATTTGCCATGGCTCGATGGACCACTTTAGTTCAGACGGAAACATCTCAAGCACTGTTCGATAGATTGCAATGACATTTTGCCCAGACATTAATGATTGTTCGTTCAAGGCCGCACCATTGAGAACATGTTCTCGGTATTTTATCTTTTAATTAGTTTACTTTCTACATTTGCACACAGATTACACATGGTGGATTTTCAAGGCTGATTCAGATTATTTGAGACTAAATATTTTAACATTTAGATGTTTTTAGACTCAAAATATCTGCTCAAAATATAATGAAGGGATGTAGTATTTCTCCCTTTCCTTGATAATATCCTAACAGTATGTATAGGGCTGTCAAACAGCATTAAGGAAGGTAAAATGCACAAAAAAATGTCAATGTTATTATTTAAGCACTAATCCAGTGTTGTGTGTCTGTCTGTGCAGGTTTTAGTTCAACCACAGGTGTAAATCCTGCATTTCCATCTTAACAAGGCCATACACACAAGGCCAGTTATTAATATAAACACGCTGCTTTCACTGCTGCTTCAATTTCAGGCCCGCCGCCCTCGTTATAGTTATAATTTGACAACCTGATTTAGCCACATCCAACATATGCTGTTGGATGTGATTCAAAGTCTGTATTTAGTAGGTAACAGCCACATGGAGAATGCGGATTATTTGGCTGCCAACAGAGCTCGTTTTTAAATGTTGTTAGTGCTTTATATGTAGATCATGAAACTGTAGAATTGAAGCAGTGATATAAAGAATCCAACACTGAAACTAAAATATGAAAGTAGGAGAAAGGACTAAGGATCATCTAAAACGCAGTCGGATGTTGGCTGATACAGTTTGGGCTGGAGTGAAACAAGTCATTTTTCCTCAGTGAGCAGCTGAACGAGTCTCTGTGGTGTAACACTGGCTCATCTGTACATCGCCTTTAAAGCTTCAACTGTCTGAACTGATTGATAGAACGGACACTGCGGAAAAGGACTGTGAGCCACGGAGCTGTGTTCGATGTGTGCTGAACATCTCGACAGTGAATGACTTATATTTGTGTCTAGGTCCAATAATGGTGAAATTGAGGCATCATAAATCTACTCAAGTGTCGCCTTTCCGCGCTTTCTTTTAACTACTGGAGGACCAGGTTTCTCTAAAGAGACCTTTAGAGATCCTTCAGTGTTAAAGGATCATTTTCTTGTTGTCACTTAATCTCATGAATAGACCAAAACCAACAATGAGTTTTATATACGTACACACAAATTGAAAATGAAAAATGGAGGATTTGAATCAACTAGTAGCACAGAAAAAATATTCACATTTGAGAGTCTAGAACCAGTGAATTTTATAAATGTTATAAATGATATAAACGTTTATATTGCTGGGTAATTTTCTGTTGATTGACTAGTCAATAAACGAACAACCTGGTTTAATCAAATATGCGTTATGTGTATGTTGAGGGAAAAAAGCCAACATATCAATCATATTTTTCTCTCAAATATCACTATTAGTATCAGCCTCCAAAATCCAGAATTATACTCATCATGAACAGAAGACACAATTAGTACTTTAAATATATTCCTCTACTATCACAGTTGAGTGCTGTAATTTCTTAAAAGAGCAGCTTTTGCCTTATAAAACTTGCTTTTCTTGATCTGTGGATGAATTGAAATATTATCCGAAGAAAGTAAAGCACGAAGCGACTCTATCCACAAGAGTGAAATCAATCTGATTGTGCAGCAGCAGCTGTTTTTAATCAATATTGTGATTGACTATGGCCATGAAATACCAAAGAGCAGCAGTCAATACAGCACAGTAGGCTATCATTTCAATCTCGCTTCTCTCCCAGAGCGATAATTTCAGCATCGCAGACAATAGGCGTGAAGATGACAGGCACAGGCGGTCTGCATTTCAAATTACACAGCCTTATTCAGTAATTGATTCCAGCGTTTGTAATTTTATGTAATCCCGGTGTTCACCGTGAGAGGAGAGGAATTCATTTTCTGCAGGAAATGAATTAGGGAACGATGAGAGATAAAATGGATGTTGGAGAGCACACCTGAACACAAAGTGTGAGAAGGATAATGAGACTAGTTTCACAGAGCCCCCAGACATCTCATTTGATTGGCTGAGCTCAACCGCCAGCGATGGCGGGGCAGGATTGTTGAATGAGAATTTATTCCATTCTGTCGCAAATTGATGGAGATGAGGCCTCACTGGCCGGAGAGAAAGTACATTATGGAGTGACGGAGCTGCAACATTCATGCATTTGGAAGAGGAAGCTTCTGACAGGCAGAATAATATCAAAAAGCCAAGTGAATTAAATGATTAAATTCAAAGCTGCAATACGTTCAAAACAAATTCAGGATAAATGAATCGAGAAAAACAACTCTAATACTTATTTTAACACAAGTAGAACACTGCTGATTTTCAATTATGTGAAAAGAAAATGTTGCCATTTTGGGAAATACTTGATTTCTTGACTCAAGTTAGATAAGAAGATCAATACCACTGTCACAGTGCGCTAAATGTTAAGGTCGCGCCAGAAGCCGGTTAGTTTAGCTAGGCATAACGACTGGAATTAGGGAAAGACACCTAACCCGGTTCTGGCTAAAGGAAATCAAAGTATAAAAATGAAAAATTAAGTTGTGATTTTTAGGGGTTTTCAGTCAGCGACCGTGGATTTTGTCCGTTGAAATAACAAGTATTGCAACCAGATTTGATCAGCTGTAGCTAGCTAGCATAATGCTTAAAACTGTGCATTCATTAAAAAAAAAGAAAGTACTGTATGCCATAAGGTCAGAATATGTCATAAGGTCATAAAAAAATCATAGTGTAGTATCCTATTTAAAAATCCTAAAAAATGTCATGATATAGTACACCATAAAAAAAAAAATCACAATATAGTGTGCCATAAAGAATCCTTAAAAATGTCATAGTATAGTAGGCTGTGCAATAAAAGTTGTTGTATAAAATGTAATAAAATTCCTTAAAAATGTCATAGTATAGTATGTCATACACACGTAGTATAGTAGGCCGTAAAAAATATCATAGTATAGTGTTACATAAAAATGAAGCTCGAGCGTATGTTCAGTCAGGGAGACTTCTGCAAGTTTAGGCCTGTGGATTATTTCTCATATATCCATGAGATCCATTCTCTTCTCTCACACATGCTCACTCATAATTTCCTTGCCTCCATTGTCTGGTGCTGTGACTGTGATATCTGCTGTTCTCATCGGCTGGTTACATTTATCCAATGGCACAGCGACACACCTACATTGTTAGCCTATCGTCTTGCTGCTGTCTCTTTTTAAATATCTCTCTCTGCTTATTCATGCTGCCGTTACGCACACCCCTCCATCTCCACCTCCCCATCACCACCCAGATTCCTCTGCTTCATCATCTCCTCAGCCTACCGGTCTCAGCAGAATCATCAGCCAGCTCCACGAACAGTGTGTGGACTACACGGAGGATTTACCTGGCAGATGCCTCTCGATTACAAATATCCCTGTAGTCTAAACGCCAAAGACTTTCTGTCAAGACTTTATCATCACATATCATCAGTTATAGCAAACATAACATAAAAACATAAAAAATGACATTGCATATTATGCCTTAAAAAATACTAGTATAGTATGTAAAAAAGTCATAGTATCATATGCCATAAAAAAAAATCGTTTTATATTATGTAATAAAAATCCATAAAAGTCATAGTATAGTATGTCATAAAAAAAGTCATTGTATCATATGCCATAAAAAAATCGTTTTATATTATGTAATAAAAACCCATAAAAAAAAGTCATAGTATAGTATGCCATAAAAAAATCGTTTTATATTATGTAATAAAAATCCATAAAAAAGTATGTCATAAAAAAAGTCATAGTATCGTATACCATAAAAAAATCGTTTTATATTATGTATTAAAAATCCATAAAAAATGCCATTGTATCGTATGTCATAAAAACTCATAGTATATGCATGTCCTAAAAAATGTCATGTAAAAAGTTGCAGTATATATAATATGTCAAAAATGATCGGTGACACTTTGAATAAACTGAATGGTTATTTATTTACATCAATTTCACATTACAGTTGGTCATAATCAGACTGTATATACAGTCTATGTTCATAATTACAATGCTACAGCATGACACTGTTATATACAAAAAGTGCTGCTGCAATTTTAGTTCAGAATCAGTCAACTTCTTCCAGACGTTCAGCTCTAGTTGCACACAACACCAAGACACAAAAACAAAACCGTCAACATGGTTCCCTTCAGGTCACCAAACCACAACTTCTTCTCCCTATAAAATATACAATTTAAATACCCAAAGAGGAGCGGAAATATTCCCAACAGTGCAAATAAACATTCAAAGCAGTCAATTCAACACAATTCAGAAAAAGGTAGACTGCCTTGGCTTAAATGTTAAAGATTTCATATTAAAACCATAACAGCTACAGAATTTCATCAAACAGACCCGACCAACAAATGTAATTCAAGTACAATAATAGGCGTATGATTCAACAGCTCTGGTTCAGTGGGAACAAAAGAAGTCATGAATAAAAATCCTCTCAAACAGAAGCCGAGCAACAAGCGACATTAAAAAAAAAATCTAAGTTGTTTCCAGACTTCCTCTTCCAGTGTTTTTAATGATATTGCACCTTATAATTTAAATACGAGTCACATGATAATTTAGTAATATTGACTCTTTTTCTGCAGTGAAAATATGACATGTTTAGGTCATTTATGTGGAAGACCAGAAGAGTAACAATAACAACGTAGACTTTAAACAAACACCAGATCTGTGACAGTGGAGTTGTGACAAAAGTGAGATTGTAGAATAAAAAAACAATGAAATCCAGAGGAGTCCAGTGACTTTAAACGTCCTTCTCTCTGTCCGAGGTGGCAGCCCGTGCAGTGCGAGACCCGTCGTCGGTCCACCTATCTGATGTTGATTAACCGGTGCCCTGTTGTCATGGCAGCTGCAGCCCAGAGCTCAGAGCAGGTCAGGCAGTATGAGACCGGGGGGTTTGGGCTCCACACAGTTAATCCAGAAATTGGCGCAGCTGGCGTGGTACTGGTGGCCCCCGTACAGCAGCTTGAAGTTGTCCGTCTCCGAGTTGAAGGCCTGTCAAAGTGAAAGGGTGAGAAATTACACACCTGAATGACAGAAACAATCAACCCATCAGTGCACACAGGAAGAAAAAGGTACGGAGAATCAAGATATGACACACTCCTAAGCTCTTATTCTATGGTTTTAAAGTGTTGCTACTGAAGAACCACTATTAACACACACAACTAGGATTTATCAGCCAAAAATGCGTGTACCATCCTACAGTTTATAGTTTGAATATTAAAAATGGGCACCAATGTTAATTTCCGGCATGATTCACACTTGCATGTATATATTCTTATATATAACTTATACACAGTTCCATACAACATCCTGTCGCACATTTAAGCTCTAATTGAGACTTTAAATGAGATGGTCTGTTTGGTATTTCTGTCACTGTGGTGGAATAAATACAATGTACACCACATGACATTAATAGAGACACAAAGAGGCCTAAGACCTTGCCAGAGAACAGTGTCTGTTGCAGCAGTGTGGTTTCAGGTGCTTCATTAACGAAACACGACTCCAATATGGAAAGAACTCCCCCCCCACAAAGAACACTTACATTCGGTCCATACACCACGGTGCCGGTGTTTAACCTTATCAATCATAGATCCTGTCTTTCAAAGCATTGAAAGGACATTTTGATGATTGAAGCCATGAAGAAAATCTCCTGCAAGCATTGCCTCGAGGCCGTATGTCACAAAAAGATTGGCCAGGAAGAAAACTTTGCCGGCAAGGTTCAAACATCAGAGAAGAAGAAAGAAATTGGTCAGGTGAAAATAACCCTAAATATTTTCACAGCAATGGCGGAGGTGCAAGGTGGTGCTACAACAGCAAACAGTCGGATGCTGTAGATTAGATTATTGTCTGCTATTACAGTCAGTTAACAACCTAATGGGGCCTTTCAGTAGAACAGCTGAAGCCCAGATGACAGTGACGGCTATTTTGACTCCAGTCAAACTCGTCAAATAGCAGAGATGTCTTTGCCTACCACAAGCTTGACCCTAGAGCCTGTATATTCCCTATATAATTTCCTTTATGCAACATTTTACTTATCTAAAAATAGTAGTTAGAAGTCTGAAAATATTCAATAGCTGCTCATCTTATATTTGAAAGCTGGCTAGGAAGGTCTGCCATTGTTTCATTAAGAGCAAGTTTGTAGGATGTCATTTCCATCATTGTCCAGGCTCTGTACCAGCAGATATGGTTCAGTTTATTTATGTAGCTAGAAAGAGGGCAACAATTTCCCCAGGGGCAAGCCAAACATGTTGCTTCAAAATATGATTTGCTTTGTGTGCCTGAAAAACAAAGATTTTGTTGAACTTATTGCTTCAATCATCTGAAAACACTTTAGCTTTTCGGAGGAATGAATTGTGGCGATGTGATCCCCACTTGAGTGCTGCGTGTGTGCAATCTGAAGACGCTAATGTGTGTGATGTGCTGTTTAAGAGTTTGTATCCCTGGTGAAATACTGGAAGCTGAAGCCGGGAGAGAGGAATGAGTCATGTGCAGTGAATCATAGCCTCCCACACAGAAGGAGAAGGGGAGACGCATGCAGAAAGCAACAACTGCATACAAAATACACCACCAAGTCAAACACATCTCCACCTGCCTGAATGCAGTGCACTGCTGGATGAAGGGCTTTCTCATGCAAACTGAATGACACATTTCCACTCTCTGCGTTTCTCACGCACTCATATTTCACAAGCAGAGCGATTTCCTTTCGGAGTCCCTTTGTGCCCTGGCCTACTTGTTTCCACAAACCTGCACTTACGAAGGCCAGAGCTGGAAAACGTTGGAGGCACAGGATGCTAAATGAAACCCAAAGACACACACCGGTGCCTCCTCCTTTCACTGCAGAGCCTTTGCCTCTCGAAAACCTGTTCCCTCTCCTTCATACTTAAACTCTCCGACTTTTCTAAGACTCCTCTTGTATGGTGGTGAATGTGGGCCAATTTAGTCTGTTTTAACTCGACAGATGCTGTGTTTTTGTTTAAGCCTTTTAGACAGGCAGCCACTGCTAACTCTACTCTGAGACACGGATGAGAGTATTAATGCTTTCAAGCTGGAGCTGGTCGGATAAAACGATACCTCTGCTAATTCAGCTGACCTTTGTAGCTGCATGTAAAGGTCAGGGTTTCAGACTGAGCCACTACCAGGTAATATTGATATTAAAAACTAACAAATATACTATGTGGCTTTCTATACTTCTACTCTATAAGAAGTAAAAATAAATCAGACATAATTATCCTTACCCTCATGTCATTGTCCTTAGTCAATGCCTGTAAGCACAAGACGAGTCAGGATGTTCATGCAAAGCCCAGAGCAGAGGAAAGTGTGCACAGAATGAGCAGCAGGCAAACCTTCAGATCAGCTGTTTCACCAGGACAGAGCTCCCTGTTCCCAGTGTACTTGTGAGTGAAAACATGAAAGAATCCAGGTTATTATCCCTCAGGGCTCCTACAAATGTTCCATCTCAAGGAGATGAGATTAAAGAGATTCGGCCTTGAGTGATCTGAAATATTGACTGAATATTGAGTATGCTCATGGTAGCAAATCAGTGCAGTCCATCTAAACTAGGACAATCTCAGAAGTACACCATTACAGCAAAGGCACTTCGCTTGTAAAGCCACATATAACACTGTGATGTATGGAAAGGATTTAAGGGTTTTAAGTGCTTTGAACAGAAACAGAAAGTGTCCAGTAGATCCTGTAGAACCGGTTTTATGTTAAATATGGTCATCAAATGCCAGTAAAATTCATCTAATAGACCGGCAGATGTTTTTTCTGCTGCTGTTATCAGCCGCCCCGACAACAAACTGTGAAATCTATGAAATCAAGTTTACAACTTTACTTTGACTAAATTTCCATTAAATCCTTATCAGAACCGCAAAAGACAGAGCGATTTGCCTAAACAGGCGGATGGTGAGCTGCCGCCCTGTACATCAGCACTGGGGAGGTCGAACAGAGGCAGTACCTTAATGCTATTTTTTTCCTAAAGCCTGTGTCAAATCCAATTTCAGAGTGAATTATTTCCACATTCACACAGATGACCTTCAATTGTCGGTAAGGCCATTATTGCAGGGCTTTCACTGTCGGTGTAAATGAAGTAACGGAGCACTAGACACCAAAACCCCAATCAGCAGCCAAATGGATTTATAGCTAAAAAAAAAAGAAATGTTCTTTCCTGAGAAAAATAGTCAGAAAATCTACAACGATTTGTGTTGTGTTCTTTACTGTCAATTGTCAATCATTTCAAGCCTGGTATTACCAGTAATTTATTTAACTGTGTCGGAAACCTACTAACCTGATGTACAAGACAACAAGCTGTGACAGAGATGGGTCACCAATATACAAACTAAAATTCTGAGGCAATAGGAACATTGACAAAGAACAACATAGGAAACTGACAAAGCTTGGATCCAAATTTCTGCTAGCACTGCGCTCATACTTCAAGTAAAAGCTACACAGAATAATCAATCCAAATCCTCGAGGCACTTCAGAAACCTGCATTAATATAAATAGCCAGAAATGCTAAATTATTCAACTTTAAATCCTTTTCAGTGCTTCTCCCTGTAATTGCTCAAATTAGCATTTATCATTAAGCAGAAGCGCTGGAGCATCATCAGCTGAAAACTATCACTTATGATAAAAACATAACTGCTGACGCTTTTAAGAGACAAACTGAGATGAAGCTGCTGCAGGTTGCTGACCTGAAGAAGAAAAGTAGATAGCAACTCAAAATGATTGGTTCAACAGCAACAAGATGAGACTGAGACTCTCACTAAATTGAACAAAAATGATTATGTGTCAACAAATGGGACAACAAACATTTTTACAGAAAAGATAAACATTTTCAGCATGAATTAAGCAGGAGCCATTGAGTTCATCTGCTGTCACATTTCTATGATGCCGCACCAACATCTCCTCCCTTCAATACCTTTGGTTGAAAAACAAATCAGTACCTCTTCACTAAAGGACAATTCAATAATCAGTGCCGTCTACTGGAGCCAAAGCTGTTCTTTCACTTCATTATACTCTGAGGGGATGCTATTCTTTACTTGGCTTTTATTCCTTCTTACCAGTGGCTCTGCCAAAAAATGCAATTAAAAGATGGGTTATTAATCTCATGCTCGTGGCACAGAGACAAAATAAAACTGCATTAATTTCAGGCTGCCTCTATGCACACCAGAGTGCTAGGTGTGAG
>CALSBV010012220.1:1702566-1743207 GCA_943590825.1 Bovichtus diacanthus | reverse complement strand
GTGTGTGTGTGTGTGTGTGTGTGTGTGTGTGTGTAGGTCTATTCTCAGCTGTACTCCCTGCTTATGACTAATGTGTAAGCCACATCTGCTCGCATCCAAGATGCCTCTCAGTCAGCCATATCTTGCCTTGGACCATCCATCTGTTTCTGGCTGAGCAGCAGAGGGAATGCGAGAAACTATCAGCGCCACCATCCTGCCCTCTAAACCGCAGGGTCTGAGAATACCATTAATGGCCTACGTCGATGAAAAAGCACAGCCACCGTAAGCATGGAGGTAGACATACAGCCCCAGTCGGAGTTAATAACTGAACACTTATCAGAAACACCAATGGCTGTTAGCTGCAAGTGGCAAGATGAGCAGTTACAGAGAGAGAGAGAGAGAGAGAGAGGGAGGGAGAGAGAGGCGACAGAATAGAAAATGAAACCCTTCCAAGACAAAGTGGCGACCTTTGTGACCTTGAAGAACCAATCCCAGAGTGCAACAACTAACCCTGAGGTGCCAAAGTGACAACACTCCTCTCTCACTTATTTCAAGATTGCACATTATTATCCTGAGACACTTTTTTTCATCCTTCAGTATAAAAGTTGGGGGCGCTTGTTAAACCCCTCCTCCGGACTGAGATTGTCCAATCATAGCTTAGTACTGTAGTACTACATCACTTTGTGGAGTTACAGGTTACATTTAAACGACTAGAATACCCTCTGAGTAGTATGTCCTCACTGTGTAGAAGCTAGGTGCTAACATAGTTTAAGCTAATGTTAGCTCCTTCCTGCTATTTATTCATTTTACAGTCCAGTCAACGTTACCCAAGGTAGACTTCATCCTAAAATTCTGTTTGAAAGTACAAACAAGCTAAGCTAAGCAGACAAACTCGATTATGCTAGAACAAGGTAAGTTGTCTGATCGTACATTTTCCCTAATCAAACTTATAATACTGGAACGAACTATCTCTGCACTGCAATACGTGAGAGAGCTTGACGTGCATAGCAACAGCAACTAAGAGGGGAAGAGTTTAGCAACTGGTCAATTGATCCACCCGTTTAAGTTTCGAAGTGGGATTTTGGCTGATTCACTATCTTTTATGCAGACAACTGCAGTTTGCCTGTAGGAGAGGAGCAGTGGAGAGAAGTGAATCCTGTCACTTTGGCCCCCCGCTGGGTTTGTCGGTAAGAGGAGAATAGGCCCCCCGAGGCCCACAGTGGGAAAGAGTGGAATGAGATTTGGTTGACAGTTGAATGTCTCATACTCGTTTAAACAGACGTCCAATAGTGCTTTCTTCTTTGTTCTGCAAAACGTTTCAAAGTCAAAGAAATGTCAGTTGTTATCCGGTGTGGATGAGCACAACATTTATGTAAAAATTACTCCACTAACAGTTATTCTGTGTGTGTGTGTGTGTGTGTGTGCACAAACCTTGCTGCGAGCGTCGACGTTGAGCAGACACACCCCACATGCCAACTCCTTGGCATTCTTGATGCCATGCCTCAAAATACAGGAGGAGAAATCGAGGGAGCTTTCATCAGGCTACACACAAAAAAAAAAAAAACAAACACACACATTTTCACTTCCTGCTGCAGGGCAAAATGTAGTCATTTCTATTCTTATAATAACAGCAGTGAGAACAACTCTGCTTACAGTAAACATCTCCGAGCATCATCAACTTTTTTTAAAGACTCGACTTGACTTCAGCTATGTGGAGTAAAACAAACAATACCAGCATAAACATCTTTCTTCTTTTAGAAAAAATAAAAATAAAAAAAAAAAATTAAACATTCTTTCTATTTTGTTTTCCCTCTCCCTCCTCGAGATACTGTGCGTTTCATTTTCTGAAGTGTGAAAACACTATATTGCTCTTCTGCTGGCTCTGTATTTCTGATTTACAGACGACCTACCAAAAGGCTTCCTCGCAACCAAATTGATGAATCATTGATTTTAAACTAATGGACCGACGATATTGGATTTGCAAACATTTCATTATGTCTTTGGCAGGCTTTTTATTGTAAATTGATCCATAGTGTCCATTATCATGTGCATGCGTGTACTTGCACTTAAAAAGTTGAAACATGTCTGGGTGATAAATAAAAGGCAGTGAAAGCAGCTTCAGCATCTATTTAAGTGTTTGGGTGCTTTACTGTACAACTGTCCTGTGCTCTGGAATATTTATTATATATTTTTTGAGTATCTTACAGCGAGCTTGGCCAGAGACATGAAGCCCGTGAGATTGTTCCACACACGGCTGATGTCCTTCAGCAGCTGCTGCAGCTTCTCGGAGCACACGGCCGTCGCCTTGATGCCCAGCTCCACGCGCCTGGTGACGCGGTACACTTCCACCACGCCTGTCGGAGAAAAAAAACACAAATCACAAAAACATGTTTTGCTGCTCTGTTTGTTCCATTTTCAGGGAGGCACAGTGTTGAGTCCATCGGTGTGACATGTTTGCCACTCACAGCTCATTAAAAGCAGAGAAGCACAATAAGGGAGCAGGACCTTGTCAGACCAGGCGGAGATAAGCCATCACACCAGAGCTCGTTTTAATCTTGTCCTCTCTGTCCTTCAGAAGGTGTAAGGCAACACACAGGGTTCTTTAACAGCCTCTTGTTCACACTATACAGCGAGTCTTGGCTTGTTTAGAGTGATGTGTGCGTGTATGAGAGTGTGTGTGGTTTAGGATTCCTCACCCAGCAGGTACTCCATGCCCTGTGCGGACTGGATGACCTCGGTGCAGACAGAGGAGCTGCTGATGCCGTTCAGGATGTTGTTGGCTTTGGTGATTACCTTAATGTGGGAAGATAGAACTCAGCGTTATGACATATATACTGTATATGTTATATATATATATATATAAAAAACATATATACTGTATATGTTATATATATATATAAAACATATATACTGTATATATAAAACATATATACTGTATATGTTATATATATATATATATATATATAGACATTTTCCTCACAATTCCTCACAAAGTATACAATGTCACCATTTTTTGTATGTTTTTGAAAAGTCCTGCTGAAAAAATAACCAAAGTTTGATTCAACACGGACTAGTTTTTGGCTAAGAGACACTTTTTCTGGGATTGACACCATAACGATAAGTATCTTTTTGTCTTTAAAAAAACTTGAATAAAAAGAGAAAACTCCCGCTCGATTCCTGATTTATTATTTACTAATTAACAACATTTCAGTCTGTTATGAAGAACAGCCCAAAACATCGTGATTCAATAAATATTCCAGTAAAAGCACGAGACAGTGAGCAGGAATTTCCTGATTTTTATTCAAGTAATGAGTCACATATTCAGCTGTGCAGACTTTTTCCAATTTTCAAAAGACACTTTACATAAAAAAAAAAAATCTAAATCATTAAGGTGTGTTTGCAGGGGGAAAGAAAAATAATTAGTCCCAAACCTACGTGATAAGCAGAATGTCCTCAGATTAAAAAAAACATTTCAGCGCCTTATGGTTATCTTAATTAGTATACATTTGTATTGTCACTCTCCAATTAGGTCTCGCCTCGGGACAAGGTCAGACGCAGGACACAAACAAATACAAACCTCCAGAGCACTTTCCAGACACCTTTGCCACTCGTATGCGTAACGCTCGCTCTCCTGCAACAACAGAGCACAACATTATCTCAAATTAACACAAAGGCAAAAGAGAAGAGAGGGAAATGTCTGCATTCCGTAGTCTTTCACAGTCCTGACTATTGGTCTGATATCTGGTTGTTGATAACGGCGCTAACATGTGGTGCAGTTAACGCCGGGCCCTCCTCACCTCCACCTCCCCAGTGAGGTCCTTGTACTTGTCCCTGATGACAGGCAGGGCGGGCTTCTCGCTCAGGGTGTTGGATCGGTCTCTGAAGGGCTGCTCTGGAGCCGGAGACGGGGGGGAACGCCCAATCTCCTTGTCGCCCAAACTGTGACTGCGTTTGTGGGAGCCTGAGGCAAAAAAAACACATATATAAACTTTTTGTTTTGTTTTTCTTTATCAGTTCAGCAACCCATGGCAATGACTCATTTCGAGATATGCACCTGTTTGTTTGCAATCATTATACTTCCATTCGGTTGTGGCTAATTCCTCTCGAACAAGGACGGCATGAGTAAATACTTAATTTGTGACAAACAATAATTACGCACAAAACAGAAGCACAAATATGCAGGTATGAATTATTCATAGAGACTCACAGACGGACAAATCCTGGCAGGGTACCACAACAAACATAGGCGAGTCCAGTGGGGATGGTGCATGTGTGTATGTGTGTGTGTGTGTGAGAGAAAGTTGCCAAGACACAGGTAATTTACCCCCCTCCCCACACCCCACCACCACCCACAGAGACATGCGTCATCCTCCACACAACCCAGAGGCTCCACCATGATCAGATTACTGTTCCACTGGGTGAAGAGGAGAAAGTAGAGCTCTCTTTCTCACACACATTAAAACCAGCACAGGGCGACAAATCTATTGAGTAAAAAGGGCTTTTATCACAGAGCGGGAAACGCGGATAAATTATTCGTGGAACATGACACCAGCAAATAGCAGTTAAAAAACGAATAGCCTTTTGGTGGACACGGTTCATTTGTGCTCATGGATTTTCTGGCCTCTGCTAATCCATCTCACCAGTCACTGCCATTAGAGCAGGGCTGTCATCTCAACACTGCCATCTAATGTCTGACAGCTTTATTACAGATCTGATGGGCCTGCTGTGGGGCTGGGGCGGGAGAAGAAGCTTGAGGAGACTGTTGTTGCACCATTTAGGACCACGGGTTTAGAGTTGGCCGATGAATGAAAATCATGCGATGTTTGCTCAAAATGTTGATATTAACATCCCTTTATAAACGCATTGGTTAAGTAAGTGATTAACCACAGAAAATGAGTTGAGAACATGCACACATTCACTTACTCCAGCTTTTTAAATGTGAGGATTTGCTGCTTTTCTTGCTTTAATATCATTGTTAACTTAATAACTTCGGATTTGGACAAACCAATTTGAAGACATCATCTTGGTCTCTAGTAAATTGTGATTGGCATTTTTAAATTTTAAATTAGGCATTTTCTAAACAACGGATTTCAGGCAGCTAGTAATGACTGTTTTCAGTATCAATTAAACTGCTGCTTTTCTACATTAGTTGATTTTTTGGTTAAATAAACGTCAAATAGTAATTGTGAATGAAATGTTCCCAGAACCCGAGGTAACGATAGATAAGTGAATGATTGTTACATGTAGTTCTATCACACATAGTAGGTCAAACATGATGATTGTGACTCACCTTGAACAGACAAGTCAAAGGTCGCCAGTTCGTTCTTGATCATCTCCTCACTGGACTTGACTTTGGTCTGAGCGCTGGCTTTGAGGAAGTCAGACTTGCCAAACTTAGGCTTGTCTGCCTGGAAGGCTGCAAACTCATCAGAGGCCTCACTTTGGTTTCCCTCGGAGCCGGCCTCAGTGGTGGCGGCGGGCGAGTCAGACTTTTCAGAAACCGTACTGGCAAAGTCCCCAAAGTCATCCTCGTCATCGACACCTCCCTGGTCGCCGGAGCCAAAATCAGCAAAGGCTTCAAACTTGTCATCTGTGGAGGAGCTGTCCTCGGTGGGGAAGGAGGTCGGGATCTTTGCGACGGAGCTGCTTGTGATGTTTTCGCTGCTTCCAAAGGTCAGCTCCTTCCTCTGTGCTGGAACTAAAGATGGAAGGGAAGTTCCTTCAAAGCCCTGCGGCTTTCTGACCTCACCGGGCAGACATTCCTCCCGGTCTGACCAGTCATAGCTGGCCAGAGTGCTGAGGGCCGACGTCCCAAAGGGGTCAAATTTCATGTCGTCTCCTTCTGTAATGACAACACAGACATACCGGTGGTTCCTAGAAATAGCATAGAGGCTGTCATGACAAAAGTCAGATTAATGAGCCTGGATGAGGGACTGAGATATGTTAGATTATAACTGTGTCACTTATCTACGTTTTAGTGATAGAATTTTTCTCCTGAAGGGTATTAATAAGTCTTATATTTCCTCATTTACCTCTAGTGGTGTCTTGCCCTGCAGACAAGTTTTGATATACAGTATCCGTCTGACATTTCTGCCTCCACCCAATACAATGTAAGTCAATGGAATTGTGTTTGCGGTGCTCACAGTATTCAGAATTACACACAAAAAACAGGAACATCTCTTTCTAAAAACAATATCCCTTATCTTGAGCAACCTGAACATGTTTTTTGAAAATAGATATATTTCTGTAGAATCTTTGAAATGTCATTTTTCAATCTTGTAAGAGCAACAAATGAAAGTTCATTCAACTCCGATGTACTGGGATGGATGCTAAAATCTAACAGATATCACAAAACATGTGCAGATAAAACCTAAACCAGTACATCACCAATACAGGTGGTTTTGGTATTTTGGGAGAACTGACCTTCTAACTGTACTGGCATCTTGTGTAGCATGACCTACGCTGCGTAGTCAATAGTGGCAATATTTTACAATTTAAATATGTGAAAACAAATTCTGCAATACACAGGCAATCACATACACTGCAATTTAGCATATGTACGATGCAGACCTCATTACTGACTAATTGTTTTCGTTGAGAGTTCGGTTTAATAAATGATATGATACTCAAACAACATCAATAAAATACATTTCCTGTCACTACATCTGCTCTGTTCCTTACAGTTTTGTGAGTTTATGACTAATACTCACTGCACAGCTTGCACACATTTGTTGACACGTAAGATTTCTCCCTCTCAGTTTTCACACGCACACGCACACCTTGTTGAACCCTTCCTATTTTGCATGACAGAACCCCTCAGATACAAAAAGCAATTTGTGAAATTGACAAGGACCTAGTGCTGTAAGCTTTGTGTCATTAGATCACGTTGCGGCTTCTCAAGAAAGGAAAGGAGAAAAATAAGACGGTACGCATTTCAGCAATACCAACAGTAATATTTATTACGACAACATGAGTAGAGAGAAAGAGAGAAAGGTCACAAAGTAGTGTGAAAGAGGTCTATCATTACAAGAGGTTTGTCAAACTAACACTTGTAAAATTAGATTCCAGTCATTTAGTATACAAGGGCATGCAGAGTCAGGAGAAAAAGGAAGAAAACAAACAGCGAGAAGGTAAAACGAAGATAATCCGAAGATATAGAAGCAGGAACCAGAATGAGAAGGCACATTCACAGACTAAAATCAGTAATTCTGGGAAGATGACAAACTTTGTTTTACCATTAGGATGTAAAGCAACAGGTGTTTTGGAAAAGATACGAGTACAGAACACTTGAAAAGCCAGGTTGAAAATATAATTCAAGCTCCAGGCAGGAAGCATTAACCCTTTGAGGACCTGAGGGGAAAAATCAATGCTTGTTTAGAAAAATTGTGTACAAACTGCACTTTAGGAGCAGTGAGGACTTAAAAGCCACAATTTAGGAGGCTGCCATCTTTATACATTTACAATTATGAGATAAGATTTTACTACTGGTCTTTATTCTAATAGTCAAATAAGAGGACATGATCACAATGGTTGCATTAATCTACATGTAAAACATGACGTGATCTTGTTCAAGCACTCAAAGGGTTACAGAAAACAAAGAGGGACATCCTTTAACCTGACATCCCAGAAAGGGCTTTAATTACATCCAATTACAGATGCAGAAACAGATTTAAAGAGACAGTATCCTTTTTCTCTTGCTACAGTGATTGTTTGTCAAAGCAGGCTAATGTGAGCAAACTCTTAAGATCCCCTAAATAATAAAACATCATTATTACTCAAGACAACAATGTTTAGTTTGGAATGTTAACCTAAAATATTGTAATCTTACTAAATACTGTAGGCTACATTTAAATTACATAGTTGGCAAATCACAACAAGATCAAGGAGTCTTTCATAATAAGAGCTCATATTCCTGTAATAAAAATACACTATTAAATCTGTATACATTTTTTTCCTTTGATAAAAACAACTTGCAATACTGTTATGCATAAAATGGTATCTTGTATTATGTTCTTGTCAATTTCACAAATTGAAAAGGCAGGCACACTGCAGCAAAAAGCAAGGCAGGAAGGGTAATAATAATGTCATTATGTTCTCAGAGAGCCAGACCGTAGAGCCACACATGATAATTCATGCTGCAATATCACAGATAACGGTAAAAAGAATTAAAAAGAAATAAAATCAGATTCCTTAAAAGGAACATCTCAAAAGAAATACTGTCTCTTTAAGATTACGTACATGTCCAGAAAACACAGTGCAAAGCATAATGAGGTGCTCGGCCTGCTACACTTTAACAACAAGTTAGTCCCAGAGCTCTCCGAGAACAAGAACATCGGATAAATAAGGAAAAAAGGGGAAAGGTGGAGCAGCTGTTACTGTAGTGTAAAAGCTTTTTGGGAATGTATCGATGTTAAACTGGGCACTGTTATCAGCAGTAGCAGAAGAGCCTTCAAAAAAGTAAAAGAAATTAAAAACACAAATGTTTTTGCATTGCAAGGCTTTCACCTGACAACGGTTACATGCCATCTCGGGTTACATTAAAAATTGATCTTGAATGTTTTTCATGTAACATGATCCATGACATGGAAGATGATATGCTGCCATTAATAAATGATGAACACTGGAGTGAGTGAGAGAGAGGGAGAGCTGACATAAACAAAACCTGATTATTACCAAAACTGGGTTGAATTTCTTTCAATAAATAATAATAAACCCAACAACAACATTTGTTAAACTTCAACTCAACTTTTATGGACGTGAGGTAGGGTAGATAAAGCTGACAAACTATTATGGAAACATCTCATAATTAGAGGGTCATTTGATCCAAATAATACTGCATGGTAAGTCTAAAATACTGCAGGTATAACAATAGTTCACACTCTCTGGCCTGAAAATTGCATCCAGCGATGGATCTCAGCCTTACATCTCAGCTGTTTTTGTGAGGCAATACATTTTTGCTCCATTTCATGATAGCTTGTTCCCCGTTTCCTATTTAAGGGCGCAATTAATTTTCAGATAATCCAAATTATATTACGCACTCCGCACAAACCAAAATAACAACAGCTAAAAATGTGAATGATGGTTTACAGACAATGCCTTTCGTAATCTGCAGCCAATTGTGCAAAACCTGGGATTAGAATAAACAAGAGGATCGTCACTGTATAACAACCTCTTGTACTCATTTGTATTCAATACCTCTCTGTTTGCGTTGCACGACAGGTCAACAACACACACGCAGAGCTCGGCCTGTGGAGACGAAAGGTACACTGAGGGGAAGCGCGATGTCTGTCGCTGCAGCGTGGACACAACAAACAGGGAGCTTATCCGAGTCACACAGACGGCAGACGGGGACCTCGTCTATGAACTATGACTGCCGACACATCACAACCAGGCACTCATCATTTGTAAATAAACAAGAGATATGAGCCAGGACCTCTCTGCCATTACAATTAAAATATATGCAAGGAGGGAGGGAGGAGGTATGGGTAAAGAAAGAGAAGGGAGGAACTAAGGAATAAAATAAATACATAAATAAATATATAAATAAATGAGATGAATGATGAAATGTAGAATGAAAGATATGATGCGTCTAATCTGATATGTTATTCATGTAGTGTTACGTCTGTCTTCAGTATTTGAGCATATCTAATTCAATTAGGACCTCATTACTTTGTCCTCCTGTTTGGTTGTCACAAGTGGGCACTAAGGAGGAGAGGCCACTGCTGACCTTGGAATTAATACTGTGTGTGACGGGATAGGGCCTCACCAGAGCAATCGCACTAGTTCCTCACCTGTAGCGGGGGGTTGGTGGGCCGAGAGACCCGGCAAATCCAGAGAGCTGTCCGACATCACATGTTTCAGATCTCCGCCCATGTCCGAGAGCTTCATGTCCAGCTGCACTGAGAGTGCGTCCTCGGAGTCGTCCTTTCCTACGCTGCTGCCCCCGATGGACGGGAGGTCAAGGGACTTGACGGAGGCGGAGTCCTCTTTGGCCTGTTTGAAAGCAGCCACCTTGTCCACAAGAGTCTTTTCCGACGCCCCGAGCGCTGTGCAGAACTTCGAGGACTGAAAGTCGGCAAAGTCATCAGTGTCACTCTTGAGAGAAGAGAAGGAGCCACCGCCACTCTCCTTCGTCTCCTCGTAGGCCAGGCCTGCCTCCAGAGACAGCTGTTTGAATACGTCGTACTTGTCTGAGCCCTGCTGGGGCCGATGCTGAGCGGAGGTCTCCCCTTGGACCCCCACGCTGCTGCTCTCGCCTTTAGGCTCCCCACCAGAACTGCCAAACGCCATGAAGTCTGCAAAGTCGTCCTGAGGCGCTGCCACAGCTCCTCCTGCTGCTGAAGCTTGAGAAGCATCAGAGGCCGCGCCAAAAAGGCTAAAATCACCGAAATCATCTGTACCTCCCCCTGGAGGTTTGGCTCCACCTGGTAGGAGCACTAGAGAGGGGGGCACAGACACCGAGGGGAATGTGCTGGGTTTTGTCTCAGCGGGGGCAGGAACAGAGGGAGCTATAGAAGAGAAAAGGTCCAGGTCGGCCATGTTGAGAGGATTTTTGGGCTGAGAAAGACACACTGTTGGCTGTTGCTGTGGTAGTTGTTGTAGAGACTGAGAGGTTGGGAAAGCAGAAGGGAAGGCAGGTTGAAAGATCTTGGCCTGGTCTGTAGGGTCTAATGGAGAGACGCTGTCGGCGGTTTTAAAGTCCGTGAAGCCATCATCAGCGCTGACAGACTTGAAATCTGCAAATCCTTCCCCTGTGAACCAAAGAGAACATTTTAATTTTAAACAAATATTATCATGGCAGAAAGACATAATGGGAAACTGACAGCTGCACCAGCAATGATTGGGTCATTTTTTAAATCCTACAAGAAAGGAAGCTTGTGGATTAGTTATGGCTCGGTCGGTTTGTGAATGTTGATGGTAAACTTCCAGTCTTCTGATGAACAGAGCTGCAGAATGTCCAATCAACAGCACTGCACAAAAAAAACCTATTTCATCTAAAAAGACACAAACATCCGCACTACCATGCAATGAACTGTTCACACTGGAACAAAACATGACGAAGCAATTCTGCAAAAAAAAGTCCATCTTAACAAGTTATTTTGTCTCCTTATCTCAGAAAATCCCTTAACTCTCCAGATTTCTCCCAGTGAAGTAATAGAGGTCAACTTGCTAACGGTGCTATTTCAGAATCTCTGGAACAAATGCAAATTACATTTCCACGAGGTACATTTGGCGAGCTTTGTGCGTTCTAGCAAATAATGTAACTGTATATGTTGTTGTTTTTCGATGACAGTCCTCACACAACAGAAAACTAATTTCCGGAGATGTCAAAATGGTTTTGAGAAGACAGATTTGACTTTAGCTTACCGTCTTGGAAACCACTATTAATACTGGTTTGGTAGATAAATATCCTGGGAAAATACAGCAAAACAGCTAAATATATATTAGTTTTTATATAAATGTGTTCAACAGAATGTGTCAGAATATGTGATAAGGTGTACTTGAGATAGATATGGTACTATGTGAGCCAATGTTCAATAAAAAAAAACAAGTAGTAATTTTTCTCATGTTAAATAAGAAAATGTGTTTCTTACTTGATAAGGTACAGCTATTTTAAGTAGTTGTAGATGTCTTAACTTCAGTAACATTATATACATTTGGCTGTTATACTTCATTGTTAAGAAATTAATTAAAATTCAATAGGAACTGAAATGACCAGTTAAGATGGGTTTTTTTTGCAATGAGAAAACTACATATAAGCGATTAAAGAGCAGCAGAAACATTTTTGGAACAGAATATTTTTGTCTCAAATCTTTTGAAACAAGCCGCTGGTGTAAACCACAAAGAAAAAAGTCCGAATGCATTCTTTAGTTGCAGCGCTTGTTAATCCACTGCAGTATAATATATGCATGAACTGAAACAGAATCTGTTCACACTGCTGGTGTACGGTGGAAAAGAGATAACTAATGGGCTCATTAAGGAGATGGAGCCTGACAATGCCGAGGAAAGGTCACCGCAAATCATGACTTACTGGAGTTGTAAGAGTTGTCCCCATCGGAAACTGTTCTAATGAAACAGGGATGGGAAACATACTGGTATCAACACTGCAGGCTTGCAAAACAAGATACAGCGTAAAAGAAAATGGCATTAAAATATAGCATTGCAGTGACCTGACAACTTTACCCCAAGTTAGAATACAATGTTTAACTAGAGGGAATCTCACACTAGGGACCATCTCAGAGCCCGATAGGTCCTCTTTGTCATTTGGCAAAGAGGACAAAGGGATTTGTCTCAGGAATACCCAGAAATTATTCTTTTTTTTAATACAAGACATTTGTTGTGTGTTTTAGAGACAGAAGAAACTTGAATGCGTAAGAAAGGGTGGGAGTTTCTTACCGACTGGTTTCTTGTCAGCAGGTTGCTCAAGCTGTCTGAACACACTGTATTTGTCTCCAATATCTGGAACAGAACAAATAAAGCAGAATGGGTAAAGTATGAGCAAAAAATACAACACATTTAACAGGTAGGCAGTTGTTACCTTAATGCAGTTTGCTATGGCAAACCGGTATGTTTTGTCTAAAGACCTCTGAGTTTATAAGAAGTTAAAAACATTTCCATAAAACGGAAGGTACCCTCATTTATGCTTCGAAAATCATTTTCTATTAGTCATTCAATCAATTTAAGTTAGTGTTAAAGTAGGTAACATTTAGGGATCAATATTATTTTACAAGTAACACAATTGCAAGATGTAGGAGGATCGAAAAGGATAATATATTAGAATTTGAGAATCAGTGGTCGCACTATTGCGCAGCTGTCATGGTGATATGTGTTGAAACCCATATGATAGATGAGACATTGACTGCGTTTCTAAGTTTGGTTTAAACATCTGAAAATCTTATTCTCTTTCCCTCTCTAACCTACTTTATTCTTTGTTTCCAGAGTTCACCTGGCTGCAGCATTATATGGAGAGCAGACAATGTATCTAAAATATCCATGTACACCCTATGTGAGGTGTAGAAGGTACCTGAGGCAGGCGGTGTAGGCTCTGCAGGCTGATCCACAGACAGCTGCTTGAAGACAGCGTACTTATCAGAGGATGTGATGGAGGCGGATGAGGAACCAGACACTGGAGTCAGCATGGCAGGCGCACTGCAGGGACAAAAGTCAGACATCAGGAAATGTGAGGTTCAATAGAGTTTAATCCCTATAAGCTGATTGAACACACTTAAAAGCATGCTACAAAAGGTGGGTCGTATCACTATTTGTCATATACTGCGAGTGCGTGTTGGTTTTAATTGACATCTTGTCCAATTATCACTGCAGTCTGTCAATGTATGGCATTAATCTGTTCAGATTTGAAAAAAATATCTAGATTTTTTTTGTTTGTTTGCACATTAAAACAAAGCAGCAGAGACACAACAAAAGAAAGGAAGCAAGTTGTATAGGTGAGATTTAAAAAAGGGCTAATAGAAGGAATCTCACCTCAATAAGAAATTTAAACAAATACAGCAAGAGCACAAA
Source organism: Bovichtus diacanthus (assembly GCA_943590825.1). NCBI lineage: Eukaryota > Metazoa > Chordata > Actinopteri > Perciformes > Bovichtidae > Bovichtus > Bovichtus diacanthus. The sequence continues at coordinate 1,729,707 of CALSBV010012220.1, read as the reverse complement.
CAAGCGAACATAATCAAAATGCAAACATAAAGAAAGCAACATAAATCAAACAAAAACCTAAAATAAATGTAATAATGTAATCTCTGACATATTTAACATCTTTTTTTTATAAACAATACTGGTCCAACTTGGGCACAGATTACTTCGGAATTATGTTGCTGCCAAATGACATTTAGACCAATAAAAACTGCTCTGTTGAAGGGTTTGAAATTGTTTACCAGGCAGTGCCTTAAACCAAGTTACATTTAAAAGAACAATTTGACATTTTGGGAAATACACCTATTTGCTTTCTTCAGAGTGAGATGAGAGAATTGATACCACTCGAGGGGTAACAATCTTCTCATCTCACTCACCACCAGAAAGCAAATAAGTTTTTTTTTCCTCCAAAAAGTAAATCTATCCCTTTCAATGTTGTTTCATTATATATATATATATATATATACACACATACACATATATGTATAGCAAGCAAATCAAATAATATGAAGACCATTTGTGTTCTGTTCTGATGGCCCTGTGAGATACAAAAAAAAAGAAATTGAAAATATATAAGATTCTTACTTTACATTGAAAAAGTAGCTGACATAATGATATACTTGTATCAAACATTAAGGCAAGCTAACTTTCCAGCGAATACAAGTTTCCTTAAAGCCCTTTCTCTGCAACACATCTGACAGTAAGTTATGTCTGTCGGATCAGGCTGGCAAACCAACATGAGCTTTTGAGCTTCTCATTTAATTAGACAGCGATCTCAGGATGTGGAGAATTCGTCTTACATTGCTAAAACAGTCAAAAGTGTATGTTTTCAGCAGAGAAATATGAGGAATTATAGAACGCCTACACCACTTAGATGTGAGATACTTTAGTTCTGCTTTCTCTTTGTCTCGCCATATAGGCTTGGAAAGTAATATAAAGAAATTAGCTTATCTACTGTCCACTGAAATGAATTCATTAAGAGATGACTCAAACTCATTGCTATTCTAGAGAGGTTATAACGAGATATCAAGACAGTATGGTTTCCAAGATAGACAATGTGAGACACAAAGTAATATGCAGAAGAGCTCAGCTATAAATAGCCAATGAGGGCTGAACATTAGACCCTCATCACTGCAAACTTTTCCATCGTTTCTTCAGAATAGAACAACTAGTTATAGTGTGAAGGGAAACAGAAATAATGAGGAACACTGAAGATATACATTTCCTGTAATGTACACTCAGCATAAGGTTCAAATCACACGGTGAAAATCTCAAACAACAACTTTAAGCTTTTTAAGACATTGCTAATGAGGTAACCTGGAATTAAAATTGCAGTTTGCAATATCTGAATTGAGAAATAATTAATCGTTTAGGCCTACTCAGTGTCTCGACTGCACCCACAGCCCTTACCTGTTTTGATGCTGAGGTGCGATGGTGGTGGGGAAACTTCCACCCGACTCCCCCTGAAACTCAGTGAAGGCCTGGTCTCCTGCTCCTGCCTTTGGAGCTTCCTGGAAGTCCTGGAAGTCATCGTCATCAGCTTTGGTCCCCTGAGCCAACAGCATGTTAGTGAGCACGCTGTGAATTATGATCAGCTAAAGGAAAAATAACTAAAAGCATAACCTTATTACCTGTGCAGGAGGGAAACTGGCGATGAAGTTAGTGTTTGACGGTGCTGGAGCCGGTACTGCGGGTTTCATGGCCATGACTGGTGGTGCTGGTGTGGGCATGGCCATGGCCATGGAAACTGGGGGCTTGGTCATCATGGGCTGCTGGTGTTGGGGCATGACGGGGGCCATGGCCATAGCCAGGGCAGGCAGGTTGGGCACCGGTGGAGAAGGGAACTGACTGAGGATCTCCACATTCATTGCTGGGAGGCCACTCTGAAACAAAGGAAACAAGTGTAAAGGATATGAGAAGGAGCACTAGCCTACAACTAATCCAGTATAAAAGTATCCAAAGAACACACACCACTCAGTACAAATTGCACAAAATCCCAACACAGATAAATGTTCATACTGCAAACTCGGCACCACAGATGACTACCTCCACTCTTAATGGCTCTGTCCGCTACTACAGCACTTTTGGTTTAAAGTAACGCAGATGATTTCCTCAATCTTTCCTGTATTTCTTCACTACAGCATTTCTCTACCTCATTGCGCATAATTGGTGATTTATCCTCAATTGATTGAATTGGTTCCACCAAAACACACACTAGCTATCGCCATGAAGACAATCCTTACAAACTGGAAATCCTAACAAAAAAACATCAATCCTTGGTCGAATCTTCGAACGGAACAAACACTGAAAGCTCTTTTTTTAGGGGGGAAACTGACTTTTGATTTTGCCTGTTAGTGAGCGCCACCAAGCCTCCATACTCACATCTACTCACATACACATAACTTGTCAAGTTTTAGGTTGGTCAACTAAATCATTCGGGGTGTCACGACACAGTCTGTAAACCCATTTTATTTGATGCTAGCATGTATTTACTGAAATAGGAAAAAAAGACTGATGTTTGCATGTCAATGATTCAATACAGTCAAGTTCCTTTTGAACAGATGTCCCTGGCAGACTCGAACCTTTTTCCCCTCACAAGAGAATGCACGTTGTTGTGCTTGCGTTTTAAAGTTCTTGAAGATTTACATCACCAAAGGTGTCTTATTATTCCTCGCATGGAAGCGGTGGCATGGAGTTTTTTGTGAGCTGCCTGCAGATTTGCATCCTCCCAGGGGTGGCGGTGACAGGCCCAGGCTAAGGATGATAAGAAGCCTTCTGCCAAACTCGGCTGATGGGGACTAAGCCATATATTCGGCTTACAATGCTTCACAAGCCCTGGGCTAATTCACGGTGCTGCCGCTTTCTTCCCATCTCTAGCTAAGCCCGTCTAATTTCAGTGTGGAGTTTATGGCGAGACTCTGTAAAAGCCATGGGGGATGATTAGTGAAGTCGTTCTAAAAGGGATAATTTGTTTTGACTCTGGTGTTTACCTGCGCCACACCAATTAGTGCAAGTACAGTGTACAGCTCCTCCTTGGTCAGCATGCCAGGTGTTGTGCGGTTGGCTGACGCCCAGATTTGCCCCAGTGCTTCCCTAGGAAGACCTGATGACATTAGTATTGGGTAGAGCTTGGCTGTGTCTATCCCTGCAGGGGTCATGGTGAATTCAAGAACCTTCTGGAACATTTCTAAGGAAAGAAAAACATGGAGAATACAGAGATTACATTTTTTTTTTTTTTTTTTTTTTACAAAACACAGTGTAATGTCAAATATAAATATCTGTTATCATGTGTACATTTCTACCTGGGATGAGGCTGTCATTGTAAACCCAGGCTGGCAGCATGGGCTGGATGTGCTCTTGTTGTGGGTACACGCCAACACCTGCTGTCACAAGCAGACAAACGCACACAGTTAGCCTTGCCCGTCACACGATTTGCCAAGCCTCTTGGCAGCTGAGCCCTGCTTGTATTGAACTCAACAAAATAGTACACCGTATGTCTGGAAGGCTTTGTGCAGATGTAATGCTCTCCTGCACTGAATCACAAGCGTCCTGTCACGTCTACAAATATAAATCAGTCTGTGAAACATTCCCCACTTCAAGGAGGGGGGAGAGAGGAGACTGCCTGGTAAGAAGGTAATAACTACAAATTGGATTTAAATGCTGACATTGAACTAAATAATTTTTTTTCTGAAAACAAATAAACAAACATTTTTTTAAAGAAGAAAGATAGCTTGTTTCCAGTACGTAACAAGGCTTTTTTTTTTTTTTTTTTTTTTCTTTGGTTTACTCAGGCAGCCACTTCGCACATAATTCTCCCATCTGTCTTGGAAAGTTAAATAAATCTTATTACAAATTTCCCAGGTCTCCATGATGCGTCTCTATATTTCTCTCAATGACACGGAGGGGCACAGACAAAGACAAACAAATAATAGCACAAAGGAGCAGCTAAGTGGCATGCACAATCAGCCTTGGATTATGTTTGGGCCCCAGTGGCATCTGCCAATCCATGCGCATCCCTGTTAAACCAAAGCAGTCAGCATGCGCCAGAGGGTGTTACATAGCGGGGGAACAGACAGCAGTTTATTGAATCACAAGTTATTACCTCAGGACCTCAAAAGACACAGTCCATTTCCAAAATGTGTGCAAAAAGCGCCAACATGAGAAGGGTCCTCTAATGAGATTTGTGACGGAGGTTTAAAGCGGGCAGAAATAGGAGCAGAGACTTGGTTTGGTAGAAGATGTAAAGACACAGGGGGCCATACCTCAAAGACACTGCCATTCACATCTCAGAGGTGAACAAGATTTCATTTCAGAGCACATAGGCTACAGCAGTGTGATGACCAGTCCAGAATATGGTATAAACCAATGATGACCCAAAGAGATAGAATAGATTAAGCTGTTGCTAAAAAGGTACACAATTATTTTGTCAGGGTTAGAAAGAGTGAAAATATTTCCCCAGGACAGAAGGAAAACTACTGCCTTGATTGTGTGCAGCAAAGTAAGGGAGAGACGAAGAGGAAGAAGAGCTAGGAAGTCTAATAAACAGACACTTCTCTCACCACTGTCACTACTGGTTTGAGGAGACGAGTCAGCAGCTGATGGGGGGGCGTTGGGTGCTGACACCGGGACCACAGGGAGCTTTTCTGCGACAAAGACAGAACTCAAGTCCTCAGGGGCCGCAGCCCAGTTCCTCGCTTTAGTGCTGGAGTGAAACTGGGTTGAAACTTTAGTTCTAGGACCCATTTCAGCCATAATCTGCTTGGATTTAAAGCTAACCTGCGCCATCTTATCAGCAGTAAGATCGCATGAGGAGAATAACTTCTCTTCCAGGGACGGGCCTAGAGGGGTGAATAAGGAACAGGTTTCTTGATAACACACACTGGTTATACACAACAGTTGAAGTTTCCTATTTCTCTGAACATAAATTGACAGTAACACTTGTTACTATAGGGTGATTTATGGCCCTTTTTTATGTGCTTTACAGTCAATTTCAGTTTTCCATTGGTGTAGTGGTTTCATTGGTGAACCACTACACCAATGGAAATTGTGTCTTCCCCATCAAGCTGCAAAAAATATTCTCACTCCTCTTCTGTCAGAGGCAAGCGATCCTGAAGCTATATAATCTGCTTATTCAAGATGCTAAACAACTAGGTCAGAAATGTCTCAGAGGATTGGGGGATGACACTCGATGGATGGCTAGCTGTTGCATTTCTCTGGACAGAAGGTGATCTTTCTGTCATTCATAGTTAAGAGGCCGAAAGCTGTCACAGAGCAGCTGCTCATCCCAGAGATTAGATGTCAGATGACACATGAGTGTGACAGTCTTCTATCAAACCACAAACGGATTTAGTTTCAAGGATGGATTTAACTATTTTATGGATAAAACCTACTGAGAAACATTCTCACTTTTTAATGAGGAAGCAAGGTGAGTTTCTTATTGATTCTGCATCCTTGTTTGCATAGTTTGTAGTGTCTGGTAGCTTGAAAGGTTTAGGTAATGAGGCCAGGCCATCTGCTGTGCTGGCTGCATGCTCTCACACTGTAACGCAGGCCAAAACCAGCCCAAAATCCAGACGTGCCATTGAAAATATTCAGCACCAGCAACAAAAGCTCCTCCGGATTCATTCAAAGTGTAAATGGTTGAGTATAAACTATGAGGATGGGAGGGCAGGTGTCAACAAAGAAAAAGGAGTTACCTTGAAATGTTGATTGGGAGCTCGTGTTGACAGCAGAGTGTTGGGTGTCAGTGGGAATGGACACAGGGGCAGGGAGGGACTGAGGGAGGGAAGAGGAAGAGGAGGAAGACAGACCTGCCTTCAGGGAAGGAGATGAAGGTTGGACTTGGGCCTCAGAGGACATTTGGAAGTTGGAGGGAGGGAAAGCATTTAGAGGACCCTGAACAAAGTCACTAAAATCGTCATCGTCCTGACAGAAACCTGTCGTGGGGGCAGAGGACGAAGGCTGGACGAGAGCCTGAGCAGAGAGGTTGAAGGTGGAGGAAGACGGAGGGAAGGAGGCGGGGGCGTCTACAGGCCCTTGAAAGTCACTAAACTCATCATTGTCCTCAGACAAAGCTGGGGGGAGGGAGTGAGTGGTGACAGGCGGGTGAGGTGGCGATGAGTCTGCAAAAATGAAGAAATAATGATAATGGCACAACACATGACACTACAATGGAGAATGAATTATGGCCTGCACATTGCAAGAGTGAGATAAAGACTATTTTGTGCAAGACCAGAAATTATAGAACTGCAAATTCAATGCTGCATCAAATTAATATTCATACTCAATAACAAGCTATTTAATGGAACTACGGATTATTAAAACTGCCAGAATAATGACTCAAAACAGACCCAACCTGTGGGTTGGGACCCCTTCACTGGATCACAAGATAAATCTGAGGGGTCTTGAGATTATTAATGAGATAAGAAAGAAGAAAAGAATTGCTCAACGACACAAGATTATGTTCTTTTCTCTGACTTTTCTCTCAGTTTTGCTTTTTCTTATGAGATACTGGACAGTTTCAGCTCGTCTAGTTGCTAACAATTCATAACAATAATCTTCATCTTCTCAAAATCCATCTTTGGTGAAACTGCTCACAATTTATAGACGTATGAAACCTGTGACGAGGAGCCACTAGTAGGCACAAACCAAAAAGCTTTACATTCCTTCAGGCTATGTTTGACAAATGCAAAACTACAATTTACTGAAATGCAGCAGAATAAGTTAAGTGATGGAAATCTATAGGGGTAAACCACTGTAAAAGGTTCAGAATGTGAACACTGGGGTTTATAAAAAGATGCGTTGAGCCCATAAGAAATGAGGACACTACTGAAAAGTGCTAATGACAATACTAACAGGTGTACAAATGAAGTGAGAGACAATTATGTAATAAAATAAATGTGATTAAGAATCTGTGTTGAATATTATACTCAAACAGAAAATCCTTATTTTGGCTTGTCTGGTCGTCAGCTGGGCAGTCACCATGCTGACATGCCTCTAATCCAGGTAATATTGTCAGACAGAGGCATTTCAACAGAGAGCACTTCAGCTGATGAGAGGAACAACAGCAAGAACATCTCAGGGATCAGAAGTAAAAGCGTTGAGGTGAAGGTACCTGTCTTCTTGGTCTGTGATGATGGAGTGGGGTGCATCTTCGCGTCTCTGCTGAAGCCATCAAGGTTTCCTTTGATTGCCTCCAAGGCATCATCGCGGCTCTTCTCTCCTGTCTGAGTAAACAACGATAGAGGATCAAGAGCCCATAAGGTTAAGAAGATGAGCAGTGGACATGTCATTAAAAAAAAAAGAGCAACAATAAACACGACGTGGAGAGACACTCACCTTGGGTTTGACACTGCTGAGCAGCCTCAGCTTCTGTTTCTGCTCCTCAAATTGTCTTCTTTTCCTGTCCTCCTCCAGCATCTTCTGCTGCTGCTCCAGACGTTTTCTAAAGGGCAACAAGATGGCCGACATTATATGGAGAGCAAAGTAAATAATAACCTTGAATAGGTTGCGAAAAGGGCAAAACATTTGGAGAGGAAGGAGTTTTGACTGTGTAAAATACATGGCAAAAAAACTGTATAGCACTTCATCATTACATACATTAAAGGAGTGGAAAAAAGGAAAACAGTCGGATGTACTTAAAACATAGATCCTGTTTGATCCCATTAATGGAGCTCGTCAATAAAATAATTACCATTGTTTACATTTAACACAGAAGTCATTACCCCTGTTTAATAACTTAAATGACAATTTTCTTTGGGAATAGGTTTGCGTGTTTTCCAGTAATCGTTTTCCCTTATAAATGAAATGCTGGATACATACATTTGTGTAAAATAATAAAAATGCAAAATTCACAAAAAGTATAATGCTGCTGTCTTTTGCAGGCAAGTTGTAAATATTAGGGTTCATTCATATACTATTATCAAGTACTTTTAGCATCTATTAAATAGTAGACGGTAGAAAGCCGACAAGAAAGGACAAGAGAGATAAAGCATGAGGCAGCATCTTCACCACCCCATACTACAGACATTTATCTTACATAGATGCTACGATCAGAAATAGATATATGGAAAAATCAGTGGTAACCCAAGAGCAGCAGTGCTGGAGCATAAATGGATTCAGTGTCTTAGTAAAGTTTTTGTTCTGGGAAACAACTTAACAAGATTAAGATTCGAGAGCCATGTGGAGCAGCTCTGTGAGGCTGTACTTGAGCACAGCAGAGCTTTGAGCTGAATCCTAACATCAGCATGCTCGGATGTTCACAGTGACAATGCCAACATGCTGATGTTCAGCAGATACAATGTTTACATGTTCAACATCTTAGTTTAAATTATGATACGATCAAACTACATTATGGTCAAAATCTTCTATCCCGATATAGGTATTTTCATATCTTAATAATTATATGTATATTGCGATATAGCATGTTTTCTGGTAATTTTATAAATAAATAGTCTATAAAAAGCCATGGATAAATATTTATAAGATGCTGGTTAGGCCTTGGGGTGGGAGAACAAAACCCAGCCTACCATACTCCATCTATTTAGTGTGGAGTCACTCAGCTAAATATACTACACACAAATAAAAACAAACAGGAACCGTGATATTAGAGTTAAGATGTCTTACTGGTGCTCCTCTGCCATTTGCTTCTGCATGTCTGCAGTGTACTGGGGTCCAGCAGGTCTCATACCCATAAACTGTGGCTGACCCATGAACTGCATCCCAGGGGTCTGCATCCCAATAGCCATCCCACCCTGTTAGACAAAACAAAAAAACATGCAGACAGCAGCTCAGAAATCTCATTAGCATTCCTACTGTCACACACCTTTCACTTGATATTAAATGCTCACACCATGGGAAAGCAATGCAATCCTGAATGACATTGTTGGACTTTAATCGTGTTAAAAAATCACCAAGCTGCAATAAAGTCCTCTTAATGTTCTGGTGTTTAAAACTAGCAGTTAGGGTCAAGAGGAGCTTTAAATCCAGGCCTTCACCAGAATGAAATCAGATAAATCAACACAGCAGTGTTTCAGTACCATGTATTTATAAATGGAAGCCCAAATTAGCTTGTAAGAAACACGCTAAATACAAATGCCAAATCCCTAAGGGAACTATTAGAAGGACAATTTCACCTTAGAAAACAAATAGACAAACACTGAATCAAAAATATAAATAAAATATACTCCAATACAGATACACAAGCTCACCTGCATAGACATGGCTCCTGGGGGCATCTGTCCCCCAAAGTTCATTCCCATCATGCCCTGCATGTTCGGCTGCATGACAGGAACCATGGGGAAGCCCTGCTGTTGTTGCTGCTGCTGCTGCTGCTGCTGCTGCTGCATGGGTACCATGCCTGCAGAGACAAATGGAAAATAATATTAAGTATTCAATTAATATTTGAAACATGACAGTAAGCCCAATTTAAAGTACCCTGAAGCAAACTTAATACAAGTCTGGAGTTTGGAAAAAAAAAAAAAAAAGTCTGGACATGATTCAGTATTGCAAATCAATTTCCTGGACAGCTCGAAAAATACACGCGCTCAGCAACAACCAAATCAGTTTTTCTGGTGACAACTGTGACAGCTTGGAGCAAAACAAGAGGATCGGGGGGGGGGGAATAGAAAAGTGCCTGTTTGTTTTCACAGATGCTGTGCGAGCTGACAGCCGGAGCTGAGCAGCCAGCTCCTACTGGAGCTGAGCAGCCAGCTCCTACTGGAGCCTCCAGATGATTCACCATGTTACGGCTCAACCGGGCTGAATAAGTGGCTTGTTTAGGTAGCTGCACACAATGTACTTAGTCTAAATTGACATTGCTAATGCGAGCATGTAATGACCCCTTAGAGACGACTGTCCTGCAATGGTGTGTGGATGGTTTATCATGAGGGTTACTGCAAAGTAAACTAAATATGACGAGCATGCACAGCTGAATGATGGAGTGACAAGGGTATGCGCTCCAATGTGCTGAATCCAGCTGCTACTTACTTCTGCTTAATGACTTACGGTGATCTTAACAAATAAGAAAATGAGAAGCAAAGACATCTGACTGGAGTTTTATAGACATCTATGCTTAATCTTTAATGAGTGAACCCAGTGTGGTGTCATTTGTGACACCCGACGACTGAACATGTTCTGCATTTGTGTGTGATCCGTGAAAGTGTGAGTTGTGATCTGAATCAAATAATTTTTTTTTAATTCTTGTATAAACTTATAAGTATCTTGTTTAATTTAAACTGAAATAAAAAGAGTTTCAAAATCAGCTTTTATCCAAATATTCTGATATTGCGCTAGATGATCAATGAGTCACCTTTAAAATGCAACATCCTACATCACTGATCAAATTCAAATTCTGAGAAAAAAAAAGACCGTTTGGTGGAATAGACTGGTAAAATGAACTGCAGCACAATGACTCACCTTGTGGCGGTCCCAGGCCCCCTCCAACAGGATACATAAAACTAAAGGAAGAAAATAAACAGAAATTCAGGTAATGAGATTCAAAGTGAAAGTAAAGAAACACCCATATAATAATGGTAGGTTAGCTAGAAACAGCATTATGTCCCCCTGCAGCCATGAACAATGCAAAGTATAAAGTCATTAGTACTTCATTAACTTTGCCTTTCCACACCCACTGAATAAGTGGCATGCGATTAGTTTAAGAAGCCTTTGTAAAGTGAAAACCATGACTGCTCTTGACTGCTATAACAAGCTGGTAACTGCCATTAATATACACGATATTATATTATACTGTAATATTATAAAACAAATGTAAGAGGTAAAACACTTAGCTCAAGTGAAAATCAATTTGAAACTGTATTTGACTAAAATATGGTGATTTCTTAGGGTCAAAAACAGTTATCTCTTCAAATAATTTAATTGGATTTGGTTCCATTGTGTATTTAAGTGTAATTGCCTTCCTGTACTGTAATTGCTGTCTATAAAAAATTAAGAGGATGTGTATGAATTTGAAATGACACAACTAAACAATAAATAAAAGCACTAAACCTGATTGGTAAAAGGAATACATTTATGCTATGTAATTTTGCTGCTGGTATTCATTACCAAAGAGCCTTTGTTCTGCAAACTAGTTTCAGTGTATTCAGAAAGACCAGATTCAAGGTGAATTTTCAGACAGTGAAGCTTTCAAATGTTAACATTATTGCCCAAAAGGCAGCAGAAATGGTGCAGTTTAGTTTACACAAACGACTTGGACTGAGAAACAAGCCTTTAGGAAATAATCAGAGGAAGTCTTTACAAGACGGCCAAGTCTCTCCTAACCAGAGCCAACCCACACAGGCCTTCAGCTATTTGTCAAATAACTCATTACAACCAAGTTCTGCAGGCTGGAACTGATGAAGCAGAGACGAGCAGAATTAAGAGCCAGACGGGCCTCTGCGTCCCCACGACTGACTCTAAGCTGAGTTTGAGCATCACTAATCCAATGGATGAGCAACATTATCATATTGATAACTTTACCAACACAACTGTGCTAACAAAAAGGAGGCAGGGAATTCATCGTCAGACAGTTCAGGCATTTGCCAAAGCAATTACCAACTCCCTGTGGCAAATAATGAATAATTTAGACCCTAGTTTGACGTCGACATGAAAAATGTACTTTTGGAAGCTTGGTTAATTCATCATTACAAAAAAATTTGTATTTATGTACAGTGCACGTGTTGAAAACTGTACACTAGGGATGCAACTGATGGTTGTATTCAGTATCAATTGACCATGCGACATCTTCTCATTACTTGTTTTGTCTGACCAACAATCCAAAAGATATAAAAATGTAGTGATATTAAACAGAGAAAAGCAGCAAACACACATAGACCTATCTATTTTAGAAAGCTTGTACCAGCAATTTTTGCTGATAATTGACTTCAGATCAATTCAGTATTTTTAAACGTTACACTGCCAGAGTCTATATAAAAGGCAACATTTCACTACACAGAAATATTATGAAGCTAATAAATATGCTTTAAAATCAATATTTAAAAAATGTGCAATGAATCTATGTGTATGGGAAAGTGGTCTCCTGTAGTGATGAACAGACAACAATTATTACCAGACTCAGCACCAAACAGCAGACGGACAGAGTTAGCGACTAGCTGATGGAAAGTGGAGCATTTAGCAGCTAAAGAGACAGATATTTTCCCAAGGAGTTGATGGAGACCAAAAAAAGATAAAAAGGGAGTGAATATTGGACCTACATCCAACAGGTAAACACTATTCAAAGTTGTTGCTACATGTCTGCTGTATGTGTAAACAGGCAACTGCACCCTAAGAAGTCAACTTTATAAAGTCATGATATGGCAATGTTGTGCTTACAGCCTGTTTTTGCTGCCCCCAAGTGGCCACAAAAACTGTTGATCTAGTAAGAAAGGGGGCAACATTTTAAGAGAGTGCAGTAATGCCATCACAGAAAGAGACTTCGATACACAGGGTTATCTTTTGTGTTCTTTTGTTGTTTGTCTAAATTTTATTACATCAACATGCCTCGAGTCCGCTGATAAAAAAAACTAGCCTACTGTCAATTGTACATGGTGGTAAATGAATAAAGATGTCTGATGTAAAATAGTAGGTTCATACTGAATACTTGATATTGGATGCGATGACATGAAAAACTCTATAGTAGAATCTCTAATGTTTAGATTCAGTGATTTAAATGACACTATGGGTATAAAAAAATATTGATTTTGTTTCTAAGTCATTATTTAAAAACATTTAATCTATCAGCAAAGAGAAGGGGTTACACTGCACAGAGTATTGATGTAAAATGGCGTTAGCTTCAGTCAGTGGTGACGCTCGACTTGGAGGGTTTCACACTCACATCTGCTCCCTGTCAGACTTGCAGCTTAAAAAGCTTTTATAGGAGCACTACAGCACTGTTGCCCACCATCCGGCAACAAATAACAGGTCATGGCTGGGCAGATTAACATAGAAGCAGATAAGCAGTGATAGCAGCTGTGGCTTGTAAAAGGCCTGTAATCATCCGAAAGCTATCATCAAACTGTTTTGAAAGCCGGGAGACAGACAGCAAGGTCAGGATTCGAAGTCATCATCACTGAGGAAGCTAAAACAAGAATTATTTAATCTTACTCTGAAGCTGCTCTTATAGTGGAATATACAGTAGATAACGATGAGCACTTCAAAAGGGAAATACAGACATTAGAGCTCAATCACATAGTTGAATTTTATCAATAACATTATTTTACAGGAAGTTAATCAGCAACAATTTAGATAATCGATTAATAATCAAGTAAAAAGTTGCAAACATTCTATTCAAATGTAAGATTTTGCTTCTTTTTCTCTTTTTTATATCTTGAAAACTGAAAATCTTTGGGATTTATAATATCTGGTTTTATAAACTGTTACACACTAACGGGCCAAGGCAAGGACAACCTATAGCCGAACATTAGAATTACGAATCAGGCTGTGATAGATTATCAATGGTTTGTCCCCAGTTCTCCAAAACTGATGATTGGACGGATAATATTTCTAGTTATAATTCCAACAGTTCCAAAACACATCCGACAATAATACACTCTTGACAAGCACAATAGAGCATCTTCTGATATTCATGAGGTCTGACAATCACATGGCCTGTTGAAGACTGACAAAGCTGCATGCATGGAGCCATCATCACCTGACACAATTGAATGTTCATCATGCATTTTTGTCACCGTCTCCATGGGAGAAATACAGCCACTGCATCATTATTCATTGAAATATTTACTGTAAACACCTACAAAAAGGTAGCTTCAGCTGTCAAGCAGAGTTTGTAAACTGCACTATTGCTCCACCTCCTGGCTTTCCCCTCTGGCACTGCTGACACCTTTTTATTTACTGTTGCTGTATTATCATGTGTGGCAGCCAAAAACACTGTACTGAAACTATCCAAAACATAATGCCTTCATTCATATCCATTATATTTGAAATGGTAACAGATGTGACCATGCTACAGATAACAGATGCACCAGGCTAAAAAGTATGACTTTATGTGACAGACACTCATCTCCAAAATAAAGTTGAGACCCTACTAGCATCAGTGAAGAAGTGGTACTGGTTAAGAGTGACCAATTTGGATCAAATCATACATATATATGTATGTGTATGGTACTGTGACTTTTCTGAGAAAAATCAGTTGACAAACTCTTCAAGCAAGGAAGGTCTTTTTTTACTAATCCAGTAAATCTAATATCATACAGGTCAAGGTACTATTAAATAATGCAAAAGATCTTGTAAAAATCCAATATAGCCATAAAACAGTCCGGCTCATTGATTTGAAACATTGCCAACGATGGCCTTATATACAATAGTGTACCCAAACATGCTAATAGGACAGTTAACATGACATTACTGACAGTTGACAAATGTATATATTTTCTGACACTTTTTTGTCATCCACTGTGCCTAAAAAGTGAGGCCTTATCAACAGCAGTAAAAAAAAAAAAAAAAAAAGAAGTAGTGCCACATTCCTGTCTGATTGAATAATCAAGCACTTTTTTTTGTCAAAAGTTGGCATCAAGTGCACATAAAAAAAAGCAAACAAAACTGACCTGTCACAAAACATTGCAGTACAAGTCAAAAACTGCCTACCACACATCAGCAGAATGATGAGTGTATGAAAGAGAACTATTATTACCTCCAGTTCTTCACGTTACACCTGCTTTTTCCTACTTCCCAGTGCCCAAACTCATCTACAGCCTTGAGGGCTTTGGTTTCACCCGTCAGATCAGTATCACCTGGCTAGTCGAGATGCTTGTAGCCAGAGCATATTTATTATTCAAGCTGCTCGAGTTCAGCTTATGAAAGAATCATGAGGCTGCATATCATCATCATACTAATCTAATAAGACACCTGCACGTCCCCTCAACATTTACAACTAGTTGTAGGTTAGAGATGAGGAGTATGCATGTGCTACTGTGTGAGGCAGTAAATATTTATCCATTTAACATAAAGCAAAGCATTCTAGCTTCCAAAGAAGAGTTGCAGCTAATGTGTTAGAAAAGAAATTCGTAACTCATTTAGCAGCTTTTTGCAAGATCTTCACTTCACTTCTGCTTAATTTCCTAAAATACTCAACCGTGTACCTCCATGATACTAAACACCCCCATGGTAGATAACGTATGCAACAGTAATACAGTTGATATGGCCAAATATTAACACTATCAGCCGTCCAGGGGCCTGTTTGCACAGGTGCTAGCTAGTTTTCTGACAATGCTATAAAGAGAGTAATATGCATTTATTTTCGATAAATGTCATGTTATATCGCCGGATACCGTGAACTTTAAGCACAATGACAATTATACAAGACATGACAGGTGTCATTTGTTAATATACGAACATTGTGGGATTATTTTTGGTCCACTCTGAGCATTGACAGGCAGCAGAACCAGCTAGCTAACGTTAGCTTCCCCCGGTAACCAAACGTTAGCTGTGACACCTGACAACCATCTCATCTCATCACCCTGCCCCCGACAACAAAAACAGCCTTTAATCGCTGTTTTTGAGACCCTTATGTGCCATTAATGTGTTTCTAAGCGGCACTCAGATGCTGATATTTCATAAATTGTTCACATTTCAGCGACAGAGTTGATTGTTAAAGACTAAAGTACCTGCCGCCTCCCCCAGATCCTGGCCGCAGCGCCATCTTGATAACAGCAGTCAGTCACTAGTAGGAAGATGACGTCAGCAGTGACGGAGGCTGTGTTGGCTAAAGGGCCCTGAATTAAGTCTCTCAGGCACAGCTCACTTCCTGCTCAGGCTGTTCCTCAGACCACCAAGGGCGTAAGTCTCGTTTCAACATTGGGGGGACACATATTAATCGGGGGTCAAACACTTAATTTCCTACATTCTGGAAAAAAAATGTTTGGTGCCTTCTCTGTATCAATATATGTTAAAAAAAATTGTTTATTTAGCCTAAGTAAAAGGAAACACAAAATTCAGGCGCCAGTGATAATTATGAATATAAATATAATGCTCACAAGCAGTCTGTACTGCTTTCACATATTCATTATCTTTGTAGATCAACTTTTATAATTTAATGTCATCCCTGCTGAGTCACACACAGGCAGGATTTGCCCTTGCCATTGTTGCATCTATGAGTGATGTTATAGTGGTTTGTTATGGTCCTGTTTTTATGGGGGTAAATGCAAGTGTTCTAAATACTGAGGAGGAAGCTTCTGTTGCGTCCCCCCTCAAAACCTAGCCTACAAATGATGAATGATATATTTATAGTTTAAAATACATACTCTGCTTTAACATATATGTATCATCCATATATAAATCCTGTATGCTGTGCATACTATAGCATATACTACAAAACTACCTTATGTAAAGAGAGTAATCTAGTAGGCTACTTTACCAATTCAATAATTATTCCTTTGCATTATTTGTATTTGTTTACAATCTACAGAACACTTGACTTGACAAATAAAGCCACTCACTCATTAGGCCGATAAAGCCAGATCTAAATTCCCACAATAACTAGTCCTGTTAGTTGATATGTTCTTCATTTAAAAAATAGAAAAAGAGATACATAAAGACAATGAGATCATTTGAGAATAGTGTTTTTTAAAGTTTGTTTTAACTTAGTTTTATTATAAATTAATTAACTATTGTTGAACTTCCGTTAAATGTTCTTCCTTTCCTTGCTACCACTAAGTTATTTCCAGCAGGAAAGATGGCAAACTGAACGCGCTCTAGAGCCAAGGTGGGGTTTTATACTCGCCTGAACTACCTGCGAGGCAGCACACAGGGCACAGGATTCCCTCTCAAAGGTTGCTGCAATTAAAGTTATTTTCCAGCAGATGTCAGTGTTTAGGTTGTTGGGAGCTTTGTTCATGTAAAGTAATACATTCACAAAGGATCTCGGCTCCTGACAACACCTGTATGCAGTGTGTACAGTCTGACACTGGCCATGTAGTGTAGATATGTCTAGAGAGACTTTTGGACAAGGAGTGTAATGATGGAAATCTGTGTACTGCATTTCCCAGCAGATGGAGTCAGAAAGCAAAATATTAAAGAGTCTGTGACAACTACAGCACACTTGACCTTTCAAACCCCATATTTCCAACTTAAAATGTCCCCAAAGTAGCTTCAAAGTGACAAAAATACACATGTATAAAATAACATATAATCTGTTTCTTATTGTTCTAGCTCCTAATTCAAGATTATAATGCTTTTGTTGAGTAACCTTTTTAAACTCAAAATAGCTTTTTTTTTTTGTTTTGTTTTTTTCATGGCTGCATGATTATTGCAAATGCAAATACTGTTTCATACTGTTTCATACACATTTTTACCCTAACATAATAAATATTTTTTATATCTATATATTTTTGAGGGTTTCATTTTTATTGTGATGTGTTTGCAGGCTTCACCAGGACACACAGGACAGTGTGCAGACAATATTTCTGTAGCACATGTCTTTAGATTTTACAACAGTACATGTTGTAGTATTTTTAAATGTGTTTTTGTCTTCTTGTGAGTTAAAACAATGATACATTTATGATTTATGGCAAAGACGACAGCAGTGGCATTTGTAAACTTGCACTTTGACATCCATTGTACATTTTTATTACAATATGTTCATGTCGTAGCCAACACTGTTTTCACTTCACCTGTTGCACAGCAAGTGTCTGTTTCATTTATTCGAAATGTGTAAGCAGTGCAAATGTATATGTTTTATTGTTTGCTGTATTTCATGCCAGTATTTATACCCTAATGTCTTGTCCAACATTTTTACCGGCTGCTTGAAGTATTGAGGTCATTGTGCGTCCTGACAAAGTGATTCAGTTTGCAATTTCATTGTTACACCAATGACAAGGTGGAGCTACAAGTAAAAGCCTCTCTGGCATTGTCTCATAGCGGGTGTTGTTGTGAAAGATTTACAGCTTAATGAGAGCAGTGTAAGGCAGCAGATGACAAGCCCCGCTGCTATCCATCACCTGGTCTGCCCTCAACCTTTCCTGTACCTCTGCTCTATTCAACAGCAATGATTCAGAGTCCATATACATGACAGAGGGACTAATGCGGCCATGTCGGCTTCAGATTGACTCACATCTAAAGGAACAACTGCTGCTTTAGTTTTACAGATGAAAGTCTTGGAGAGCAACATTTTAATTTTTTATAGTATTTTACTCAAGTGTTGAAGACAAGAGGTTTTTTTTCTTAAGGATTTATTTTTGGTCCATTATGGTAATTCTTTCATTTTTCACTTTCACATCACACCACATCATCATCACAGGACAGAACTTCCAATCAGGACACCAAGGTCGTGTCCTTGGTCATTATTTCTGTGAATTTTGTGGGTTTATTATTTACTATTTAAGTCCAACATGAGTAATATGGCTATATTTGAGAATGTTCTCAGGCATTATTTGTTTTTTTTTTACCTGAGGAGAAGTTCATATTTTACACTTACACACATATACACACATGATGAGTTTGAAAACGAAAGATCAAGATTTTGAATTTCTCTACCAGACTGATATTCCAGTCTGTTTAAAGCTTTGACACCAGATACAACTTAAAGAGATTATAACTTATAACTGATCAGTTAAATGGGTAAGTACATCTGGGGTGGCTCATGACTTTAAAATGCTAGCTGCAGCCCTGCCTATATGATACCTCACTTTGACGAAGATCACCATGTTTTAACCCTTTTTTCATTGAAAAAAATGTATCACATAGCTGAATGCAACAATGTTAAATACATGGTTTTGCCTAAAATTACCTCATGGGAAACTGTTAAGATTAAATCTGCTCTTTCACTCTCGTTGAAAAATTAATGTGCAAATACTTTTCATTCAAAAGTTTAACGCCTACTTCACCGAAAAGTCAATACTCTGTAAATGTACGCTGGATGTTTTCACATCACTCTTGCACTCCTGTAAGTTAAATATTGGACCACGATTGTTTTTTTAAACAACGATATTAAGAAGTTCTGCTTGTTTGTACACATCTTAAATTCAACTTTAAGGTGAGCACAGAGAATTATAGAATTAAAGACTTTCCCTCCCCAGCAGATACATGTGAAAACAGACTTCTCCTATCACACTGCATACATCATTCTGCACAGTGAGACACAAACATCCCATTTTTGAGTGGAGGACTTTAATCATCACCTGTATGGTTTGTTTGTTTATCTGTGCTCATTACAACAGTTTGGAATATTTTCTGCTGCTCTTTATTGCTTCTATTGAGACTCATTAAAAAGACGATTAGGCCTCGTCAGTCTCCTGTCCCCTCCTGTCCCCTCCTGTCCCCTCCTGTCCCCTCCTCTTCTCTGAGAGCTCATCGTGGGCTCCCTCCCTGCTGTGTGCGCCAGGTTTAGCTGGAGGCCGGCCGACTCAGTCAGTCCGTCACGTCCCCTCGACGCTTGGATCTGGACTGGCTGTGGGCAGCCCCCCAGAGAGGAGGTCCGGCGGGAAAGGTGAACATTAACCCGGGTCCCATTCTGGGCATCCCACTACTCCCCATAAATCATTAACCCGTCCAGCATCAAGCCTGTGACAGCATCAGCATGACAACATCAATCTGTCAGGATTCCTCTATAACAGCTTTTCAGCCTCAGATGCTAATAGAGTGAATTTATGCTCTGGTGAACACAGACTTGCACTTTTCTCCCACAAAGAGACTCATCTGAAACACATCATGGTTCTAATATTTAATGTTGGTTTATTTTATGTAATTTCTTTCAGGTAAAATGCCATGAACAAGCCTAATTTCTCTGGTGTTTATCTTGGATAGTAACACATTTCTCTCCTACATTCAAATATCAAACAAGGTCATTAAAGGGTACATACGTCTGGCATCAAGCACATGACAGACTGTTAAGGCCTGCGTAAGATTTATTACAGTCTGAGGTCATGCTACTGACACCTGCCTCAAGCTGTACATGACATATGAGAGGGGATTGAATTCCTTTTTATATATTGCCTTAATTGAATAATATCTTTTTTAATATTTAGTGACACCCTTTTGTATTTTTTTAAATCAACTAACATGTAGGATATACAGTGAAATAATAATTTTAGTCTTTAAGACAAAGTTGAGAACATACGGTATATTCAAAGTGGAAAATGAGACCTATTTTACTTTGCTGAACACATTTAGGAGTGTCAGTTCTTCAAGAAATGGACAAAACCCTGAAATATTCATGTCAGGTGATCAAAAATTGGAAAAAGTTGTTCAACTTTTATGTCTCTAAATGTTCTAATGTTTTCTCAAAATCCTTGAAAAGAAGGCACAACGGATTATTTTTAAAATATTTACTCTGATTTCTCACTGTACATGACTTTATTTTTTGTGTTAATTTATTTTTTGGACTTTTCATAGTGATGATTGCATGCTTGCTGATATGCATTTTTGATATTTTGTAAATCCATTTGCCTGACAAAGTAATAAAAACTTTTAATCATCAATTCATTTATATATGAATTTACATAAAGCATTGCTTGTCATTAAGAGGTATACACACAATAATTCTAACAGAATAACTCTTATTCCTCTAATTTACTTTAAAAATCAGGCATAAAACCAAGTCTGCTGCTTTTTAATATTGTTCATCACTATTATTTAGCTTTTATGTCTTTATTATCATTTCTAAATCACTATTGCCTCCAACTTTGTAGACATGTTCACACTTCCTTTAGTTCAATCTTTTAATGTTTGTTTTCAATGCCCTTTATCATTTAAATATTTCTAAATGTAAATGTATGAAAAATTGTGCTGTATTCTGTAAACAAATTTGTATTTGCCAAAACTATAAATAAAAATGTAAACCTGGTACTGTAATACACACTTTAGAGACTCTGTATGTATTGTACTTTTCTTATTCTCGATGGACACTAAATTAAACAAGCTCAACATCCTTCAAGTATAGATTACAGATTTAGACTCAAACTAAAAATACTTCTCACATGTCTCTCATATTAATGCTTAGGAAAAGTGAATGCTAATGAGCTGAATTGAACTGAATGAAAAAACTCGAGATCAAAAGCCACCAATCTTTTCACGCGTCCAGCCTAACTGTCACTGTAGGTGGTGCTGGTGGCGATGTACGGTGAAGGGTACTGATTGTTACTCTGGAGGCCTGACTGATCTCCATGACTGTGCAGGAGCACAACAGAGGCCTCCTTGATGGGAGCTTTTGATGGAAGAGTCCTGTCAGAGCAGCTCCATACATGTGTATGTATTTCTCCATAGAAAGGTTGGCGTTAACTCCGGTCGCAGTGACCAATTAGCCCTGGCAGAGAGTGGCCTCCTGACCCTTGACCCCTGCTGGGTAGTCTTATCCATTAACCCCTTGGGCCCCAGCTGGAGTTGATGTAGTGGCCTTTCTTCTGAGTCTGCTAAACACACGGCCACATTCAGCCAACAGCTTCCACTTTCTGTCTCTTTGCCCCTCTCCTCTGTTCCCCGGGTGTCAGCTCGCTCCTCGCGTTGACCCCTCCAGTCCTCGACCACTCTGAATCTGTTGGTCCACCTCCATCATCACCACACTGCTGCAGCGGAGTTACACTCTCTAACAGAGCATCTCCGTTTAGTGTGCATGGTGTCCTTTTCTTCTCGTAATTTTAGTGAATGCTTTCACTGAGGCTGTTTATCGGCAGTTTTATTTATTGCTTCTGTTTTTCCACCAAACTGTTAAAGGGGTGTTGCCATAAAAGAGAGAACGTATGTTCAGCAACCATATCTTGCATCAATAAAAGTTGAAGCAACTACAGGGAACTTTCATTTTGTGTTGATTTTGGCGGCGCCTGTGGACAAAAGCGGTAGTGTTTACATGAGCACCATCGCCTCGTGTATTAAAGATCTTGATCGGGGTAGCCCAGCACATGCGTTTTTTTTTGGAAGTATAGTGCATGTATAAGATATAGTATAAGGTGCAAGGTATAAGATACTGAATTTTGTCCTTCTGGGTTCCTTAACAGCTTGTCGATGCCAGTGTCAGGGTGAAGAGTCTGCTCTGTCCCTCCCTACAGAGGGCTTCAGTGTTGTGAGTCCAGTCCAGTTCTGTACTGATCTGGACCCTCCAAGGTACTTGTACGAGTCCACCCACTTCTCATCCTCTCCCTTTATGACAACCAGGACAGGGGGCCTCCTGTTCCCTTTAGCAGTCCAACATAAGCTCTTCGGTCTTGCTGATATTGAGCTTCAGATGATTATTGCTGCACCATACAGTATGACGAAATTCTCTATCAGTCCTCTGTACTTCTCGTGGTATTTATAGATGCGTCCAACAATGGAGACGTCATCAGAAAACTTTTGGAGGTGTGAGTGATAACAGTAGCTGTATTTATTGCTTTAATGCGTTAAGTTTTTCCAGCATGTGCCTCATAGTGTTAATGTTGATTAAGAGGCTTCAACTTGGCCTGAGTGCAAATGTGTGCAGACTCAGAGCAGGTTCAGAGTTTAATAACTTAATAAATAAAAAAAGTGAGTGAACGAGTTTGATTTATGGGTGAAGGAATAAAAACACTTTTCTTAAAAATGTCATGTTTCGACTGATACAATATGCGCAGATGAACTTCGTGTGGCCAAAGTTGAGGCGGCATCAGTCATGACCTTTGCTGTTTTACACTCCGCTGCCTGGGAGTCATGCTAGGTCTCTTACAAGAGGTGAAGGGAGAGTCAATGATCCTCTGTTCCCCCAGCTACAGAGGAGGTGACGATTATATTGTTGAATTAAATGAGTAGTGTCTTGAAGACTTTCTGGAAGATGATAACTGCCCTGCATGAGGACAAATGGATTCTGATCTTTTAGAGTTGAATCCGTTTGTGAACACTAAAGTGGCTCCCCACGATTGGGCATGTGGATTGTAAGTTATTTATATTTTAAAAAAAAGTGTTTTAAGTGTGTTTGTCACAACCCGGCTCAAGACTGGACAAAGCAGAAGAGACCACACATGTCCTTTAACTAAAAAATAAGTTATAATGACATAACTAAAATGGAAATGAGTGTAATGATAAACTAAATGTTACTGGAAACTGGAAAGCTGCAGAGTTAAATGTTCAGTTTAGTTATCAAAAATATTGCCACACTTACCAAAACTAATGCAATTTTTAAAATAAAAATGAAGACTTGAATAAGATTTGTGTAATATATTTATTATTTCCTCTTAATCCACATTACTCGCTGTAGGCTGGAATTCCTAAATGACTAATGGTGCCCCCTACTGAAAGACATGGAGCAATAAAGAGTAATTTATCACCCTGAAAACATTACTGTTTCAGAAATGAATTGTATGAGGGGTTAACACAGAAAAGCATGTGGCAGCTTGTTATAACTTTGCTGTAATTACTTTAACATTAAGCGTGTGTAATGTATAAAAATTTATCTTTTTTTAGATGGATTTTTTTTTTTTTTTTGCAATCTGCAAGAACATCAGATGGCTGAGATGATCAACTAAAAATGTTGAAGTTAGATGCAAGGCAAGAATACAAGTAATCAATTAAAAGCATTAAAAAAGTTTAAAAGTTTTTCCTGATCAAGCACAATCGCTTACCTCAAATAACAAGACTTACAATAAAGCACATGGAAGATAAAGCCTAGATAATTCATTACACCTTATACTATTATCACAAATTGATCAGCACATGTAAATTGTGTTTAGAGTCAGAAAAGTCTTTCGCCCATTTCTGACAGTTGTCCAAGAACCTGCTAATGAATCGAGTTTGTATTCAAAGCCTAATTCTGAATTAGATGTCATGAGTTCAGGGTTGTATTTCAAACTCTAACAGATGCTAATGAGCCTTCCAGTGTTTCCGTTTCTTTTAGAGAAAAGAGTAAAAGAGACATGGTCAGATCTTTAGAGGCTTCCTGGGTCTGAAAATCAAAGGCCTCATTGAAAACCAAATAGAGCAACATCAGTGGATTACAAGGCTTCAAACAGCAGGGCTCCACGTGGAGGCTGCAGGTCAACACAGGGATAGAAAAGCAGACTTAAAGCATTACCAAGTGATATAAATCTCAACGCTGTTATTTATATAGGTTTTAAAGAGGGGACTTTTTTTTAACATCACACAAACTTTAATTTTTAAAGTTTACATTTTTTAATGTAAACAGAAAACAGCAGTTATATCACACTTCATGTGCAGATATTACTCAAATAATTCTTATTCCAAGAATTTCTTTCATTTCTAGATTTTGTGCTTTCAAATGTGACCGCTGAAATGCATAACCAAACCCTTTCTTTTTTCTATTAAGACAATCTGAATTGATTCATTCAGATTACACATGTTTAAATTAAATGTATTAACCTTTTTGCATTTCCTATAGTTTTGAAGAAATCCTCTCTTCCTCATATACAGATTTAAATATTTTACTGATGTTGTAAATCATTATTTGACACTATAAGTAGAACAAACAGTTTGCCAAGATACCTCCTGAACAACTGAGCATGATCAGAAATATGAAATTAAACTCTATAGCTACAGTATGTGATATTGTATGTTAATATCAACCACTATCTTAGTTTAATTTAAATATTAAAAAAAATTAAGCTGTCTTTCTTGCTATTACAACAGCTATAGAGACAACAGCCATATACTGTGTATATATATATATATATATATGTTTTTACAGGGGGCTCTGTGTCAGTACCGGAGATAAAGGCTGAAATGAATTATACTATCATCATGTCAGGTTCAACGAACTTGTTGCTTGAAATGTAATGTGCACTTTAGATCTATGAACTTCAAAGAGGCTGTTTGTCTTATCACGCAACACCACCACATCTTTGTTGAGGCTATAAACAGTTTTTCAGAAGTGGAAAATAACTCCTACAGTACTTAAGTACACATTTGAGGCATTTCCATTTCCTGTTACCTTATACTTCTATTTCAGGGGGAAATACTGTACCTTTTTTCTCCACTACATGTATTTTAGAGTTACTTTTGCAGATTAAGACTTGACATGACTTAGAAACATACTGTACGATAAATATATAAAATATGTTTAATATGATTAGAAAATATGATCAATTCTTATAAATGTATTATAAAACATCTCAAAAGTATATCAAATAGTTCAATCTATCTATTTATCTATCTTACATCTTGCACATAAAATAACCAAAACCATGTATTCATTTTGAAAAAAAAAAACTTTTACTTGAAATATCAACATTTTCTCAGAAAGTATAAATAATGATTTATGATTGATTCAATTTTTATACAAAAATAATACATTAGGAGGAGAAAAAAAAATCACGTCCTGTCACACAAGTATGAGTGCCCTCTGATCAGATGGCAGTAGATGTGCCGATAATAACAGTCACAAACCAACCAACATAATAATAACAAATGTAATGACCTAATATTGAACAGGAGACTGGATCTGAGACACTTATGAGACGCAGGGTTCGGGAGTCGAAACGGCCCTTCGTCTCATAAAAACATGGGTAGTTATAGTGATTCTTAATGCATAATGTGATCCCCATCTCAACATTTCTCATCATTCTCCAGCTAAGTTAACAAACTGAATCTGAACCTGTGTTCGGACAGAACTTTGCATACAAAGTCAATAGATTAGACGTGAATTTGCCTAACAGTACTGATAGTTTGGGGCCGAACAAACAAACGTTCCAACGGCCAAATTCCCGCCGAAGGAATATTGCCTCTGCCCGAACACACCTTGGTACTGTTAGCGTGGGCGTCTGTACCCACAGCAGCTGCTCCTCTCCCCAACATTTCTCAGTCTCTGTGGATTCCTGTATGATTAGAGCAGCTGCTGTCACAACACGGCCCTCTTATTATGTGTCTCTCCTTCACAAAATACCAGACTAACATGACTGTTTTGTTTCTGAATACTTGTCAATATTTTCATTCTAACCCCGGGGGGTCCTGCCGCCATGATCTATGATGAGGAGTTATTAACAATATTTGTCCTATTTGGTATCTCTTCACATTGAGGCAAGAAGTGGGAGAACGAAAAGGAGGAGGAGGGAGAGTCCCATTCCTGAAATTCACCTGAACCTGTGTGCAAACACCAGAGAGGGGAAGGGCCACAGTTGAAGTGTGTGAGTCAGTCCTCCCTGCGTACATTGCAGGCTGACTCTTATTCTTTGGCATATTTGTCACACATACATCCATCTGCTTTTGTGTTATTTTACAGACAGCTTTATCAACAGCAACTCCAATAGGCCTGTATGTATATATATATATATATATATATATTAATTTGTGTTGGTGACTTCACTGATAGTGCATATTCATTTCCAGTCTCAAGTGTGTGGAGTTCTGTGCAGAATCCAGTTATACAAAGCATTGCATACACCTATTGACGCATTGCATAGTCCTTTCAAGATTGTCAGTCTTTTCAATCACAGTATAAACATTGAACAACTCAAAATGATCAATCCCTCTGTATTCATCGCCTGCACTAGCTGAGTGTGAAAGAATAGCATGGAAGACTCCTTTAAAGACCAGTAAAAATGTCAAATGCATGCATTAATCAATACAGGGTTATTGTGATTGTCACACAGTTCTGCTCACATGCAAGGCAATTTGTGTAGACATCCAGGAACTTGTCGTGAGTCTTTCAACCTTCACAGAGGCTGATCACTGTATCTGTTAGTTTCAGGGCGTCTTCATATTTCCACCTTAAATCACAGTGTAATAGAAGTTGTCCCAGAGCTTTCGTTTAAGTCCGCACCACAACAGTTTGTGAGCGCTTTTTGGGTGCTTGGTTTTTGTTCCTTTGTAATGTCAGAAAAGAGGATGACAGGGGGCATAAAAAAAAAAAAAAACTGAATACTGTTTTCAAAGATTGTGTTAAAATCATCCTTGTTGATCATTTGTGTGCGACTGAGGGGAATCCAGTCTCCTCACTGTTCAGGTGCAGTGAGTTTTTTTGTTTTTTTTCACACCCTCTGTCCCCATTTCTCATTTTCACCGCCTGGCCCACTGTCGTCGCCACTTGTCTCGTTTTGTTGACTGACTCATCATCCAGCGCGCCGTTGCCGGTTATTAAGAGTTGTCATGGTTACCGCGGTGAGAGGGTGGAAAAATGTGCTTTCGTTGCCGGGCACCGGAGAAGTCAGGTGGACGCTCTCACCAAGCTTGAAGAGGACACTGGATGGAGAAGGAGAAAAATGTGAGACAAAGTACGCCTGCGTTACATAAAACAATAAATACAATCTGTCCAGTAACACAGGT
>CALSBV010012220.1:1684493-1702556 GCA_943590825.1 Bovichtus diacanthus | reverse complement strand
ATTTTAAGCTACTTTTACATTTAACTGCTATGGTTACTTGTTACTTTTCAGATTAAGAGTATAAATACAAAGCATATCACCACAGGATAAACTTCTATAGTCAGTAGAATTAGCTCCACCTTGACATGTTAAAGTGCTGCTTACATGACTGAATAATATAACACTGGCAGCATCCATTTTACTTTTGATACTTTAAGTACATGTTGTTGCTTCAGTGAAAATGATGAATACAGGACTTTTTCTTGCAATGGAGTATTTTTACAGTGTGGTACTTTTACTTGAGTAAATTGTTTGAATACGTCTTCCACCACTGGTAAATACATCACCCCTGCACCTTCAAGTGCCACACCTGACCAAATACATTCCTCATCCCTCTTCCCCTGACTCTCAAAAGCCTTGTTTCCATTGAAATGCTCTCCTTTTTTTTTTTAGATTGTTTGTGGAATTTATTTTTCTCCTGCCTCTCCAGGGGTGGAGGCTGGTGACCCTGGTGTGACCCTGCGGCCAGCAAACAGCTTCACCTGATAAAGCTGACCCACAGCTAAGACTCGAGTCATTAGGAGCTCTGAGCAGAGGTGAGTTGGAAACAGACGCAGGTATAATGGAGGGTTCTTGGTAAACAATGAGTTATAAAGCCCGAGCAAGGCTGGTGGTGTCATGAGAAGAAGGCTGCCCCGTCCAAATAAAGCCCTGATAAGAAAATACCTGGGAGAGCCTGCGAGCAAATTGCTCTTTAAATAAATGTGTCTGTGAAATACCACGGTGTGATGATGCCAGTGGTAGAAAGTAACCAGCAGTACATTCACTCAATTATTGAACTTAAGTACAATTTTGAGGTACTTGTGCTTTACTTTTAGTACTTTTTACTCACCCACATTTCAATAGAAGATATTGTACTTTTTACTTCACTCATTTTTTTTGAAAGATGGAGAGAGTAGTTACTTGGTATATTAAGATTTTACAAAAAGAAAAACAGGAGATATTCATTAGAGGTGGACCGGTTAGTTGATCGCCAGAAAAAACATAAAATAAAAAATGATAGTTCAAGCTCCTCAAATGGGAAAAGTAGCTGTTTTTCTTCGTATTACTTTACAAATAATTAAAGAGTTTGGTTTTGGACTGTTGGCCAGAAAAAACAAGACATTTGATGAAGTCACCTCTGGCATTTTACCCTGTTTTTCTAATGTTTTTAGATTACATAATTCATTGAGAAAGAATCAGAGATGCAGCCCTACAATGCATTGTTAAACATTAAACCAATGGTTCCCAACTTCTTTTGGCTTGTGACTAAAGCAACAAAAAGCAATCTTTAGTTTACATAAATCGGAATTGAAAACCACACCATCTGTATAACTCCTACAGTATTTTGAGTGTTAAAGTATTTAGTCTGTATTTTTTTTATTAATAGTAGTTTATATATTAATATCACTATTTTTCTTGCTATAAATAACTAAAATATCAAACTTATATTTAGAATTTAGACATCACAAAATGTGAATATTCAATCTGAAGTATTTTTACATTGAGTTATTTTAACACAGGTAAAGGGTGTGATTGTTTTCGGACCTCGCAAAGATGTATCAATAAACAGCTGATTGTCCCCGGAGAAGGAGCAACACCCTGACCAAAATGAGCCTATTTTTGGCAGCCTCAGGGTGATTTGTTTTACATCCTTCCTCCACTAAGGACACGCGCTCTGAGCTATCATCCCATCAACCCATCTGTCTGTCAGTAGCAGCGCGGCGGTACGAGTGCTCTGCCTCAGCGTGGGAAATTGAGCGTGTGAAAGCACCGTGGACAACATTTCAGGCTAGAGCGATCACCGAGAGCAGGGAGAAGTAGGAAAGAGGAAGAGGTGTAATTACCCAAAAAAAAAACCCCCACCCAACCCATCTCATCTCCAGCCTCACTGTAGCATGGAGGAAAGTAGCAGCACACAAGGCTTGAGAACTTTGATTAACAGCGGGGCTCATTTCCTGATGGCAGAGGTAGCTCTCACCGGGGAGAGGAAAGTGAAAGGAGGCAGCATTAATCAAGAGGCGTTCAGGCTGACAGAGCAGGTGATTGATTAGACATCTATTTAAGAGGAAATAGGAATTCTGGGAAGTATACTATCCATATAGCTGTCTCGTCCATTAGTTTGAAACCACATGAAAGTATTTAAACATCAGCAGCAGCCCTAAAAAAAAAAGCACTCTGAACAGTGAAAGAAGCACGGCTACTTAAATCATTTGAGTGCGACTCTGGTCATTTTACTCATTTAAGCTGTGTGACGGAACTGATAAAATTGTATTTACCCAGGAGAGACCCCCAAGTTGCACCATCTTGTTTACAGAAGCGTCCTAATGTGACAGGAATTAAAGAAAGTCAACACACAGTCATAACACGTACACACGCACACATACACATACAAGTCTTCGAGTCATGACGTAATTCCTGTTGCTGTTCGATTGTATTGTTTCTCTCTATCAGAACAGGGTGAGGGGGGTTTCTGTGCATCAATAGGTGATGAGTGAGCTAATCAACGTGTTACAGTACTTTTCAAAAGAGAGATTTGATGAAGAGATATGTAAGAATTACAAGAAAAACGGCGATAACGTCTCAGATTTACTGCTGATTCTCATGCAAATACGGCCCATACTAATTACAGACTTTTTCAATGTAAATCCCACAACGACAGGCAGACAGAGGCGAGAACATCTAACTGTTGCCTCTGTGATGTGATGTGATGTGGCCGAGTCAGGACTCACCGTTTTGCCTGACGACATGGAGCTGAGGGTGCTGAGGCTGTTGCCGTCTGTGACCACCATGGCGGAGGGGAAACGTGATGGGTGGGAATATTGCGGGGGCTCTTGCTTGTGAGAGTACACTGCAAATGAAAATCAGTAAAGTTAGATTAGATTTCTACACTTGTATGAGGATTTTTTGAAAACAGTATATGTAGTGCGGCATAACATTTTTTAAAAACATTTATGTTGAGCAATGTGACTAATTAATTCCTGTAGGTAGCAAAGTCACAAGAGAAAAAGAAGACCTAAAATCTAGTGTATGTGAGTGGAGCTAAACTACTCTTTCTTTCTGCTTTTAGTATTGAAAGACAGATTAGAAAGCGGCAAAAGATTTCACTCCTGTTTTCATGTGGGCAAAGTGGGATTCATGCATGACACTAAAATTGAATCTGGGAAAGAAAACCAAACCTAAAAGATTGTAGGATTGTTGAAGAGGGTCTTTTGTAGGCTGTGTTTTAAAATATCTTGCCCACTTTAGCTTTCACAACTTCAGAAGTTTACACGACAGTATCTACCGAGGATCTACCCTGAAAGTGTCCCCAAAATGCATCTTTGGGGTCATCTTCACAAAATTATGTTTATTTTCTCCAATTATAAATGTTATCTTGTGAAATATTGGACCTTTTACACTTCAAGGCTCTAAAATTATTCAAATGGGATCATTTAAAAAAGGAAAATCACTTTTTTTGAACTGCTCACACACACAAGCCACAAAGGTTAGGCACCAGTGATTTACAAAGCACACTAGAGACTTCTATACATACAACATGAGTTACTTACTGTGCGAGTGTGTGACAGCCATGAACGGCTGCTGGCTCATGTGGCTGGGGGACTGCTGCATCAGGCTCTGCTGGTGGGGACTGTGGAGCTGCTGGGAGAACTGCACCGGCTGCAGCGCTGCGAGGCTGCCCGCCACACTGTTGATCACTGGCACCGTCTGAGATTGCGACGTGTTTAAACCTAGTGGGACACAGTAGAACCTCAGTTAAACCATGTCATGATTAAATAAATTCAATGAGCTCCACTTGCTTTCTGGAGGGACAGAGGACTTACTCTGTGCTATGGCCATGACTCCAGAGAGAGGCATGATGAGGTTCTGTGCCTGCTGGTGGCTGTGATGGGAGCTGTGGATGTTGGTCAGTGTGCTGACTGGAGGAAGTCCTCCACCTGAACCTGAAATCTGGTTAACGATGAAAGAAATAGATACAATTACAGTTCTGTTGTGTTGCCGTTATATGTGTTGTAACTACAACACTGAGTGTCTGCTATGTAAATTCACATGAAAGTATTTTTCAAAGTGAAACAGATGTTGGCTGCTAGACAAACAACAGACATAAATGTTGACTTAGTTCAGATTCTTTTGTGTTACACGGCCCTTGTGTAACTGCACTCATACAGCACACAGGCAAATACTGATAAGAAACAAGACACAAAAAGAATCGTACTAAAAATGTCAGCTAGAAGATTTTTGTGTAGCACATTCATTGTTTCTGTACCTGCATGTTGGTTCATATGAATGCAAATAAGCATATTTGCAAAAAAAACATAATTTATGCATTTAGCAATGGCTATCTGGATCAGGATCCCCCCACTCAAAGGGGCTGTGACTATTTGGCTACTACCAGCTGCCCACAGAGGACAGACCGGCCAAACACACATCTGCAGATAAGAAACTGTCAGCTCCGAACTGCTGTACACTACACTGCCTGCCCTCGCTGTGGTCACTTCATATAATGCCGCTCCGAAAGGCAGAAGTATTTTGGTCTGGCAGGGAAGTTAATGAACATTTAAATATTTCCATTGTACTTTATATTTCATGTGACCCTTAAACAAGATAAGTACTTCAGTCGGATTCATTTTGTGTCATATGGCGATTTGATTTTGCTCCAAAGAAAAATATTTTATTAATTTACTGCCTTTACTGTGTGTCCTTTTCCAACCTTATAACTGCTGCTGTTTTGTTTTTTGTTTTTTTATGTATTTCAGGAAGCCTTTTGTAACACCTTACCCAGGGACTACAAATGATGAATAGCCTTTTGGCTAATTCTGACATTCATTTGTTTATACAATGTGTAATGTTTTAATTTGCACTGTCCCTTCTTAAATAAACTAAACTGAAACTGAATTTTGACAGTAAATCACACATCATATATCAGAAGTGTTGTTGCACCACTTCTCAAACGCTATTGGTCAATGCAGAGGTTTCCTTGTCACTGATCAAATATTGGACTAGGGCAGAAGGGAGAAACTAGTAGACACAAAAAAAAAAAAACATTGGGTATAATCAAATGTTGGCGTCATTTCTCTGGTAGAACAAGCAGTGCTCCACCTGTGTCTCTTCGCTGCGAGGCATTTAATCAATAAGAACAGAATGTTTCTTTGTCGGGTTTATTGGCTGAGCGATGACCATGCCTGGAACACTGTGCTGAAGGCTGTGTGCTAGTCCAGCCGTGGCCTGCCACCCCGGCTCCACCTTCCAAACAGAGCAGCACAATGTGCTAATTGTTGGCTGTTGCCCGCGGGTCCATGGGAGAGGAGGTTCAGGAACTTGCTTTGTACGTTTATGCTCAGCGCAGGCTGGGTCTTATCTAATCTAAGGCCATGAGGGCCCAGGTGTGTTCACTCACCATCTTGGCGTCAGGTGACAGCAGACTGTGGCTGTGGTCCAATCCTCCCGGAGACACCTGCTGGAGCACCGACTGGCTGGTCGCCATCCCGTTGCTACTGTGGTGACTGATGGTCGTGGAGGAGGTGACCTCACCGGGGCCTTGGCTGTAACGCACTGAGAGAGAGACACACAGTTAGTTTCACTTGTCGTATCCCACCACTATAACAGCTGCTGTGTCCTACAACTATATCAGTTATGTAGGGCAGAGAGATAGTAGTGTCGGCCTCATTCTGTTCAGAGAAACGCCGCTGTCACTCCAATCAACCTGCTCTTTGACTCAGACAGGGGAGGACAGAGCAAACAAACACACTGACCTGTGTAGCTCAGCCAAGGCCATTCACTGCGTTCACTCACTCACAACAGAGTCTCTGATCAGCACACGAATGCTACTGATGAGGTTCGAATTATGTCAGTGTGAAGTTTCACCAGTATTAAGTACAAGAAAAATGTATTTAAAGTAGAAGTAAAAGTAGTCATTCTGCAGATAAATGGCTCCTTTAATTGTATAGTACACTCTCAGATGTTTAATACTGATGTAACAATGGGTAAGCAGCATTTTACTGTTGTAGCTGGTTGAGGTGGAGCTTGTTTTAAATACTTAGTATACAGTTTGGTAGTTTGGTCGGGATAAATCTGAGGGGGAGAGGATTAATGTGGTAGAACAGAAGAAAGAACAAAGTACCGCTCCATATATTTCTTTAATCTTTGATTTTACCACTTTGTGCCTAAATGAAACAATGCGAGCAGTGAATTTTGCAAGCTCGTTTTTTTTATCTAAAATCTTTTATAAAGTAACAAGAAACTACTAGAAAAATAAAGCTGTCAGATAAAAAGGAGATAAACTGTGCCCTTGTCATTAAAAAAAAAAAAAAAACTAAAAATTATACCTATGTACAGTGCTTGAGTAAAAATGTACATATTCACGATGAAGTTGCAATGAAAATGTAATTCTATTTTTAATGCCATCACTTAATCCCGTGTCTAGACTTCTTGTTGTCTCTCACTGGAGGCCCACAGGAATGCTTCACCCCACCACAACCGACAATCAAATGGATGTTTGCCGATGCAGGCCCCCTCTGATACCAACAGAGTAAACATTACACAATTACAAGCAATGTCAAACACATTCTTATCCTGTGGTCTCAGCCTCACACTGACACAGAGAGCGTCCCTTCCTCAGTGTAGAGACAGACTCTGTTTGCACTCAGATCTCCCATCTTCCCTGAGCCCTCCGTCCCTGACCCAGGTGTGACAGCCTGAACGCCCTGTCGAAGTCGGTCAGACACGACATGAGGCATTGATATACAGCCATTTTGAGATAAAAGGGAGGGAGAGGCGCTGACACTAAATGTGACCAATGAGGGGGGCATTGATTTCTTGTCGCGGCTAGAAACTGGGACGGGCTATGTTTGCCGATCTAAAAGTCTGCCTCAGGTGTCTGGGGAAACAAATAGGCATCGTCTTTCTTTAAGAAGTTGGACGTGTACAGATTCATAACAATCAGATGGCGTACATTTAAAGCAATAGTTCGACACTCTGGGAAATATTTGCTGAGAGTTATCTGAGAACATTGATACCACACTCACGTCTGTGCCTGAATAGAAAGCTACAGCCGGCTATCTTAGCTTAGCATAAAGACTGGAAACAGAGGGGAACAGCTTGCCTGACTCTACTCTTTTAACTACAGACACTTAAAATACAGATACCGTGATGTCTGAAGCCACAGTGCTATATTTCATCCTCTAACTGCCCTCCATTTTGTTTAGCCCACAGACTTCATATTGTCTTCTGCAACATACTAGCAACCCCACAACACTCCACCGTGCCTTGTAAACACTGCCGCAGAACAATAAAGCACTCCATTGGACTCATGACCCCCATTGCCACACAATAGAGAAGGACTCATAAAAAGGCAGTTATCTCGGTGCTCGGCGACCTCTTAAAGTGTCAGAGGGAGAAAAGGATGCTATTCAGGTCAGTTTTGTTTCTTTGGGTTCGGCAGTAATTCTAGCTGCAGGGAGCTGCAGGGAGTAAGTAAGGTCGACTTCCATGATCTGAACTAAGAGTATCCTCGTTTCCAGAAAGCTAGTGTGGAGGTAGGTTTTCGACAGACACACTTAAAGTGACTAACCACACCATCATTTTACTTGGAGATTCTGTAAAACTAGTTTTGCTCTGGCAAGACGTGACAATCCTTGAAAAACTGAGGCGTTCTTTTTGAGAGCAGGGGGGAGGGGAGAACTTCGGAAGGGGAGTGGTAGCACGGATCTTCAGCAGGTTTAAAAGGCTCTAGCTCCCTGTGTGACCCATGTAATATCAAAGCCTGCCTCCCCAACCCCAGGCAGTGCTCATTGTAGTGCTGCTGCATATGACAGACCTCCTGGGTCTCTGCAGGACGTATCCAGTCTCTTCTTTGTGGCTCTCTGAGACACAGAGCAGTGGAAAGTGCAGAGCTAGGCCATCCTTTTCTATGTGTGTGTGTGTGTGCGCGCGTGTGTGTGTGTGCTAGCCTGAGGTGACGGAAAGCAACCCAACCCACGGATAATCACCCCTACTACTGCGTCTGATCAGGAACTTCTGAGTCTGCGAGTTTTGTAACGTGCAGAACGATGATTCAATTTTATGGTGACTTCAGCTGGCAATTTACTGGTGGTTAAAGAAATACTAATCTAAAAATAGTCCATTGCAAGTAAAAGTTCTGCATTCAAAATCATATGCTCGTATCAACTTTCTATAGTATGTGATTTTTGTTATATATTAGAGAGTTTTATCTCATTGGGCCTCAAGTGTAAAGAAGTATATAGGTTAAATGTCTCTTTGGGGGAACGTTGTGGCCCCAACCCGACACTGACTTTTGTAAATCTAAAAGTTTTGGAAACAAATCCTTAACAATCTATTGTATTTTGTACGATTATCATAGAGTATGTTTTTTGTTATGTAAAATCTTAATAAGGTGACATACAGTGGAAATGTACTTACCACCTCAGTGTACAAACACCACTGCAAACAACATTTTGTTTCAATGATTTTTGATCTAATGTTTGTAAAAAAAAAACATAACAGTTGTAAGTTATGATATAGTCAACATATTTATGACAATAACTAACTTGTAAGCGGAGAATAATGCTTCAAAGTAAAATGGCGTAAAAACGATGGATTACTTGAGCTAAGTAAACGTTATTAGTGGATGAACAGTAGGTGAATATTAAAAAAGAAAACATAGGTGTGTGTGTGTGCACAAAGACCTTCCCACAAATGTAATCTGCCTGAGATCAGTTTAATTTGTGAAGGTAAAAAAGGCCACCACCAAAACTGCACATCACAATGTTTGACTGTCTATCCAGTTGTGACCGACTGATCAACGACCTGAAACAGAATCAATAAAAACTCCCAAAGTAAGATGAGTTTCTCTGATCTGACCCAGCAGTGACCCTTGTATGACTGAAGGTGCGGCGACGCTTTAGGGAGGGGGGTTACTAGCTTTCTCTGTAGGCGAAGAAGGGGTCATCAGTCCTGTCTGGCCAGAAAAGAACCAATACCTCAGTGGACAGCTCCTGCTGCTCCAAGTCTGCACCCAGCCTCAGCAACTATACCAATGCCCATAAAGATGAGGGGGGAGGCTTTAAAATCAGTCCTCCTCAAGGCCCAGCAGAGATAAATGAACCTAGGTTACAGTCACTGCAGTCTTCTAATACACCACAGACAATAGGACCTCCTGCTGAGGGAGAGTATAGAGAGTAGAAGTCAGGGGAGCCCCTTATCAAAGGCCTGGGAGATGTAGTAGCAAAGGATTTTAATTGTCCATTAAGCATGCATAATACAGGCCGTGCCCTAGCAACGCAATGGGACGCCCCGCTGGGATATTATTGTCAGGCCAGGGGCTGACACTGAAAAACAGCTGATGCTGTCGGCAGGATGCCAGCAGGACACCTTGTAAGCAGCCAGCTGAGGGTTTTTTTGCGGGGCGGGGGCAAAGTTTTTTCCGCCATGCACCGACCCTTCCCTTCTGCAACCTTATCGCTGACCCCTTTGGCTTGGCAACCTGAGGTCAATGCCTGGTCAGGTGTTCTGAGTAATAACAAAAAAAAACCTCAAGCAAACAGACAACCACCAAAGGTAAAAGAGCAAGCCAAGGCAAACAGGGTGTTTTCCCCTTCAAAGCTCGCCTCGTGTTCGAACACGAGAGGACAACAATAGGCTCTGAGTGAGACTCTCAAATCACAGTTTTATGTAGGGTGAGTGATGGCACGGAGGATAATGCTCTGTGAGGCCTATCAGCTTTGTTTTTATGTCGTATACACAGGTAGACTCAGTCAATACTAATTACTCCGAACGCAAACATCATGAGAGGGTGAAATGGTCAGAGCAATAACACACGGCATTTCCTTGTTTTGGAGACTTTCTGAGCGGAGTCGTTAGCAACCTGCATGGGAGGAGGAAATGTGGAAATGACGGCGTTATGTCGAGGTAATCTGGGTGTGTCTGTGCCCCCCTCCCTGACCCTGGTCTGACCCTGGCCTGTCACAGGATTGCTGCCCTTTGTGACATGCTTCTCCATGCTGACTTTGGAGTGGAGATTGCAGGTACAATGTGGATTGTTCTCAGTGTGTTTTCAAAGATCAGAATAACAATGGCATTTGCTCAGCTCACTCACTCACGCTCATTGATCACTTGTCCCCTCATTCTCTGCCCTTCTGATCACATCAACTGTGCTTCTTACTGTTTCTGACAGCGTTTTCACACCGAAGACACCAAATCCTGCACTTCTTTGCACTTTTATCTAAAATGTAGGCGTAACCACTGTAAATTATCTCTGTAAACTGATGTAAGCGTACATTTTCATGCGTACTCTGTCCCTAGTCATGTGGAATTTTTTGCGACATAAGCGATGCATATGCACACATGACATTTGAGGGACAACTCCGTCGATTTTACACGTCAAAATCGGTTTACAGGTCTTTGAAAGTATTGTGCATTGTAAGTAATGTAAGTGTCAGGTTCTGACAATGACGAAGAATGTATGGAATGAAGACTGCGATATCTCGGGTTGTGCTGTATCGATTTTTGTGACTTTTCAAACTGCCTGACAATGTTGTAGGAGTGCAAAGCTAAATCGGTGGAGTACTGTTTTAAAGACAAATCGCTTATCCTGACACATCCTGTCTGCTCTCTGAGAGGCTGAACTGCATGCAAATCAACGCCTACTGGCATCTTACTGGGAGGTGAAGCGCTGTTCTGGGGATGATGTGGCGAGCTGTGTGACAGCAGAGAGTTCATGCTGTGGGGCGGTACGGTGATGGCGTCCATGGCCAACTTCTGCCTGAAGGCTTCCTCTTTACGCCGGTTAGCAAACCAGTTATAGACTCGCACTTCGGTGACCAGGTTAGAGCCGAGGCCCTGAGCTTTGGAGGGGGAGACGCCTCTCTGAAGGCACTCGGCTCTGCAGAAATCAAATGAGCAAAGTGCAAAATTAGGGTTGATGTTGTTTCGGTAACAATTTTCTAGGAAGATAGAGGAAGTTGTTGTGTTTAATCTACCTGTTGCACTCTTCTACCAAAGCTTCCCGCTCCTCCTTGCTGGGGTTCTTCTGCCGTTCATAGGCCTGGTACAGGATTTGCTGTGACGCAGGCCCCCATTTGAAACGGTTACGTCTCATTTTCTTGCAGGAGGGTTCGCTGCCGACCTCTTCACCAGGCTGACCCATGCCCTGACCGGACGGGTTAAACTCTGGGAAAAAAAACACCGGATCCTGATTGCCTTTGTCTGTCATGTTGCAGCCAGAGCCTTGCACTGCCTGGTTGAACTCTGCAAAACAAGAAGAGGTACATTCAATAAAACTGATTTCCAAAAAAGGCTTTCTTTTAATGCAAAACCACAAAAGGAAAAGGTAGATTTGTAAAGTTTTAGCCACATGATAGCGGTGTTTTCTATCCATTAAATAATATTGTTCTCCTTATGATGCATTATGACTACTACTGCTGTAGGAGCATGTATATGTCACACAGTATACTGAGGAAATGTCCAACCCAACTTGATATCCCTACAGGTTTGAAGCACTGACAGCACTGTGTGGCTGCCAACTACATATTACAGGCACAAGCCAAGTTGTGAGAAACTCAAATATTAACTTACGTTGGAGAATTTCCCGCTGTTTCCTGACATACCAGGTGTAGAGGGCCGCTCGCTTCTGTGTTTTCATGGGCGTGCCTTTGTTAAGGTGCTGGGAGAGGTGAGACTGGTTCAGCCCTGTGACGTCCACCACCTCCCGTTGGGGGATGTTGTGCTGCTGCATGTAACCTTTGATCATGCGGGCAGCACGCCATGGATCCTCTCTGTGTTCAGAGAAAACACAGGAGCAGAAAAAATTCATTTCACCACTGAACTACGTTACTCACATTTTATGGCTGATATAAAGTTTTTTGGTCTCAAAAGAATGTGAAAAGATGACAAAGTGTCTTTACAGATTACAAAATCAACAAATATGGAAATACTCTAGGAAAACACATGAACCTGTTCCTTTACTTTAGCTTCACTGTTGTTCAAGGCCTCAAGTTTAAAGGGTATCAAGTCACTGACGACCCGTTTATCACTGTAGCCCGTTCAATAGGCTGTAAATATTTTCAAAGGTTAGTTCAAGTGGATTCAGACAGGTTGAGAAACTTGGACTTACTATTTGTCGCCTTAACTCATGATTTCAGCCTGAAAACATTTAGACTAGGTTTGTGTGGATTTAAAGTAAGCATGAGCAGTACAAATCTAAATTTTAAAAAAGAACCCAAAACTGCAACAAATATTTTGATTGGCAAAATATAATATTTGGAAAAACTATGAAATGTGACATAAAAGAGCAGTCAATAATATCTGTATACATTAATATTATAATGTTTGACTCAGCTGAAATAAATAAAAAATATCCATTCGACATACTGAATTCAGATGTTCTTTCAGTGATAATTTAAGGATAATCTAATACCTGTCTGTGCCATTAAAATATACTCATCTAAATAAAGGCGACGTTCAGCAAAACGAATCATTAGTTTTTTTTTTCGTGTTTAAGAAATGCTATTTACTTGTATCAATATGAACTGAATGTGTATGAATTCAGCATTAAAACGTGTTCTTACCTGTAGAATTAGGCCTTCGCAATATTCATTAGAAATGTGTGCAGCCCTAAGCAAGTGTAACACACACCAGTCGGAGGTGAAACGGAGCTTTAGCCTACTGTCCGAGATTAGCAGGCCCAGACACACTGACATCTGTAATTATAGCAAATCTACACACGCCTGTTTGTTTTGCAGAATGTGGAGGCCTACATCTAAGTCTGCGGGTTAAGTGGGAGATGTTAGTTTATAACTTTTGACAATGAATAACCAGATCTCCATTCACTCTAATCACACGCCACTGTGTATCTTTCAGTTGATGATTTATAGAATAAAATTAATAATAACTTAACTACACGTGGGTAAGTTGTGATATTCTTCCGGTCATGTTAGAGCCTCAAATATTAGTTTTACAGTGAATCAAGTGGTCTGAGTGGAATTAATGGATTAGATGTCATCCAATTAGGCATGATGTGTTTACAGACACGTGAATAAAATGGAAAAAATAAAACGGTTCAATTTGAAGTAGTCTAACAAATAAATAGAATTGTATTATCATTATTATTATTATTATTATTTGTAGTAGTAGTAGTAGTAGTATTATTATTATTTAAAAATTAAGCATATTATCATATCCATCAGACTCGTTAATTAATAATGGTATTAATTGATAATATTTGTAATCCTAAATGTCAGCCAAATTCACTTTCTCTTTATATCGCCCCTTGCCGGATATTTTTTTTTTTTTTATCGTTGAGAGGTGGAGTATAATTAATTATAAATTGATCTAGGTTCAGCTGATATTTTGCAAAGGTAAAGAAATAATAATCTATGTTGATAATTAGTAACCAGAATGGAAAACAGAAACGGGTTAGCGGGTTATTTTAAAATTGTAAACAAAGAAGGGAAATGTCTTTTGCAATAGCCTATAAAGGTAAATTAAAGGTTTAAATTCAGGCTATTTAAATATGCTTTATTTTATAACATTTAAACCGTAAAAAAATAAGAGCATAAAGCATAACCCTTTATGAGCGCGTATTTTCACTTTCTCAAACCAACCCTCAAACTGCGATTTAACTTAATGTTAACTAGTTTTTAAACTTAAAAAAAAAGGGAGATAAAGTAGGAAAACTCACGCCAACATGCGATCCACCTCCGCCCTCTGCTCCGCGGCCTCCTCCGTGTTCAGCGACTGGAGCTCCTTCAGTATCGGCGGGGTGTCGAAGTCGTCCCCGTCCTCGGAGCCCTCGTCCCCGGACAGCTTGCCCTTGCTGTGGCCGTTGGTGAGAGTGTGGAAGACGGGCTTCGAGTCGGCGTCCGCCCCGTTCATCTTGCCGCTCTGAGGAGGCGCGGGGGACATGGGCAGGCTCTCCAGTTTTACTCCAAAGCCCGGCGGGCTGGGGTCCATATCATCCAGGGCCTGGATCAGAACATCTCTGGTAACTCCTGAGTCCAGCAGGGCGCTGAGGAGCTCCTGCTGCAGGGATGTCAGCTTGGATACCATTTTAGAGAACATTAAAAACACAACATAGGCCTGCTGTGTGCGCGCTGCAGCAGACGGGAAAAGGGAGGATATAGAGGGATATAAGAAAAAAGTTTTCAAAAAATAATAAAGTTCCTTTCTTCCTCTCTGCTCCTGTGTTGTGGGGAGTTTGCGGCTGCTGACACCTGCTCCGAGAAGCTGCTTCACTTCCCTGTTGACGGGGAGGATGGAGCTACTTTGTCATGATGCTTTCTGAGTGCAGGGGGATATAAAACGTGGTAATGAGTGGGCCGGCTGATGGTAGCCTTATGTAAATCCACTGAATAAGGCCCTCTCTGGTCCGAGGTAGACATGTGTTTACACTGCTGCACTGCTGCTTTTATTGGCTGCCCTTATCAGCAAAACTTTCATGGACTTTGGACCCTGTTGTATACGCCATAAAGACTTTTAAGAAAGGCGAGCTGCACGTTTCACACCGCTGGAGCTTTTATTCTAGTTTCATTATAAAGCCTTGAAGTAGCTCTGCCAGCAAAAGCAATACCGTCGTCTACTTGTGTATTTACTATCTTTATTTATATTATTATTTTGGTATTTAAGTGTTGTAATTATTACTTAATGGGATAAACGTATAGGTGTTAACGAGCTGTTGTTGCTTATTGTCTGTTTCCTTTAATGAAGCCTAATAATCTCATTAGTTTTAGGCAGATCTCACATTACGAGGTCATAAAGAAATGTCAATGTATTTAAATTCTAACAAGTGAGAGGAAATAGTTGAACTTTTTCAACTATCTCCGAAAAAGCAGCCAGTAATTGGTGTCAATGATATCAGTCATCAATCTAACTCCATCTTCAGAATTACAGTAATAATAAAATATTGTATTCGTTTTCAACTGAAAATGTGATTATATGTTATAAACCTTGAAAACGTGGGAGAGAAAAAAAAATCCCTTTTAAAGTTTTAAATTGCCTCAATTGCCTCTTATCTGCGCACAATGACACGACAATATAAACTATGTGTGTCCCCTAAATTGCTAAATGAAACGCCTCAGTTGTATCTCACCTTGCAAATGTAGTATCCATAAACCTTCAATTCACTCAGGAATTAAAGAAACACTTAATCATTAATGTGGGAGCAGAGTGGGGATATTAGGGACCTTTTCACCTCTCTTTCCTCGTGGAACCGTTCTGTAAATAAAACAATAATAAAGCTGTTTAGCTGTTTATCTTGCTTTAGTTGTACCTCTGAAACAAAGACCAACTGAGGGGGAACTGAGAAGCAGGTGCAGCGCGATGTTGGTGCTGACTATGGCTTTAAAGTTCAAGCAAACCCATTCAAATGTATTTTGTCAACTTTATTAAAGTCATTTTGTTGCAAACATTAAATATGTTATCTACACCTAGTTTGAATATAGTCAATTTGGGAATTTTAGACGGATCAAAATGAGGGGAAATAAATCCTGAAAAGTGGGATCGAATGCGTGGATAAAGAGTTTGCCTGGATTCATATATATGAGTCGGGATGTTGGTGTTCATCGAAGGATCTTTCAACTTCATCTGAGGCTGTTGTCAAATGAGCCTTACATCTGCTAAACTGATGCATTCTTTCACGGAGAGCTGAATACTTGTTGATAGGCTATCACAGGCTGCACAGTTGATATGAGTTTTGATCGTGTGGTTATAATCACGCTTTTACTGGAAAATATCAAAATAAAAAAATGATCGCACACACATGTGAATCTTTTCACAACAAGCATTAAATAGACAGATGCTATGTTCACAGACACACAGAGAAACACAGACCTATTAGTTTTAGACCATCAGTTTGCATAAAAACAGATGGGCTACATACAATCAGCAAATGGGCTGCTTTGAAAACAGAACATATAGGATGTTTTGCTCCATTTTTGATTTAAATGCAAAGCAGGAGTAATCCTTTTTCTTTCATTTATATTAAATGAAAGAATAAATCATGTTTCACTTTCCATAAGAAAATTGTATAGTTTCTTACTTTGTCTCACTCTAATAAAGAACACATGTGAGAGAAAAAGAAACAATTTGCACTTACTGCAAACACAACCTTGCTGTAATAAATAAAAACACATGACCACAGAAGCCACTGACCTCCTCTGTGAATATGCATGATGGTTTACAACAAGATACTTAGCCAATTATTGGTTAGACGTGTAATCTTTCAGTGTAGTATCAATGTGGTTGATCATTAGTAATACACCGGATTCCCCTAAACCTATTAGCACAGTAGCCAATATGAGGCATAACATGTGTTGTTAGTAGAAGTTAAGCCTTACAGAAAAGGATTATGGTGATCCGAATGTACCTAATATCATATGAATAAAAAATAAATTTTCCAATCCACTGCTGTGTCCAGGAGACTGCTCTCTGTAGGAATGTTAATCCGTTTATTACAGTGAAGTCTTATTAAAGGCACGTTTTGCTCTTATGGCACAGATTATTCTTTTATCTCCAGCTACTATTCTTGTATAAAGTTTCCCTGAGTTGTCCACCTGAGCACTTTGCTCCGGTGTGTAAAGTGCCACAGCTAATAAACAAGTGGGAACCAATACATTACAGTCTGTCTGCAGCTCCGTCATCTCCCGGTGACAAGTTAATGACTCAAGCCTTAGTTTTAAGGGCTCAAAGATGGATTTTCTTAATGACAGAATAAATGGGGCAATTTGTTGTCTGACACTGGAACTTTTCCCATAAGCGCAGGGGAATGGAGGGTTAATGTAAAAGTTAGATATTGGTTTGAAACTAAAGACATGTTTAGTTAAAAGCGAATGAAAGACCTATGATGAGAAATACATGTGAAGCAGAAAAGAAAAAAGCAGATTTATTGAGTTTTCCTTCACAGGAATGTTCCAAATCTAGCAATTTGAACAAAAGATACAGATGCTGTGTCTAAATTGAATTTAAATCTATAAATCTTACCCCAAAAATATCAAAGATCATATTATATCTGAGAAGAAATAACATGATCTCCTAACAAGTATTCACAGACATAGGGCTACACACAAGAACACACACACACACACAGACACACACACACACACACACACACACACACACACACAAAAGCATACGCCTTGCCACTTCTGGGTGTCAACACTTTGGAGTGCATTTTTTTTGGCACTTTCACATGTTTCCATTTAATATCTGTCAACCATTAACAACAAATAATAACAAGCAGCAAAAACCAGTTCATCCAGTAGACAGACCGTCACGTCTGTTGAGAAATCGACGTGAGTACTGGAGCGCGACGTGGAACATGCATTGCCCATTAACGCTTTCACACAGATCTGTGACACT
This sequence comes from Bovichtus diacanthus, assembly GCA_943590825.1. NCBI lineage: Eukaryota > Metazoa > Chordata > Actinopteri > Perciformes > Bovichtidae > Bovichtus > Bovichtus diacanthus. The sequence goes on along the minus strand of CALSBV010012220.1, from coordinate 1,685,189 downwards.
CGGGTTGAGTTACTGGGGGGGGGGGGGGGGGTGGGACCATCCGGGGCTCGGGACAGTCTACCTGTTTCCTGTAACCATACCTGTCCATACACCTGAGAACTTGTGTCAGGCGCAGACCAACACTGCAATAATTCTATTGTTACTACAAGGAGTTTTATTAGGATTAGATTTAGGAGTAGATTGGCTTTTTCTATCTGGTTATTCGTAATGACTCTCCACAAGTCTGGTTCCCCGCTCAGACAAAACGATATATGGCACCCAGACCAGAAGAGGCTATGTTTACACTTTCAACGGCAAAGTTTTGCAGCGAGTAGTTAGCCATATGTTATACTGTATAATGTTATGTTAGACATAAGGAAGCAGGAGGATATTTTTCTTCAGAGAATTGTATTTTTTACATCAGCGGCAGCAACAGAAAGTTTGCTGACCCACCTGCCCGCTGTGACCCCGTGCTGGGGTTTGCGTAAATTCATCAAATTCAGAGCCCCATATCGCTATTTTTGTAGGTACTGTAGCTGTCATATTCCCTGGGATGCCGCTGCAAATTGTATATAACTGAAACACTGATTGCGAGATGTGGTTTTACATCAATATATGAATTTACGTTGGTGGCTAAAACAAAGCAAGCTGACGCTTTTGCTAATGTTAGCTGAATGTAGCTAATGTTAACTGAATGTAGCTAATGTTAGCTGAATG
>CALSBV010012220.1:1656645-1684483 GCA_943590825.1 Bovichtus diacanthus | reverse complement strand
TTAACTGAATGTAGCTAATGTTAGCTGAATGTAGCTAATGTTAGCTGCATTTGTCCAGCAGCAACCTGGAGCTTTCTGTGATGACCATCATGCACCAGACAATCGACAGTTTTTTGTATAAAGTTGAGGGGCTACACCACTGAATTGAGTAAAAATGATTTATGACCAAATTACGTCTTTCCTTCACTTGCTTCCAAAACAAATGCATGCACTCGCCAGATCAGGATCTTTATGAAGTGGCGGTGGTGCTCATGGAAACTATTTTGTCCACAGGTGCCGGCACCAAATATTCAGCCTTTTTAAGATATGAAAGAATATATGTCAGACCCATTTTTAAAGATTTATATCTTCAATAGGAAGTATTTCAAGACAGACTAACACATTGTTTTTGTTGACGATAGGAAAAGGTAAATGGATTTTTTTGTAAAGTTCTACGCAGTCACATTCACACACACACGCAAATTGTGTGCACATTCACAAAAAATGATTGCATGTGAGAGCATTTGGTTGCATTCTGGAGCCTGGCAAAGGGACTGCAAGATAAATATGAGGGTTTACCTCTTCAGACCTGTACAAACATTAATACTGCTTATACACTCATACACATAGTAACCTGTGGTCAGGGGTTAGGGGCATTAAGCGTTGCTTGTTAATAGGAGCCAAAACATTTGTGTGACCTGAGCCACTGCTTGAAATAGGAGTTCAGTAGATTTTTTCATAATTTACAGTAATAATCTTTAAGCTTTTCATTCAAATAAATGTCTTTTAAGTCAATATCTATCGCCAAATGCAGTAACACAATCGTGATCGAGCCCATGGTCCAGGGAATTCCCAACACTATTCGGATCTCCGAAAAGTGAAATCCAAAAACATACCTACACTTATGATTATGTGCTGCACAAGAAAACAAAATGGAGATCTTTGAGATAGGAGCTTTAAGTATTAACCCAAAACACTAGTGCCTCCGTAATCCCAAAACAAGTCTTTAAATGTCACATTTATAGATTTCTCATCCATGTTGGCTTAAAAATTGAGACTGAAAGTTTCTGAGCTCAAAAATGAACTTTATCACAACTCCTTTAGATTTTAGATTTTAGTTTTTATCTTTGGGGGTTAGTTATCACACCTGCTGTGCTGAAGGCCTCAAAAAGAATTGGGCCTGCCATGCTCAGGCAGGACAAACCATCAGAAGACTGAGATTTATTTATTCATTCATATTTCATGGATAAAAGTCTTTACAAATATCAGCATTTAAGAAACACTCCTAAGCCCAGGTGTCCAGTTTAGATCTGTGTTTTTCTTTATGTCACTAGTAGCAGTTGGAATTGGAGGGTATGTAGGTGTAGACATTAAAGTAGTGCAAAGATAACATAGTTTATCTAACACTATAACATAACATAGTTTATCTAACACTATCTAACTCTAAGGAAATATGTAATTTGTTTGTTCTTTTTGGAAATTAATCAGTCAGTAATGTGTGAGATCCTCACACTAAAAGAATAATATGATGGAAATAGAAAACAATTATACCTTGAATTTGTATCTGTAATACACTGATTTAAAATGTATTATTTTCCTGCAATCTTTGGCTGGATATGATCACACTCTGAACCTGGATCCAGCTGGCCTGTTCTGTGTGTCATTTTAATACTTTAGCTTCAGGGACACAATGTGACTTAGTGATGTTGGCTCAAGGTGTGCTTGGCTGCTTTTTGGTGTCTCCACTGACCTCTCACGACCTCAAGCTCCTCACCCCACGGCCTGGTTGGTGCACAGAGCGGAACATTTGGAAAATGACTGAAATAAAAAGGGTAAAGTCTACATGATGTGTGTGTGAGATTCAGGAACCAGCGGCCATGTACCGTTCCACAGACTGAGCTGGACCTTACCCTCTACCTGAACTCTGCGACCGCTCATGTCCTCTCCTCAGACACCGGAGACGACTACTTGCTGTCAAATCCTGCTGTTATCTGTTTCTGAATACATGTTAAAGGTTGGTTCACAATTTTAGGTTTGATTTAAATAAATATTTAAGTCATAAAATAAGTCATTTACTTTTATACTAGTGATACCACTGGTAGAGCCGGTTAGCTTAGTTAAGCACAAAGCCTGGAAACAGGGGGAAACATCCAGCTTGGCTCAGGGTACAATATGTGACTACTAGCCCCTCTAAAACTCACTCATCAACACGTTTCTTGTTTGTTGGATGTGTAAAACGGTGTGTAAAAATGACATGTTGTCTGTATCAGCCAACTTCATGGTAACACGCTCCTGAAAATACTAAAACAAAGAAAAGAATAATTGAGCTAACTGCTGGTTAGCAAGTAACACCGCATAGATGAAGCTACATGAGTCATGAAAAAAATGAAGCTCACAAAGTCATCAATACCAAATTACACCTGACCAATCTCGTCATGGAAACTTTTGTAGTGGTAATTAGAAGCCCTTTCTAATATAAAAACAGAAAATATATTTTTACCAACAAAAAAAAAAACGTATTAATTGAGTTTTAATGCAGCTCATTACAAGATACAGCAGAATGATGCCAAGTAGATGTCGCTCATACGACACACAACAAACTAGTCCCAGTCGGAAAATTAAAATAATAAGCAACATAATGATAAAATATATTAACAGTACTAATAGAAAGTAACTGCAACCTCACAGTGACGACAAAACTTCAGAAGGTCACAGCTTGCGGTAAAGAAATAGTCAGAAAACACCCGTAGAACTGCAAATTTAGCAGTTTTTGTACAAAAGTAATTAAAAGAAATATAACGTGTTGATTAGTAAGCTGTAGGGCAGCTGACTGGCATATTTTGTGACATTTAGATAGAGCTAGGCTAGCTGTTGCTAAGCTAAACTAACCAGCTGCTGGCTGTAGCTTCATATTTAACAGACAAACGTGAGACTGCTATCCATATTCTCATTTAACTCTCGACAAGAACGCACATAAGCATTTTTCCAAAAATGTCAAACTATTTCTTCTCAAGGAGGAAGTGAGCAGCGTTGACAGGGGGCATGATAAGAGAATACATTTAATCTTAAATAGGAACAACAGATACATTTGGTATGTTTTGTTTGTTTTTGGCTAAGTTTTTGCAGGAACATTGTCTCAGTTGACCTAACCAGGAAGTGTCAGCAGGAAAAAAACCTCGAGGAGAACCTAGATTATAAAAATAAAAGATAAGAGTCGAGAGATCCCAATCGTCATCTGTTCTTGTCAACTCCCCACACAAATCTTCATTAATCATGCAAATCCTCTGGCTATTTTAATGATAATCACCAGTTGTTAAGGTTTCTCTGTTATAAATCCATCAGTGATCAGACTTTTCCACTTGGGCTTTGATTGCATCACAGTTTCTCTTTATTGGATTGAGCTGCAGCTTTGATCTCTATCAGCGCAATAAGATGTTGTCACTACACCCATGAATCATAGGAAGATGGCTGCACACAGAGAGAGGACATTTTAGTTTGCAGCTGACTGATACAAGTGAGTATATAAGGATGAGGAAAGTGATGGAAAGCACTGGCATCCATCCACTCCTCCCAATTCATAAACATGACCTGTGGATGATCCTGCACTGGGAGAACTGGGGAGGCCTGCCAGTCTGGTGCGCTGGCGGTGTGTCTCAAAGTGTGTCAACACACACTGCAGCAGGGTGTGTGTGTGTGTGTGTGTGTGTGTGTGTGTGACAGAGTGTTTCTGTGGGTTTGAATCAAACCCAAGACTTGAAAGTCTCTTCAACTGTGTTTGCTCTTCATGCGAAAGGTGTGTGTGTAGTCAGGGATTGAGCTTTTACTCCTTTTTGCTTTTGTTAAATCATGTCAGATCAGAGCAGCTTTGAGGTTTTGGCTTAGTCACTGCACGGCAAATTGGTTTCTTAGTCTCAGGGTTGTTTGATTACGTCTTAACTTCTCTCTTGTGTAGTATTGTTTTTAAAGTATTTTTTTGCCATGACAAAGCAGCTGATAAGAAACACCAAACAGACACAACAGATTAGGGAATTTCCATCCTGTAGAGCTCGTGTTTTCAGACATGAGAGAAAATAATATGATGCAGCATATTGTTCGTCAGGGCAGCACGACCCCTGGCATCATACGACCCCCGCCCCCTCCCCAACAGTCAGCGCTCTGATACTCCCAAACTTTTACTGTAACTGAGCCAAGGTGATGTATCCTGCCAGGGCAAGTCCTCTTTTTACATTCATTGTACAAGTGGCTACCAATGTGATTTCAAAACTTCTATTATCTGAAGAAATAGGAAGGAGATATTTGATGTTGCAACCCTATGCAGAATAGTTACAGAACCAGCAGCGCCCTCATTACCTGTGAAGCCTCTCAGAGTAAAAGCCAGGACTAAGATCACCTTTCCTCCAGCTCACCCGACCACAACTGCACGCATTTAAATGCATTTTGAGGGCAAACATAAGCATTTCTGCTCTAAAAATCTGGATCTGGATCATTAGATCAGGTGGGAGAGTTTCTGGCTTCAACAAAAATGACCTGCAGTCGTGCTTTATGAAAAACAAAAATCAGACCCTGACAGAACAAAGTCTCTGAAGTAGCACCAGTGTTGCCAGATTGGACTGAAAAATAATCTGCCCAATCTGAGCCTAGAACAACAATAATTGGTTTTATCACCTTCGGTCTTCTATTTTATCAATGTAATAAAAATAACAACAATAACAACTAAATCAAAATCAAAACCTGGCAGGTAACAATCATGAAAAGAGCTTTTACAGAATAATGATTGGAATAGGAATATTATTTTACCTAATCCAAATGAATTTAGACTTTATACTATCAGGATAGGAGGGGGGGGGTGGTATTGGAATATACCCTAGCTTTCTTTTTTGCTTCAAATCGCCAAAATTGTACAAGAAAGTTGCCAAACTTGTCACAACTATCACAATTTTTTACTGCCCAATTAAATACAAAATAGCCAATCTGGTAACGCTGACAGCGACTGCACATGCAACTAGGACTATGAATATATGGGCTGAAATTCAGACAGGTTTCACTCTCAGAAAAATACACAGGTCATACTTTTAGTGTCATTTAAAGGGAGCATTAGCGTTGGAGCCTCCTGTTAGCATAAACCAGCAAGTAGAGGAAATAAAGAGAGGATCTCTGAAATCACTAAGATAAATAAATAAGATATACAGTAATATATTGTATGATATTTGTGTAAATTTGTGTTTAAATGCTTTAGTCCTGACAATGTCCATTTCATCTCCGAGGTGTAAAAGTTGAATTAATATGAATGTTTATAATTAATAGATTAGTCTGTTATACTTATTTATACAAAAGGATTGTCTGAAATTTGTACAACTTGCACAAATCAATTGCAAACTTAAAACTAAGGGACCATGACTAAACCTAATCCTAACAAGTACTCAAATAAATGTGTAGTAAAACTGTACACATACAATATAAAACGTTTCTTAGGGTACAAATGTATACATGTATGAAAATGTATCTCAGCCTCAGGATGGAAGAGAGGATAAATAGTCAATAACCACATCATATTGACGGTGTGCAGATGTGTTTTTATGGTTTCATAAGTGTGTGTGTGTGTGTGTGTGTGTGTGTGTGTAGTTGATGATGATCTCCTGGCTGTCCTCCTCCCAGCTGCTGCTGCTGCTGCTGCTTCTCTCTCCTGCCGGCTGGAGGTCAATATTGACTCAGGGATCGAAGCAACAGCCACTTTGTCAGGGTGCAGGGGGCGGACCTGCTATCTCTATGGCATCAGGTGAAAACAGAAAAAAAATCTGCTCATCATATGTCAGAATTAAAGAAAACGATGATAAAGCCAGCACAACGTTGGTCAATCACAGCAACATTTTAAGATTTAGAGAAATGTCGACAAAACAAATGCAACACTAAAGATTCTGTTAGAGATAAAGTAAGAAGATGTCTCTTTTCATACCAACTGTCTGCTGATATTTTGACTTGTCATAGTAGGAAAAGCATTAGCAGTGTTCTATTCAAGTGTCCCAGTAAGCTATGACAGTGTGAAAGTGAACCGACGTGCGCAATACCAGGGCCCTGAAACTAAAGCAGCTAAATGGCATTCAGCCTTCGTTAATTTCATTATTCACACCTGTATGTGCCCCACTGGGCCTATTGAGCACCACAGACGCACAACTGTCTGCACAATATATGTTTGTCTCAATAGACATGTTTTTTTTATTTATCATACCTTTTTTAAATTGAAACACATAAGAAATAAACATATTAAAGCTTCCTCTGTAGGCGTTACATTTCAATATTTTCAATGCCGAGACAAACAAAAATATTAATAGATTGTAAATATAACGCTGTAATACATCTCTGTGCTTAAATATAAAACACCACTTTTATATTGCTTTTATTTTTATTGTGATTCATTTGTTGAATTTTTTTTTTTAAATGCCAAAAATTTGAAATGTTAATGGCAATTTTTTTGACCACTAGGCAAAGAAGTCAATAGCAGCGTCACAGTCGAACAGACTGACTCCAAGGAAAGTAAATGAGCCAAAAAAAAAGCACACGTAGGCACACTGAGGCATGAAAAGAAAACTGCAGTCCGACGACAGGACGACCACACCGTTGTTTTTAAGGTTAAACTAGATGTGCTGTCACTGGTTTTAATCAATAAATGTGTTAGAATAAAAGATTAGCTCTTTTATGAGACACAAAGACATTAGTTGATTTCACACGTTCATTGGAGCGAGCATTAACTCAAAAAGTGTGGAGCAAAGCTTTTAAAGGCTCTCAGCACAAAGCATTTCTGTTAATTATAATAATAATCTGTTCCTTCCTGAAAGCACAACTGTCTGCACACTGTAAAGATGTTCCATCATCCACATTTTGTTCCCTGGTTATCTATTAGTAACTGTTAAACTGGTCAACTCTGGGGGGATTTGCATGACTCTGACACTGGCCCATGAGCTCCAGTTCCATACCAGTTGTTCATTTTGCATAAGCCTGTGGTCAAGGCATAGAAACATAGGACTCCTTTTGTTTAAGAGCTAAAGATTAGCTGCAGGATGTGAAGCTCCTCTGAACCTCTTGTTGAACTCACTGCTGTCCCCTAGTGAACGACGGGACATCATGCAGGTACGACTGACCCACTCTCACGCATGCGCCTGCAAAACTGTTATTATTCATGATGTTTTGATAATTTTCTGCCATGTTTTATTCAATCCATCAACTTATATTGAATTTGTATTCTTAATTGAGAGTTTCACTGCCCTGGCCGCACAGTGTGTGCCTGTAGCGTATAACAATAAAGTTCAAACACAGACACACATATCACCCCTGACCTTATTCTGTGCAGACAAACTGTGCCAGGTCCATGTAAGGTGTGTAACCGTGCAATAAATCACTGGAGAAAAGAACATGGGTGAATCAGATCCAAGCCGTTAGCTGCTGTACTCAGCAGGAAGTCAAACACACACCTACAAGGAAGAGTTTGTGACGAATTATGGTGCGCGATAAGGGTTCTCTTTATTTAGCAGTGCATTTGGAAACGAGGTTGGAATGCAGTTATCAGATGTTTGCTTTGTGCTCGTTAACATCCAAATGCTGTGTGAACTCTTCGTTGTGCTTTGCAAGATAGAAAATCTTTTCAAATTGGACTCATTAAGGCAATAACGTACTAAAACAGTGGTTCAGAAGCTTTGTTGTATGTAACGTATGTGTGACCTTTGAGAGGTTCTACCAAAGCGCAGTGATGGAAGAAGTATTCAGCTCCTTTACTGGAGTAAAAGTACCAGTACTACAATGTAAAAATACTCTGTGAAAAGGAAAAGTCATGCATTCAAGATCTCACTTAGTTAAAAGTACATCAGCACAATGAATGTACTTAGTATCAAAAGTGAATATGCTCGTTATGCAGGAAATGGCACTTGTGAGATGTACATTATTATATTATATTATGTTTTGTTTTTTTTTGTTATTGTTGTTTATAACTTAGTTGTGACCAGCAGCTCTACAAGCTGCTCCGTTGGTCGGTTTTGTCTGTCCGCAAAAAATGTCCCCACCCTTTCACAGTTTTCGCCCTAGAAGGCTGAAATTTGGCAAGGACGTCTTGTTTATATCATGTAGAAATGAGAATGCCACTTAAAAGTGCTGATGTGGGGCTTGCACAAGGTATCTAATTTTTGCCTTTAGAGAGTTTTAAAGTTGAGAATTATTCATATTTTCAGTGATTTACAGGCATGCATAGAATGTGAATGAAAGACACAAAACAGGTTCAGATAAACGTATTGTATTGTTATGTTATGTGTTCTGCAAAATCATTTTATTTCTTGAATAATATTGTTGTGCTGCAGTTGTGTGTACAAAAAGTGAAACAATACAACTTTGAACTGTTCCATTATAATATTTTGAATTAATCTAAAAAAATATTTTTATAGTGTAATTTTTCTTATATTTCTGGGTTCCTGGCAGTTTCCTGCTTAAAGTGACAGAATGATAAGTTAGACTTTATAGCTGGGTTTGTGCAAAAACATTTTTTTAAAAGACAAAAAAAAAAGAATGCATAAATCATCAAAAAATAACCAAAAAATAATCAAAATCAACCTGGACTTGCAGCCTTTCTACACTGTTAACAATGCATGATATTCAATTTTTTTTTTTTTAAAGATATGTTTTGTATGTAAAATCTGCAGTATAGTAACTATAGCTGTCAAACAAATTTTATTGAGTAAAAAGTACAATATTTGCCTCTTCACTGTAGAGGTATAAAGTATCATAAAATAGAAATACTCAAGTAAAGAAGAAGCACCACAAAGGTTTACTTAAGTACAGTACTTGAGTAGTTACTTTCAACCAATGAGTATAACCTTCATGAAGGTATGATTGACTGCCACAGGGCCTTGTGTTAGACTGCATTAGTTAAAATAAATTTACCTCATAAACTGGCAACTGGATGTTTTTTCCATTTGAAAAAGAAGTTGACTGTTGAAGGAAAGAGTATATTCATCAGAACTAATGAAAAAATTCAAAGTAGAACACCAGCTCGAATAGATTTAGTCTCTCACACCTGTATTGATTACCTAGTGTTTAAAGCGTCCTGATGTTTTAAACCAGCACAGTGGGACACACGGGGACAACCCAGGAGTCAGCAGTAGGTTTCATGTGATTTTGGTCTCTGTCCATGGCTGCCTTTCTGCTTTGTGTTTTTCTTTCTCCTTGTCCGCACAATTACAGATTCAAAAGTAATTACCTGCTCGGCTTCCTCTGCCATTAAACGGCAGGTTCACAACACCCTGATTAATGCAGAGGCACGCACACCTGCCATTAGCAGCCACGAGAGGCGGAACGTTCGGACTGAAACCTGCAGGACGTCCAAGCCTGCATAACACAGAATTACACAACATGAGCCAAGACACAAAAGTCACTGGCCTCTAATCACATTTCCAAAAACACAATCCACTTTTATTTGATCATTTCACGTGTTACACTCCACATGAATTGTCCTTTTTACTGCACTACATTAAAATAGGCATTGCTATAAAATAAACCGCATTATGAAACATAGTTAAAATGAACTCTACTCTGACCAGCTACAACATTAAAAGCCTGTCTATAACTTTTTCACAAGTGTACTTCCTACGAACTTTGTGCACAAAAGTTTAAAAGTTGTAACAAATGCCTTTGATGCTTTGTAGATTAATCACAGAAATGACAAGTTTTAGGTTGCCAGGCACTGGGCCCTCTTTAACAGCTCAAGAAATGTACTTAAGTGGCATCACCGTCGCACACTAAAAAGACTAAATCTGATTAGCTTTGAGAGCTTTACTCATTTTTGTTTTCTCAAATCTCAAAGTTTTCAAATGCATTAACTGTCTAGCCCTAGTCTCTTACCAGATATATCCAAAAACAAGAGGGTGACAGAGTAACTAGGAGCATGGTGAACGGCAACTTTAAAACACAACACATTACCAACTGAGATTAACTCAAATTCATTACAGATATAAAATCCTTCACAACAAAGGTTAAGTGTTAAACTGTTAACTGTTGCTAAAAGCAAACCAGAGCTGTACCCATTTTAAACAAAGTTACTGTAAATAACCAAGGTGTGTTGCTGTATTGGTGTATGTGTATTATGGGATGTGCATTTTATTGTATTTCTATATTGATATTGTGGTTTTATGATATTAAAAGCTATATATTTTTACCACACTGCACATATAAAAACCCAAAAGTTGAAAACTCTCTTTGCAGCAACTCAGTTTCAGGCTCTGCATTGGAACTATGTTAAATTGTATTGTCAAATTCAAATTCTGTTTTCTCAGATTGATACTTCATGACTGTTCCTAACTACAGTTTTAGTTACAAACAAACCATAAAATTATCTCATAAAGAATGACATAACATAGAATAAATTGCCCAACAACACACAGTATAAGATACTTCAAATGACCTCCATTAAATGACTTGCAACTAATAGCTATTAAAAACATAAATTACAATTATTATTACAATTACAAATTATTATTTATTAATGCTATGTCAATTTATCAGAGGCTATTAGTAGTGGCAGGTTTTAAAGTAAGAGTCACTGTGACTGTTTATCCTCTTCAAGCATGCTGCATAAAAAGTACTTTTGATACTATTAATTATATTTTGTTGATAATGCTTCTACGCTTCTACTTCAGTAATTACTTTTACTTGTAGTATGGAGTACTTTTTTTCACTGTGGTATTGCTACTTGTACTTAAATGTATGAGTGAAATCTCCTCTTTCTCTCCGTCCACTATCCGACAATCATAGATCTTTATTTTGGCCATAAACGCACCAATAAGGCGAAAATGTGACGGTAGCAACAATGAACTTTAGTGTCAAGATTATTTTTTCTGTCAGCAATTTATCTGCCTGGTCTGACAGGTTATCTGTCCAAGTCTATAAGCTCTTTTTATTTCTTTTTTTTTTTTGTTAACAGTTAATGTGTAACCGAGTGTGCGAGGAATCAGCACATTTCCTTTTACCTCATACACCGATCAATGTTGGTGTGGCTTTGCTGTCAGGGAGCTAAATGGGATCATTGTCAAGAGAGCTACAGTAACTCATCTCATCCTGTTTGGGAGTTTGATATGAGAGAAATGAAGTCATACTGTGTGTTTTAACGTATAAACTGAGGAGAGACACAGCTACAGATAACTGCTTGTTCCATAAAAAAGCTGAATATTATAAAACACCTGTCATCCACCAGTGGCACAAACATCTAAAAGTCATCTGTAGTCACATCTTGTCCTGCTGAGCTCCAATCTTTCTGTAAGTGTATAATCTGTTTTTACTGTAAACATGAACTTTGATAGGAGAGGTCTCACAGGAGCTCCTTTAACTCTACTTAGCTTTTGAGCAATTAACATTCTGGCCCTGTGCCACCTAATGTGGAACCCAGTTATCTATTATTTCACGAGTAAAGAGAAAAGCTTCACACTCAGTCAACCATGGCATCTGTCTTGTCCCCCTGTGATTGCTTAAAGCACCTACAGTAACCTTCTTTGTATAGTCATCTGACATGACTCACTATTTACCGAAACGCTGTTTTATATCCTGTTTGTGTTATTTGGGTAATTTTTGATGAGATTCTGCTAATTGTTCTGCAGAAGATGCATAATAACTTTGGTGGATCCCAATCTCAAAGAGGCCACAAGATAATTGAAGGGATAAGAAAGAGCAAAGTGTTTGATTATGTTGATTTTTCCTCAAAATGTTAGTTGTATTTCTAGTGAAAGAAGCTGTACTTTCACCTCTTCAGACCTTAAAAAAATCCTCATAGTCATCAAAAAAGAATCAAGATTAAGAGTCGACGCTAGCAGATCTGACGCTTTATTTATAGGCACAGCGGTGCTTTGAGCTAAATGCTAACGGTACAGCTGAGGCTGATAGGATAAGTCATTTGTTTTGCACGTATGTGGTCATAAACCATCAAGTGTCAGACAGATGATGGCGCTAAATGAAAAGAGAAGGGATCACCAAAGTTGTCACAAATGGTCCAGATGGAAATCTGTCTTATAGTTGTCAAGATATTTCACAAAAAGCCAAAATTGTCAACCTCACGGTGGGGCTAGAGGTAGTGTCAGTGGATCACTAAAGTCAGTAGAATTCATCCTCTGGGGACCATGAATGTCTGTACAAGATCTCATGTCAATACATCTAACAGCTGTCGAGATAGTTCAGTCTGAACACGCCGCTAACATGAAAAAAACCTCTTGTCATGATTAAGTGAGTAAGTGTTTCTTTATATGAGAGGTTGGGAATCGACGGTCTGTCTATAAAGACACTGTGTTTCATTTTAAAACTAGATTTTTTTATTTAGATCAGCACTCAGAAACCCATTTCCCAAAATCCCCCCCTCTCCCTCCCACTCCCTCCACCGTTCCACCACCAGTGGTTGGACTCTAGACCTCTGTCTCCACGCTCCTCTGCTCATCCCTAAAATTAATTCATCCGCACATCTCTGTCCCTCCAACACCACATTAACCCCGACCACAGGAGGCATCCTGTCGGAAAAAAATGTCCCTTTCTGGCTTCACGGTGAAACATCAGTTTGACCTTTCCACCTCAGACCCTCTCGCTCTGCTCTTTTCCCACCCTCGCTTGCTTCATCCAGATTTCGACATGCTGCCAAATGATCTCTAGAACCGGACAGAAAACAGACGGGTGTTATTGTAGGTGAGCAGAAACGATGTAAAGCAAGAATCAGTGTGTCAAAAATATGAAAATGAACACATAATCAAGCCTCCTCACTCTCCAAACATGTCTGTGGTTGCCATGCATTTGTGAGGAAGACTCATTTCAGAGGGTCACGCCACACTGGCTGCTTTCTGGAGGACAGAGAAACTGTAATTGGGGGCCATTAGCTGTTGCCCAAGACCAGTCATGCAGGGTCGGTTTGTAGATTGAGACATGGTGACTGCACAGTCCCACCGCCTGTATCAGTGTCCCCTACCTGTGTGACTTCCCAAACCCCCCCCACCCCCCCGACCCAACCCCCCCCCCCCCCCCCCCCCCCCACACACACACATACCTCCCCATGTCCTTTGGTTTTTGTTGTCGTCAAACAGACCTTGAATGGAGTCAGGGCCAGCAACACCCAACAGCAATCAAATAAAAAGTCACTTTTATAACAGCTTTAAAATTCTGTCAGTTATACCTGTGTGACATCTCCTGCACTGCTTTGTACTGAGGATCAGCTCTATCTCACCTGGTTCAAACCTGTACTGTGACCGGATGTGGGAAATGTTTGAGTATGGGGACCAAAGTGCTGACACCGATTCAAGGTTTTCGTGTAGAAAATGAACATTATCCATTTCAATATTGAATATTCTTTTTTGAGACTCAGTGTTATTTATCAAACTCAGTGCTTTTAACAAGAACGTTAAATAAATGTAGTTTGAAGGAAAGAAACTGTGCAAGAAAGCAATAAAAAACTACATCTTAACAAAGAACTTAATGCAGTGTCGGCGCTTGATAACTTCAGTTTCTGCACATGCAAGTTACCTGATATCTTTTAAAAGTCAACTTGTTCTGTAATTTTCTTAATTCTTCATTCTGTCTTCCCTTTAAGATACAGACATTTGCCCAGTAAACCCAGTAAAACAACTGAAACAGGTATTTTTCTCCAATGACAGAAAGTCTCACATGAAGATTTTAATATGAGGACACAATGTTGTGTTGTAGCAAACTTTTTTCTTTTTATTTTGCAGTGCATGGCTGAAGTGCAGGAGCCCCCGACAGCCTCAGAGGCAGTCAGTGAAGCTGGAGTTTCACAGCGCCTCTCATAAAGAGCTGCCCTGCTTTATGGCCCTATTGCCCAACATCACATGCCTTCAGTGCTGGGATAGGATCTGAGATAAGGGAAGAAAGTATCGAAACAAGTCTCCTTCTCCTTCCTTACGCTGCTCGTTCAGGTAACTGAACAGGATGGGAAACCTGCTGAAGTTTGCTTTTATACTGTTGTGATCATAAATACCTAAATAAAATATTGGGTCTCAACATGTCTTCACCAGGTGGAACCCTAAATCCATTTCTTTGGAAGATATCAAAGAAGGTCTGAATCACTGAGATGCTTATAGCTTATTGTTTTATAAATCATGTCTTTATGATAAGCTGATTACCTTATCCTTGAAAGCAGCACACAGCGAGAGCAGTAAAGGTGCAGGATTACGAGGTGATGGTTCATAAAGGGTTTGGCTCAGATAAGATGGTTTGTGGGAGTAAGAGACAGAACTGGTGACTTTAGGTCAACACAAACCAGGTTTTCTTATTGACGATGAGGCTGATTCAGCCATATATTACTGAAAAACACCTGAATGTTTGGGTGAATTTTTTTGATTTAGGAATCCAGTTCAGTTTTGCCAGGAGCAAACTTTTATGTTTTTACAGAAGTGCCTGTCCGGACAAGGTCATAAAAATATTGCGGCCCATGAAAGGCAGCCATTCCAACCTTTAACCCGCTCCTCACTTAGTCATGCAGGATGTTTGCTAAGATCTGGTGACTTTAAAACTGAACGGTATGTACGTTATTTATGTTTGCCTTTTTTATTAAGAAAAAGATTTAGGCACGAGGGGCAGCAATATTATTCCAGTTTTCCATTTATATTCTTATGGCAACAGTCACAACGAAATGCCTCCCGCTGATGTTCACCTTTCTAATCTCCAGAAAGGCTCCATTAATGGGCCTAATGGCACATGAGCGATGCCACACCTGAGTCGAAACTGCTTTAGAAACTTCCCGTATTGCAATGCAAACCTTCATGGCTGCACTCCATTCAGAGGAAACCATTGGAACAAACTGCTCTCGGGTGCAACAAAGCAGACCGGGCACCATCATTTATGAACCAAATCACCTCTGGGTGCCCTATGCAAGGACAAAGCGCCGACTGTCCGCATGCAAACTATCACAGAGCAACCAACAGTCGGGCCCTGAACAAATTGAGAAATAAAAACACTATTTCATTTCTTCACATATCCAGAATTTCTGTCTTATGTCCAGTCTAATAAATCGGTGTTGTTTAAAAGCACAGTTTCCCTTTAGTGTTGGAAAATTCACCTTTTTTGTTGCACTTTATAATTAGATTTTATTGTAAATGCTACAAAAATGTATAGTCCAAAGGTAGTGATGGAAGCTTTATGTACATGGCAACGTATGTACAAGCAGGACGATTAGTTTAAACTGGTACAGTGTTTGATGTACTTATCACTAATGTAGATGGAATATGCAGTACCTTATTTTAATCTGAATATGCCTTCATTCTTATTTTCACTCAGCAAATGAACATTTATATCCAGGACATGTTCAGTTGTGAACCCAAACGTTTCTGTTTTGACTGACTGTTGTGGTTTATGGCTTTTTACACAAGAATAAAAATTGTAATAAAAATGTCTGATATGCAAACATATTGTCACACAGAACTGTCAGTTACTGATGCCACAAAAACACATGCAATAATTGTCTCATTAACATTAAAAGCTAAATCACAGCTTTGCAAAATTCTCATTTGTGTTCCTATTGTGTTCTTCCACAATAACACTTATCCTGAAGCAATCCGCATCATAAATTCACTGGTTGTATAAACAAGCATGTGCACTTAAACTTGTCACTGTAAGGGCATGAGTCATATGGTTGCATTATAGTATTTATTGTATTGTTACTCTGTTTTAATTGTTGCAGTGTGTGTATTTTCGGACACTCCTTGTTGTGTGTACTATGTGAATATATGTGTTGTTGTTGTTGTTGTTGTTGTGCGCACCAAAACAAATTCCGAGTCAACGGTGGTTTATATGGTAATAACTTATTGAATCTTGAACCAATCAATCCAGCATTCAGTTGTATTTCTGCTCCAAAATATTGCGATTATTGTCATTTTGTAACTATGACCCACTGGAACTGCAATTCTTATTTTTAGCCTTTACTGCTTTAGAAAGAATTGCTTTACAGGTTTATGTCCAACACTGATGGCACAAACAAGAAGAGAGACGCAGAAAGAGAGAAAGGTTTCCCTCTTGTGGTCAACATGTGGAAGTGCACAAAAGCAAACAGTGACAAGACTCAACGAGCACCTCTGAGAGTCCTATCTAAATACTCAAGACTGACCCAAGACTAGCTTCTCAATAATGTTCTAGACAAAATAATTTGAATCCCAATAAATTCAATCCATCTATTTATCTATCTGTCAGGAACATTTTAGATGCTGCACATTTTGCCACAAAGCTCTCCACATAGTACTACTACTTTGAAGCTCAGTGCAAGACTGTGTCACTGTATGATGGTGAACGGTTATGTAACACTGTATAACGGACCTAATGCAGAATATACAGTATATTATGTAAGGAGAAGAAAGGATCATGTGTTTGGTTTCCTCATCAACCGACGCTGGCGCCTCATATCTCATACTGTTTTTCTGCAGTGCGTTAGCATTTATATAGGTGATGAATATTACAAATAAAAATCTTAATGAAGGAATAGATGACTCTGCTTATAAAATGGTTTATTTATGGTTTATCCATTTAGATGCCCTTAGGAAGTACTGACACATAACTTTAACAATTAATATATGTTAATTATGGGCTCAATCTGTCCAGGTTTTAAAGTGTAGGGGATGTAGCTCTGTAATTATGTCTAAAAAAAAATATCTCATTATCATTAAAACTATATGAACATGGAGCCTAAAGAACAATGTAAGTGGAGGCAACATTCGGTAAGGATGCGTTTTACATTTGCGATATTTCATCAGTTTTGTGCAAGTACCCGTCTGTATTGAATTCTCACTTTGTACCTAAATTATGCAGCTTCTAATGGAAATCCACATTGAACAATATACAAAGAAGAGACAATCTAGGCAGATGAATCAAGAAAGTGTTCATTCTCATATTTGTATTTTATGTTAACACGTCCTTGGAAAAATAAATTACACATAGATCCTGACGCCTTTGACCATATTTCAACCACTAAACACACAGCAGCCATGAGTGTAGAGGGACAAGGATTTCCCTGCAATGATGCATTCAAAGTTGCTTCCCTCAGGCAACAACAGCATGTACTTCAACCTACACACCATGTAACTATGATGATCCATGTGTCCGGTTGTTGCAATTAACATATTAATGTGGCATTTTTATTTTCTTATTTTTTTTATCAACATCCCTGATGTTTGAGTATGAGTCATTTGCCTCCTTGTTATGCCGGTGTTAAGTCCGCCCACTGGTCATCTCACAGTCTATGAGGCATCTGCATAGACTGCACAAACATTCGCCACATCAATGAGAGTGAACAAAGCAGGCCTGAGAACAAAGCAGGCCTGAGCCAAACAAAAACAGTCTGTTTGGTGCAATTCAGGTTATTCAAATGTTTTTCAGACCAAACCTGTGAGGAGCTATGGAGCCATTTGCAAATAAGGTTAAAAATATATTGCAATAAAAGGATCTTTGGCTTTGAATGCTTAATGTTACAGTCAGATGAGAATTGAGCAGTGAGAGAGAGAGAGAGAGAGAGAGAGAGAGAGAGAGAGAGAGAGAGAGATGGATTTGCTTTTACAACATAATAAAGTAATCAGTTAGAAGAAGGTGTGACACAAGCAATTGATCTACAATCTGATTTATCTTAGTAAGTTTTAAGGCCACAGTTCAGACACACACACAGAATTTTCTTTATCTAAATGTTCAAACTTAATGTTTAAACCGGCTGTTTCTTTGCCCAGCCAATTATCTGCGCGGTCTAAATATGAATGTGCTCTGACCATGAATTACAGCTCCGTGTGGGAGGAAGGATGAAGGCAGCCAGAGGCTTCACTATGAAAGAGAGGCAGGCAGGTAGCTATGTGAAGGGGGAGGAGACGCTGCGGGGAAAAACAAGAGTGTAACACATCAGTGAAGGTTCGGTAAAAAAGCAGAGATGCCTCTGACGCACCTCTGTTGTGAAGTGTGAGTGAATAAACACACAATACATCCTGGTGTTTTTTTTACATTATTCATCATTGCTGTGAAATAGGCCGAGTAAAAGCTCTGATTCCTTATTTATTTCACTCACTAAAGAGAGCTGCAAGTGAATCCCAGGACGTTAATGTGTTAAATGGACTTTTTCTTTCAGCTTCAAAACCGTAGAGGTTGGAATTGCAAAAAGCGTTTTTTTAATATTTAGGAAAAGTGTTCCAGTTAACTCCACAGAGTGTCTTATTTCACCCAGTTTGACCTCTGTCTGTATCTAGAAATTATTCATCAGTCACTTGTCCTTTAATTTGTCTGCTTTCTCAGCTCTACTGGCTCTGCATGCTCTTGTTTCTGCAGATTTCCACTTACAGACATCACATAACTTCAGCACAAACTGAAAACATTACACACTCTGCTCTTGCTGCTTTTGTCAATATGCAATGGCAGGCTGAAACAGGACAAACAATCTCAGATGTGGATCGCATGGTAGATTGTACTGAAGGAAAAAATAAAATCGGTCATTTTTCTTTGATAACATCACATTGTAATGCATGCCATTACGTCAGCCCTGATCTAGAAACATAATCTCTGTAATGAAACTGAGATCCAACTTCTGCTCCTGTTTGTCGTCTGCAGTCATGTGTACTCAAGTTTTAATGCCAACCGAACAGCACCGCTCTGTTTGCTGGGTTTACTCTGACTGAAGTTTTCTTTATCAGTGAAATCAGCTGGTGTAGTATTTAAACGTGGCTTCAGATGGCACACTGTTGGACACCACTAGTTTGTGCAGCACTAATGGGAAACAAAACCAGTGATTCTCGACAAGGTATGGGATGTTACAACTGGGAAGCAAATAAAATCATTGATTTGTTTGGATGTAGCCGATAATTCTGATTTGTTCTGTAATGCTCGCCATGAGTCGATTTTGGCTGTAGAGATGTCTGCCTTCAATCCAATGTAATGGAACTAGATGGCACTACGCTGGTGGTGGTCAAAGCGCCAACAAACTCCATTTGAGAAACTCAACAGCAATGTCTCTTTCTAGAAACCATGACCCGGTTACTCAAGATAATCCACAGACCTTGTTGTGAGCAGTTTAATGTAGGAACTATTTTTATTTCTACCGTATCACCGCGCAGAAGGAAGCATGCATTTACTCATGAACGAGAGGCTCCAAGCACCATAGTTCATCATCATCAGGGTTATTTTCTTCCATTCTCATAAACTGGGTAGTACTCTGCATGATGCAAATCTTTTACATTTAAAATCAGTGGAGTGCCCCTTTAAGAAATGACTGAGAATATGAGAAATGTGTGAATAAAAAAAAGGAATATCAGTGTATGAGACAGATGAGTTGTTGAGCCGTCAAGTGACATAGCGAGTCATATGGGCAGCCAGCACAACACTCCAGCGACTGATGTCACAGTTACGTGGTTTGTGCTTCTCATCTCTAAATGAAGGTCTCACACACTTGTTGCTATGGGCTGTTTTTCACACCAGAGAACTTGAGCCTCAGTTGTAAACACAGTGAATACAACACTACAGACATACTGTGTGGCCTTTAATGTATGAATACTGAAACCTACGTAGTACGTTCTTCTCTTTATTATCTCACTGTACGGACCTCTGTTGTCCCATTCAGTTGAATATTGCGTTGTGATTTATTGTAGGATTAGCATTGCATTGGCATGCAACTAGCAAAAGGATAAAGCACTATGGCAGCATTTTCTTTGTAAGGAATGTCTCAAGGTCTTTTTTGAGCCTTCAGTTCCAGTGAGCCTATTTCAGAAAGGGGTTTTGAGTAGGCTATCATCTGTAAATTTAAGGAACTATGAAGTAAAAGCTTCAATAATATAATGACATGGGCTGCAAATAAAAATGATTGTATATATTCATGAGTCAACTGTTTTTTTCTGGTTAAGCATTTTATTAGTTCATAAGATTTCAGAAATAGCACGATATCACAATTTCCCATAACTCAAAACTCAAAGATATTTGATCTACAATTATATAAAAACTAAGTATATACTATAATGTATATTACTCTGAACAGTGTAATGGCTACAGCCTTCCTTGGTCTGAAAAAGCCAGTAGCTTATGGTGGCTAATGTTAGCTAACTTTAGACAGATAATGTATGGTAGGCTACTGTTATGCTACAATTTAGCATTTTCTACCATAGCCTGCCCTATACCATACTTACTGTTTGTGGACAGTATCTGCTGTATAGCAAAAGTTATATACCCTCGCTTTAAAAGGACTGATTTGAGATTTGGGGAAATAACATTTCCCTTGTTTAATTTTATGCTGAGAGTTAGATGATAAAATTGATACCACTCTCATATCTCTACAGTAAATATGAAGCTAATGCCCATAGCTTGTTAGCCTAGCTTAACATTAAGACTGGAAACAGGAGGAAACAGCTGGCCTGGCTCTGTCTGTCCAATGGTAACAAAATATTCGTACCAGCAATTCTAATGTCTCGTTTGTTCAATCACTACAAAATGTATTGGACCAATACAGTAGCTTCCTATTTAATATACAAACATGAGAGTAATATTAATCTTTTAATTTAATTAATCTACTGGCAAGAAAGTGAATAGGCATATTTCATAAAATGTCCCAAAACTATTTCCTTCAAGTGAATTATTCATTCTTAATACTGATTAAGATGTACTATCTGCCCACCAATTAACTTATGTTTTAAGCAAGGGGAAACGACAAAATAAAAAGCCACAGTGTAATAAGTCAACAATTAATTTTTATTTTATCGAGTTTATACGATTTTGGTTCTGTAGCAACCTACTGGATAACTCTAATGAAGTGCAATTGTACTCAAGCCGGTTACAGTTGAGAGCAATGACAGGCACACGTTTTGTGCAAATCGAACAGCATTGGAACGGCTCCTACATATACACAGCAAAAATACATGCCAGAGGAAAACAATACTAAATCAGTTTACATTGACAATAATTAGGAAGACTTCCCTTGATGTCAATCCAAACTAACACTTGAGAGATACACATTTCACCCAATGTTGGATTTTGGGAGAGAGCCACTGAAAACATTTAGTCTTAACACCCAATGAGAAATGTGTGGTGTTATCCAACTACATGGACTAAATCCCCTTCAATCTGCCCTCTTAAAGAATCCAAACATCATGCATTGCCTTTCAAACTAATTATTCTGACATGACAAAATGAAAACCCCAAATCAGTGTGCTAGACAAGAGAAACGCCTCCTTGCAGTTGCTTTAAGAAGAACTCCTTAACGCTTCGTCTTTCCTGCATGTCTGGCAGTACACTGGCAATGCAAAAATAAAGTTTGGGGGTAAATGCAACTTGCAAGTTTCACGAGCCACACAAGACGACACGACCATCTGAAACACAGGGGTGTTGGGAGCCTTGGTAGAGCTGACTGCAGACGTTCTAAATCACCTTCCTAACACAGCTTTACATCGGCTCAGTCCAATATCTACATATTCAAAAGTTAAATAAATTATTTAGCTTGAAGATGAGCTTTCATTTGTGTTTGATGACAGTTTAAGAAAGTGTGGTTATTATCCTCCAAACATGCAGAAACACAGGATTATAAGACTGAAGTCTAGATAGGTGAGTTGGTAGAGTTTGGTAACCAGTCTGTAGTGTTATTACTCGGACATTACAGGCTTAAGGTCTGTTTTTGTGAACTTTATGTGCTCTATCGTCACTCACAGTGAAATTGACAAACTAAATATCCCTGGAAATGTGTGCACTGGCTTGTGTTGGTTCCAAAATGTCAAGTGTGTTCGATGTTGGGACATCTTTTTTCTGAAATCCATTGTATAAACCCAAATTGAAGCCATTAAAGGTTTTGTATTTGCATGTACAGACAACATAATTCCTTTAAATAAGTAAAATAGCAGTAATAAACCGAGCTCATGCTGTTTGTTCACATGGAAACCAAAGGAAGGCCCTGAAGTAACACATGGTGTGAAAAGACTATTTGCCCCATTATTCAACTTCTTTTCATGATCCCACGTTA
The DNA here is from genome assembly GCA_943590825.1 of Bovichtus diacanthus. Lineage (NCBI taxonomy): Eukaryota > Metazoa > Chordata > Actinopteri > Perciformes > Bovichtidae > Bovichtus > Bovichtus diacanthus. The sequence goes on along the minus strand of CALSBV010012220.1, from coordinate 1,662,531 downwards.
AAATCTTGATAATGAATTGTTAAACTGGTACAAGCAGTATGATTTTACCATCTAAACCGACAGATGGAGTGTCATAACAGGGTCTGGCAATGACACTTGTGAAGGAAAGCAGATGCACCACTACATTCTACAGCTTTCCTTTATTATACAATCAAGGGCCACGTTGAAATCTTTTATAACCTAGAATTTAACAGCATCAACAAAAACTACTTCAGTTGCATTCAAATGGCAACTATCAAAAGTAAACTTACTGTAACATACATATTAAATAGTGTATAGTCCATGCAATTGCGCACGGCCGGGTTTGCATCATTATGGTATGTCGTTATTAGTGTATGGGAGACATCAGCCACCAGTGTATTTCCAAGTTAGGTTCAGGGAGCAAAACTCCTCAACACCCATCAGAAACCTCTCAGCCAGACTTGAAGAGCAATATGGCCACTTGGCCCAAGTAGAAGTAAATGAAATGCTTTGTCTCGTGGGTGACGTAGCTGCCAAAGTTCCTCCCAACGATGCAGTGCCAGGTGGGGTTATACTTCTTGTCAAACTCCTGAAAAAAGTTAAAAGAAGAAGAGCAGTGAAAACCAAATTAAAATCCAGAACCAATGGCAGCAATCTATAAATTCTGCCGTACATATCATGACTAAAGCTGTAGCTACAATTTAGGATAGGTAATGTCTGCAACTAACTTTTTATTTTTACAGAAATTATTTTGCTGATAATGTTCTTAGTTAATCATTTTGGGTATAACATGTCAGAAAATATGGCAAAATGGTCATTAATATTTCCCCGAGATGAAATCTTTGAGCTACACGTTTTAAGAAGATATTACATTTACTCTCATTTATGGATACAAAAGTAAATCCAAATCCTCACATTTGACAAGCTGAAACCAGCAAAGGTTTGGTATTTTTGATAAAAAATGTAATAGATTATCAAAAAAATTGCTTACAATTCTCTGTTAATTGACATATACTTTCAATTGGGGGCCAACTACTTTTAGGCCAATAAACAAATAAGATAAACTTTAATTGATCCCAGGATAAAACAAATGCATATTACAATAAATAAATACAGGATTGAAAAATCCATTACAGCAGTCAGAATAAACATAAACTGAAAACCTGCATTTATAGACTGGCTTTTGATAAATGTTTTATGACCATTATTCAATTTTTATTTTTTTTTTAATTAAAGTTCTCTTCTCTTTTTCTTGTATAAATTGTGCCTTTTTTATATATTTATTTTTTCATTGTTGTATTGCTTAAATTTCGAAAATGTATATTGTGTGCACATTTGTCTCTACTTGTTGGACTTTTACCATATATTTGTGTCTTATTAGCTTGTCGTTCACCTGTAAAGCACTTTGTATAGCGCTGACCTGTGTGGAAGGTGCTACACAAATAAAGTTTGATTCATTGAAAAAATTTAATTTTCATGCTGGGAGTACATAAAATAATAAAAATCCAAATAAACTGTAGATGCCTTCTGTTTGGTGTCAAAATGCCGTTATACTCGGTGTGTAGGGGGGAACTTGTAGACGTGTGACCTCAGTAATAAAAAACTCTTGGCTACGGCCCTGATCATAAGAGCCTCGTCTCCTCGTTGAAACAAAAATAGATATGAGAACAAAAAAGGCTGTGAATATGCACATCATGTGCCAGTGATGTAAGCATACAGAGGATCCATCTAAGCTCGTCCTGTCTCACCTTCTTGATGTAGGCTGCGATGTCCTTCTCTATGTTGTACTTCTCCATGGCCTGGGTGGCACAGTCCACCGCGTCTTGCTGCATGTCCTCGGACATGTCTGCGTTCTTGATCACAGCTTTCCTGTCAGTCATGGTTGAGGGTGATGATGATGCCTGTCTGAGGAAGAAAAAAGAACCACGTTCACTGCACTGAAAATGAACACCGCACGTGGTGATGGGGATGGTTTAGGCCAGCCGGATCATCGCAAAAACATCAATCATACGCAGAAGATCGGCCGTTTGGCAACGCATTTTCTATCATGTGCACTGATTCACAATCATAACTTGCGCTTATGTGTTGTTATCTATATATTCTTAACTATAGGGATGACTTGAGTGTTGCATAGATTGGCTGCGAAACTTGATACAGGTGGAGTTAAATTACTTGACAAAATCACTTTCGGATAAAAGCAGCTTCTGCATCAGGAGACCAAAAGTATCTAAATGTACCTAATTAATTCTAGGCTGAGGCAAAAACACGACAGCTGTTATCTATCCCAATACAGTCTACATGTCTAACCAGTCGAAATACAAAAAGGCAATACAGTAAAAAGCTCACCATCATAAGAGAATATGTCAAGACATGCAAGTCAATCTTTTTCACATTAATCTGCAACTCACCTTTTCTTGAGCCGAATGAAAACACTTCTTTCCAAAAAAAAAAATATATGTATTTCACCCAGCCAGGGGGGGAAGGTTCAGATGATGCTGCGGCTAATTGCTTTTTAAAGATTTACACAATAAGCATGTAGGTAGGTTGGCTCTCTCTGCTGTGCTCCAACAGCTCCCCGCCCCTCTGCTGCATGCTGCTCCCTGCCATTGGCTGAGCTGCAGCCTCCCCGTGTGTTGCAAGCGTTTTTCTCCAGCTCCTGTCTGCCGGCATCTTATTTCATCCCACAATGCATCATTCACTGTATACACCACTGACTGTGGGCTAAAAGGAAACGAGACCTTGGCCGTGGGTAGGTATCATTTGGCTGTGTGTAAAGGGTTTTTCATCAGCTGTCGTCACAGCTGAGACACTGGAGCTTTGAATACTGAACATATGCAGTGCAATTGTGTTGGCGTTTGTTTTCTATCATAGCTGCAGTATTGCCTTTATACAAAAAAAAAAAAAAAAAAAAAAAAAAAACCTAATTTCATGCTCTTTTAGTTTCAGCTTTACAAATAGGATTATTATAATTTGTAGTTATTCATTCAATAGGACACAATATACCTGGCTGTTAGCTTTACTTGTGCGACGAAAAAAAGCATTGAACTCATTTATACAATCAAATTGTCACAAGAAAGAATGCTTGGGTTTATGTTCAAAATAAAAACCAAACTATAGGATCCTTGTTTGAAAGTGTTTTATTGAAAATGCTAAGAGAAAAAAAGCAAGATTAAGCAAAAATAAAACATACAAACTACTCCCACATAAAACCCCCCTCCCAACCTCCCCAATTTTTAATTCCTTCATACCAGGCATCTACGACTCCATCCTTTGATCCAACTTCCTGGTCCTCAGTTTCGTTTTCTTGTAAAATAAAGCCATTACCACTGAAAAACTTTAAAATAGGCATTTGGGGGCCTAATAGAAAAAAAAAAGTTGCTCTGGGACTCCTGTTAATTAGTTCTGAAATCAAACTCATTTGATCCTGGAAAACTGATCCCGTTCCGAGCATCCATCCTTGCCTATCCCTTTCCTAATCGATCCACTCATCCAGCTCCAAGGATTGGGATCCACTGAGCCACTCCTCCAATCAAAACCTTGAAATACCAGGAAGAAAATCAGAGGGAGACTGTTAGAATAAAATGTCAAGAATTTTGGGCCTAATGTTTTCATTTTTGAGCACTCATGTCAGATCAAGAAAAAAAATGCCACTGAGCACAAAACTATCACTCCCTGAAGTTAAAAACATTTTAACCAATGAGGACATTTAAAGTTAAAAGTGGGACTCTTTTGCAACAAAGTAGTGATTCAGATATTCTTTTTTTTTTTTTTTTAAACATTTGACAGCAAAAATGTTACACTTACATCACAACACTCTAGGAATGCTTATTCTGTCACAAGCCAGAGCAGCATGTTCAAAATTGTATATATATGACAAAGTACAGCACATATGGCTTTGGTAAATATGACATGCATGATATGGCAACCTATCAAAAAGTTCAATTTATGGAATATGAAGCATACCATTGCCTCGACCTGATTGCTCCTCAATGTCCTATCCTGACCATACAAATGAAATGTGCTCCACAATGGTTATATTCCAAATCACTTTAATCCTTCTCTTCAGATGTCTAAAGGAAGACAGAAGGGTAAAATACAGTTAAGCATTTGGGCTCCAGGTCCAAACAGCCCACCCCACATATCCAATGAGAGAAGCTCTGTTTTTTTTATAAAAAAACAAAAATAAAACTCAATTTTTAATACCTGCAAAAACATTGAGCTCAGCTTATAACAACTCAACATTTTTGAAGTTCAGCACAGCACAATTCCTAATGTTGCAAAAATTGAGAGGACAGAAAGGGGGGGAGAGAGAGAGAGAGAAAGAGAAAACAAAAAAAGGACAAATCAGCTGGAGAGGGCGGGAGAAAGAGGAGGGGGGTACATCTACATACCAAGTTCATCCACAAGGACATCGGGACATGAAACGGCAAAATTAAAAATCAATTGTTGACGTCTGGAGAAACTCATAAGGAGGTAAAAACAGGAAGGTGTACATCAAAAGAGCAAAACATCGGTGGTAGAAAGGTTTAAGAACGGGAGCGAGAGCGGCTGTGACGAGGCGAGTAGCGGGGCGATCCTCTGCCACGGCCACGGGAATTGCTTCGGCTGCGGCTGGGGCTGCGACTCCGGCTCCTGCTGCGACTGCCACGGCTGCGGGAACGTGATCTTCCGTAACTTGGGCTGCGGGGACCGTCTAATTTCACACGAATGTAAGCAGTCTCTCCCTGGCGGACACAAGAGAACTTGACATTGAAAAGGCAACATTCCTTCCTATGGTGGAAATACCATGGATAGAAATGAGGGCCAGGTGTGCTTCAATCATGTAGCATTTCCTGAAGTACTCACCTGGACACAGAAAAGAAACATTATCCATGACAATTGATCAAATCAGAACACATACCTCGTGCGAGCGGAATTTGGTGTTGTCCAGCTTTCGAACGGCATAGGTCATGTCTTCTTTTCGCACAAATTCTACAACTCCGGTTCCATCTCTGAAAACGTCAGCGTAGCACACGTCGCCTGCTTCACGCATGTGGTCCTTCAGGTCCTGCCAGCTGCCGCTCTGGGGGAGCCCTGAAACATTTAACCAAAGTTCTGTTGGCGAACTTTCCCACTTCGGAAAGTTTGTGTGTGAAAACTTCAACATATTTTGGAACTACACAGCTTTTTCTGGAAACAGACGCTGCAGGGTTGAGTGATGCAGGAGCATTTCAATTCATTCAATTGTTGAGACCAACTGAAAGAAGAACTGTTGAAAGAAGACATGTTAAAATGCAAACAGGTGGAGACTGTTTTAGCTTGAAGACGCATAGTTCACACTAATCCTGTCTTTGAGCTTTATAATACTTATTTAGTATGAAATTTAGCTAAATACCATCTCTCATACCGTGGCATAAATGGGGATGTGTACTCTACTACTTTGTGCGTATTTATTATGTTGTAGATATAGATTGTGTATATGTATAATGTTTCATTATATTGCATTTCTAGGAAGCCTCCTAAAAAGAAAAAAAAGCAGCAACCATTTTTACAACCTACAACCCCTTTTAAGTAATTTTCCATGCAATAATGGCAGAAAATGTCATCTTCAGCCTCTCAGATATGGAGACTTAGAGAAAATAAATCAGCAGAATCTCTCTCACACACACACACACACACACACACACACACACACACACACACACACACACACACACACACACACACACACACACACACACCAGGAGACACGCACGCAGGCAACAGGGTCACGTAGCACATAACAAAAACACACTGGACAGTCGACCTCAGTCAAACCTTTTCCTCTTCCCTCCCTTTTCTGCCAACACTTTCTCTCCTTCCTTAATTCTCCGTCACCCAGTCGTCTCTTAATCTCACATATTTATAAATTTTCATACGCACAGTTGCGCACTCTCTGCTTCCCCC
>CALSBV010012220.1:1644053-1656545 GCA_943590825.1 Bovichtus diacanthus | reverse complement strand
AGGTAATATCATCCCATCGCTTTACACCTGACTCTCTGCATTAACTTCCAACCAAATCCATTTTCAAGGATACATTAATAAAGACGATTGTTCTCCAAATTAGTTTGTCACTTTGACTGGACTATTTGCATTTTCCCAAAGAAACTGATGGACGAAACCAACAGTAGCCTAAGTGTTTAACATACCCATAATGTTAAGTTGGTATAGTCTACATGTTATTGTACAGTCCTAAATGTAGAACGCATATCGAACTGGAGCTCAACTTTTTGTGAAGTGTGTTGCGATCCAACCTCTTAAAGTGCACACCCTTAAAAAAGGTTACACTTAAGAAAGGTGTATTCAGCAAACGAGCCTCCAGACAGCAACCAATGGATATGTTTCTATCATAAAAACATCTGTAAATGAGCCAAATAAATGGCTGCTTACCCGACACAATGACCCTGTACTCCGAGCGTCTTGATGGAGGTCCATATCTGCCTCTGGGAGCTCCTCCAATGCCACCGAACCCGCCTCTTGAGCCCCTGCCGCTCCGAGGAAACTCCACACGCAGCCTGTAGCCGTCATAATCATAACCATCACGCCCATAGACCGCATCATCAGCGTCCCTGTTCACAAAACGGTACAGTTTGAACATTAGCACGTGGAGGGCGGGCAGTGAACACACACATGCAGAGAAGAAGCAGTGACAGACGGGGTCAACCATGCTAGCTTGGTCTGGATACGGTTGCTGATCTGCCTTGCAGACGTGCACGCGACTACAGCAATTTCGCTTCAATTTGTGCAAAGACGGACATATTTGTTATTCATCACAGCACACTGCAATTCTATAGTAGGCAGTCGAGCGTAACGTTATCAGGGCACTGATTTAACCACCAGTCAGAAACGATGCAAAGTGTCTGTTAACTAGCTAACGGTACATGGACATACTATTAAGGTAGCAGTGCAAACACAGGCACAAAAGCGTTTGGTCGCATGTGCTACCTCTCTTAGCAGCACGTTTAAAGCCAACATCGGAACAGCACACACCACGTTTGGTTGTGAGAACAAGGTATAGTGAGTCCAGGGAATAGCTTCAGTCCGGTGCAGCACGAGAGTTGGTTAGCCACACAATGGGGCTGCCTCTGGCCTAGCCGTTAGCTCCTTACCTGGGGTCTTCAAATTCAATGAAGGCGAAAGGCGGACCCCCTCTCCGGTTCTTCAGGTCGATATCTCGAATTGTCCCATATTTGTAAAACACGTCTTCCACGTCCTTTGTGCGTATATCGGGAGGGAGGTTTCCCACATAAATCCGGCAGTCGTTGTTCCCAGCGGGGCCTCGCACAACACCCGACATCGCAGCTAACTCGCTGGTTCAGCTAACAGTTTGTTGTTTGCAAGATCCTAAACGGTCGGCGGAGCCACACCGGGATTAGACTCCAGGCGCTTGCAATAGTCAAGCAGAGAGGAAAAAAAGCAATTGAATGCACGCCGTATGGCGCTGCAATCTGCAGGTTATTTAGTGGGGAGACAATGCTCTCGATGAGGCGCCCACTACTCCTTTTTTTTCTCCAGGAACCGCGCTCATTTACCGAAGCATTCATGAATACCGGAAGCACCGCAGCCATCGCGGACACATCCGCCTTACAAAATAGTCCGCCAAATGACCAGGTGTAGTGATGACGATCAATAATGTCTTTGATAGTAACGTAATGCCATAACGATGATATATTGACAGTCCACTTCAGCTAGTTGTTATTCATTGATGTATTAACAGGGGCAGTGCTCATTAATAAAGATTGCAGTAAAGGTACCAAAAGGCTGTTTTTGATCTCATGTATTAATGAAAGTCACAAAAACGTGTTTTTAGAAAAAGATTCATGTTTAGTTTTTAAAATATCACATCCATGTTTATGTTGGGAAAACAGCAGAATAATAAAACACTTGTAATGTTGTGTCATTACGAATCATCTTCATTTTCAATTTAATATTCACCATGATTCCAGGCAAGACATGTAGGTACAAATTAAACACTTAAAAATATACAGGTCCTACTTGTACCTCTGAATATATATCCTACATAGCCTACAATTTTGTATTGCACATTTTGATCTGGCTCTTGAAATAGACACTGTTTCTTTATTTTATTATACAATCTATTGTTCTGTAAATAAAGTGTTATAAGTGAAACCAGTTCCTCATTCTCCTCTAATACACTTTAATTTCTTTGAAGCTTATGCTTAGAGGTTATAAGATCAGTCGGAAACAGAAGATTGTACCTGAATTTATTTGACAGAATCTAGAGAAAAAAAATACATTTTGAAGAAGAAACCAAGAGTTAGCATATCAACAGTGGTGGGAGAAATAGGCTACTCAAAACATTTACTAAATTAAAAGTAGCAATAGCACAGTCTAGAAATACATATAATGTAGCAGCTGGTAAAAAATGTTTAGTTTGAATAATGTTATATACTGCTATGTGGCTTAATTTATAATCATATTTTATCTCTTAATAATATTTTGTATTACCAATCTGAATGTATAAAGTAACTAGTAACTCAAGTTATCAGATACATGTAGTCGAGTAAATTCCCAGTAGAGTACAGTACAAACTACACATAAAATGGAATTACTCAAATAAAGTACTAGTACCTCAAAATTGTTTACAGTTCTTAAGTTAATACTTAATTACTTTCCACCAATGTCTATAGGATAGGAAAAGAACGGGTCATAATGGGATATTACATGCAACATTATGGACATAATCATTTAACATTCCTACAATATTTAATTGCATATTTTGACCTGGCTCATACCTGTGCTTCTGATTTGATATTGTACATACCTTTATATTAGCCACTTCTCGGTTGATATTTTATATTCGCTCTCTTTCTTTCACTGTATTGCTACTGCTGCAAAATAATTTGTAAAAAAAAGTTGTATCTTATAAACAAAAAAGTTAAACTGTTTGACTTGCCTTTAGTTTTGTCTATTGTATAGGAAAACATGTGATTTGCTGTTTTTTACCTAAAACAAAATGTCCACACCAGACTGAACCTGAACAGTTTTATTGCTTGAATGCTTACATTTGAACTATGTTTATCAGACTGTTAGAGAATACTATTCAGAATGACCACACACACAAAATCACATCGTGTTGTAAGTTACATGCCGTGCTGATTGTGCTTTGTACACATGGACTGCAGACACAAATTAGCTTGAAGCTAATTCTGGTGCAATATTACTATTTGAGCATGATCACTAACAAAACTAAATTACACACACTCATGCACAAAGACATTTTTGCACAACTTGAAGATACTTCCACGTAACAGGGGGATTTTAAGGTCAGAAATTCAGTAATTTACACACATTTTTTTAACACAAACCAACATCATTGCTCTGCAGCCAAAATTCCTTAGCCTAGTAAATGCAGTAAGAGCGCCGTGTACATACACAACACAAGTAAAGCAAACGCTCTTTATTCAATAAGCATTAATACCCAAGGCCATATTATCATGTGTCAAGGCAAGAAAACATCCTGTCACTTCTTTTCATGTAACATCATCATGAGCCATGAGCCACCATCATCTACATTACAATTCCTACTTGTTATGATAATGAAAGAAAACACAATGCTAATAGAAACGTTGTTGCTCAAACTACTCAGTATGCATGACAGGAACCATAGCTGCGCTGGCCGGCCTCAACGTAGTTATTATCACCCCCAGTGTACTTCCCCTGACAGGCCAGACTGTTCGCCTGTGGGCCGAGAAGACATTAAACAAGGAAACAAACACTGGTTAGTTGTAAAGTAAAGGATCTGGATCATGTGATTTATCTGCAGAAAATAAGAAGCGGACCTACCTCTGCCTTCTTGATGAACTGCTCAGTGGCGGCTTTCTCGTTCTCTTTATGTCCTCTCCAGGCTCTGAGTGCAGACGCCTGCAGGGCTCGCCCGAAGGAGAACGTCAGGATCCAGGGTTTGGCCAGAGGGCAGTTGTTGATGGCATTGAGGTGGACAGAAGCCTCTTCCTCACTCTGACCACCTGACAGAAAAGCTACTCCTGTAGGGAACAAAAGAATATCACTTTACTTTCATTTTGCTTCTGCAAACTTCAAACATATATGTGTAAAAATCCTCTCTCTGGCTCACCTGTGACCGCTGGGGGGACAGTGCGGCGCAAGGTGGTGACAGTTGCCATAGCAACCTCCTCTGGGCTGTACTTGGTGGCGCAGCTGTGTCCAGAGGTAACCATGTTGGGTTTGAGGAGAGTGCCTTCCAGGTACACATGGTGGTCCGACATGGCCTTGTACACTGCACTCAGGACCTGCAATACACAGATTTTTTCCTCAAAGAGACGGCAGACAGGTACTTCTCTTTCTCCCTGTCTCACTTCTTACTCTTGTAGTAGAAACACCACACACAGAGAAAGAGAAACTCACCTTCTCAGTGATGTACTGGCTGCGTTTCAGGTCATGATCTCCATCAGGCAAAATCTCCGGCTCTATGATGGGTACGATGCCATGCTGGCCGAGACAGGCAAGATTATCAAAACAATACAGATGCATCACACACATGTGTAGACATGCTTTATAATATTGGGGTTCTGACCTGCTGGCAGATACTGGAGTAGCGTGCAAGAACGTTTGCATTTTCTGTGATAGCCAGTTTAGATGGATTGGTGTCACTGATTTTAAGCACACAGCGCCACTTTGCAAAGACAGCGCCATCCTTTTTATACTGCGCACAGCGCTCTGACAATCCATCTAGACCTGTGGAAGAGGTTTTTAGAAAAGATTGATAGTTTGTCTTGTAATATGCGGGTGACATGAGCGATATCAGCTGTACACTAAGTTGTTTCTGTCTGACCCTGAGTGGTGGTTTCTCCAGAAGTTCCTGCCAGGGGGACGACACCCTTGTCAACCTGAGGAATAAGAGATAAATAAGTGGTGTCAAATTCTCATATACAGACACAACTCATTATCAGTACAGAATGCATTGCCACGATGATACACATTTGATCAGAAATCCAACCTTAATACCACAAGGGTTGGTACGATTTAACGCTCCACATTTATATTGTTTGGTACTAAACTGCCACACCTTGACGCCGACCAGGATGCCCCTGTCCCTGATCATTTTCACAAAGGCTATGCCGTTATCAGAGTGCTGGTACAGCGTCTCATGGAAGAAGATGACCCCTCCAATGCAGCCGTTGATGCGATCGTCTGCACTGAAGAGAATCTGCCGGTACTGTCTGCGGTTCTCCTCTGTGTTCTCCACACCGACCTGGGCGAGCCGCTTAGCCATGCTGCCTGAAATCAACATATGATGTGCACACATGAGATGTTAATATTCATACTATACCCTCTTTGAACTGGATGGTCTTTATCAGTGACATCTTTTTTTTGTGCAATATTAATGGCATCCATGTTTTCTACAGTTTAAAGAAAAGAAAAAGTGCTACACACCCACAGACTCATCTGCAGCCAGGATGCCCTTCCCTGGAGAAACTATGCGTAGAGCAGTCTCATGCAGCTCCCGCTTTTGTGCCTCGGAGAGTGTGGGGGACTGGTGCGTCATCCTGAGTGACTGATTGTCCTGCAGCCTTTGGCAAACGTGACCTCATGATTGTATTATTGCACGTTATCAAGCAAAAAAAAAAAAAGACAGATATTACCCATCAATGCAGTTTGTTAAGAAAGAAAATGTCTTACGGTTCACCCATATTTCTTTGTCTTTCTCAAACGGAGTAGAGCTTGAGGGTGTATGATATAGTGACAACACATTGGTATTTTCTCAACTGGGTTTTAAAGAGTGCTGAACCTGCTGAAGTGTCAGCTTCTATAGATGCCGTTGTAAAAAAAACAAAAAAAAACAATCACACGCCTGAGTAAACTTTGAGTGCACGATTGATCACTTTACTAAATGACTTTAACATTCCGTGATTGTCGATCATAGGATGTTAAACCACTCATAATTCACCAAATTATACCAAAAGTATTAAGATACGATCTTTCTCTTTTTTTTTGATCCCCAGAGGTTGAATTCACATGTTGGAGTAACAATAATAAGAAACAGTCTAAAGAGGTACAAAACAGAGATACATTAGAGGCATAAACATTTTTTAATCACAAATGTCAAATTGACCTTATCATTTTTACGGTAAGTTTTAGAGTTGCATCTTTGAATAAAATATAAAGTCCACTCTAAATATTCCTAATTGTCCACATTAAAGTTCTGTTTACCTCAACTTGCTAAAAAAAAAAGTTAATAGTTAATTGTTGATGCAGGTGCATATAAAATGACCCACTGAAGTCAGTGATATAACCCTACATTTAAAAAAGAGATGAGCAGTTAAAGTTCTCACCTGACGGAAATCAAACGTGTCTCGTCCGCTGATGTGATGAACACTGACTGGAGTCTCTCCGTCAGCTTTGTATCCTGCTCAAGTATGTCACACCTCATAAGCCGACACCCCTGGGCGGCGCTTGTACACCCACCTCTGCCCCATATAAATTAGAAGATTTTTGATGAATCATTGTTCTATTTAAATAAAGACAGATGCATGTATTAATGCTGATATGGCCATTTTAGCATTTCTTGAGTTTCCAAATCCCAATCTAGTGCTTTTAAACTTGCAGTGCTGGTGTTAATTGGATGTCTATAGCAACACTTATTTCTACACATTTAAGTTTTTGTTTTAACTATGTCAACTCATTAGCTGATTGTGGAATACTGTGTTCTGTCAGCAGCATCCTCTATCCCTATAGCAACCTAATTTAAGCATTTAATACCCCATGGCGTGCTATTTTTATTTTAATTAGTAAAAACCTGCCCAGAGGAAGATTTTAAGTCTCCTGATAATTTGGTTTTCATCCTCCAATTCACAGGGGTGTTTCAGTCTCAGAGCAATTCATGCACTTGGTGACTTCTTTATGTGAACTGTAAAGAATGTGATAAATATCATTTTCCAGGTTCCACTCAATGTAAATTAACATGGTGATATGGCCCAAAATAGACCAAAAGGAGGTCAGCTAAATCATTTCCATTTTTGAAAAAGGACTTTTCTACGTGTTACCTCGGCTCACAAATATAGAAGCTGGTTGTTTTATATACTGTTGGAGACCATGATTGCTTTAAAATGCTAACAAAGATAAATCAAATGATGCGATTACATTTCTGCGATCTAAACAGGATCGTCTATGTTTTCAATTTGAATTGGTTGTTGAAATATGTTGATCTGCATCATTGCAGTATTAGCCATATGTCCAGTAAACTGCTTGTTTTCTGTTGTGTGTTCTGTTATATACAGTGTTATTATTTGGTTAGACTCAGTGGGACGGCTCAGCTGCATTTCAGGGGACTCCTCTCTTTATTATTGTGGGTCACTGTGCCTCTGAAACTAGATATGGGTCACTGGACTGCCTGCCACTGTGCAGCCACAACACAGACATGGTGGACCTGTCAAAGACAGGGGCCTGAGAGGGATTCAATGTCAGGAGGCAGTGGGAGGAGGAGCCGGTGCTCTCCCTTTTCAGGAAGATTTACAGATTTAAATAGATACATGACTTCAATAAGAACAGCAATTATACATGGCTGCCTCCGCCGGGGCCCTCCATTTTTTTTCTCCGTTACCTAATTAAAAGCATTTAATGATGATACTTTATCTGGTCCTCAATTTTCTGTCCTATTAAGGTTGTCCTCGATGGATTCGTGAGCGCTCCTCTAAATAGGTCGACCCAAGGTGTCACTGATCCTGCATAAAACATTTCAAACAGACCATTGACATGAGGCCATTGTTCTGTAAATTCGATTCGGTTAAGGATGATTTGCTAAACCTGAAAAAAGTGAAGGCATTAAAGTGTTCTTCTTACCCATACTCTTGTGAAACTATACTTTGTTTACCTTTTCTCAGAGAGCGTTTACAGGAAGTGACAAGTTGTCAGGCAAACTGCAATATTACACATTTTCAGGCAACTGATTTTGAGATTGAAAGTTCATTCCTGAGCAAACAATATCACCACAAGGTCCACTCAATAGATATGCTGAAGCTTTTGACTATATCACACGAGCTTGTCAAGCCAAGTCCGTGTTTTCATATATACTGTACAGCCCAATATGACATATCACAAATTTCCTTCAAGGGATTTACAATCTGTACAGCATACGACACCCTCTGCCCTTTGAACCTCAAAGTAAAGTAAGTTAAAAAAACTCCTCCCAGAAAGCTTTTAACGGGGGGGGGGATTCTTCTTCTTCTGCAACAGTGTCATAATATTGTAGATGTTCAAATAAGCACTTTAAAGACTTTTTGTGACATTAAAGTTGAGATGGAAAGTTCTTGAGCTCCTTGAACAGGCACTAAATTGACCATGTGCTGTGGTGAGATTGTTTAGTTAACTGCTGATTCCACAGTCATAAATGAACTTTAAGTCTTAACAAAGACAAAAATTTAAATTAGAATATTTACAATTTCATGGCAACTGGGCAAACTCCATGTGCTGAGGTCAGGTGATCTCATTGAAACCTCCACAACAGCCACTGAGTGAACCCTGATTTGAGATTGATTTGCACATGGCATGTATTACTGAAGATATAGGCTACATTCACAGTATATAGTTTTATTGAAAAAAACATTTCTTTACTTAAAATGTACTTACTACTTTTTATGGAGCTCTCAACCGCATCTCATGGTCTTCCTCATGGGAGATAGTTAAGTTGCCATCATGTGACTATAGGGATGGAACTACAGTCACATGAGAATATAGATTTACTTACATTTATAGTATACCACCTCTGCTGAGGAAGACCGTGAACTGCAACTGAAAGCCCTTGAAAAAGCTAGTAAGTGGACCTTGAGTCAATATTTTTTTTTACTGTCAAACTTGTTTTATAAAGTACAAGAGAAATAATCCGAGTTTGATTTTGACCATTTATACAGTATAACACAATTCTCGCATATACTAGGATTTAATGGCTATAAAGATGCACAGAAATATACCAATATCATTTGAGTGTATAATGAGACACATATACACAGACTACTTTTTGTAATAAGCTAATATTCAAATAATTCATACAAGTGCATGTGAGAGCAGAGCAATCAAAGATGCACACGGCTCATAGATCTTAACTGTACCAAGGAGCACAAAACGTTTGCTAAAAATGAAAATGCATTCATTTCAAAATGTAAGGATAAACCACTTGGATGATTTGTTAGAATTCCAGTACTGTAAATAAACAACAAATAATGCTATCCCACAACTTTGCTTCGTTATAGACTGACGGCAATAACAATTACAGTAAAAATATAGAGTTTCTCATTTCCAGTCAACTTCCAGTTTTCTTCATAAACATTTTCCAGGCTTATGCTTTACAATTCTGCTCTGGAGCTCGGCTCAGGTCCATGTTGGTCAACGTAGGAGACAGTTCAGTGGGAGTTGTAGGAGAATGGAGGATTTTATCGCAGTCAAAGTTATTAAAGTAGTCCAATGAAAGGCCTCTCATTGCTTTGGCTGCCCAATCAGGATGAGTCCTGAGCTCCAGGATGACTTTAACGGGCGTCTTTTGAAGGATGAGAGAGTCGAATGAAGTGCCACGAAAGAAAACCTGCATCTTCAAACACTCCAGATTCCGAAGCCGGGTCACTGGATTCTTGCACAAAAGCTGTAAAAGATAAAGAGGAATTGATACAGATGCAAATGATGATGATATTTCACACATCAGAGAAGAGAGGGGCACCACATTTACGAACCTCAGTGAGCAGTAAGATCAGAGCAGAGCTGAAGGTCTCAGGTAGGACATAAGGGAAATGTGTGACCTTGTTCAACATGGTGCTGTGGTCCGGTTCTGCAGGAACTGGAAACTGCAAAAGGAAAAACACTAAGAAAATAGACACAATACCACATGTAAAGTGAACAAATATTGAGTTCATGTGCCCCTCACCTCACCCGTCACCAGTGAGAATAGCATAATGCCAAAAGACCACCAGTCAGCAGCGTGGTTGTATGGACCACCACTTAAAACTTCAGGAGCTGTTGAGACAAAACAGGAAAACAATTATGAAAACAAACCTCTAGACGACAAATCAACATGACTGAGACAAACAAAAATGGAGAATCACAAAGACATACAACATAAACTGCAGCACAGGTGCATCACAGTCATAACTGGGTCAACTGAATCCAATGGGAGCGAAACGCAGGTGGGGCTCCAATGTTGCTCTAATGCAGTCAAACAATTTGCAACATACTGCAGCTCCAAAAAAAAAATTACATTTCCCTCCAGGGGAGAAAATGAATCCAGAATCTCACCCATGTATTGGATCGTCCCACATATTGTAAATGCTTTCCCTCCTCGTTTCAGCCGCCGCGAGAATCCAAAATCAGACAGACGAAGGTGACCTGAATCATAGAAAACATGCAGAAACTACTGGATGATTTAGAAAGAAGAGTCTTGAATTGTATGTGTATATGTATTTTATTGGTAAGATTATGATCAGCATTTATGTTTTCAAGTGATCAATTGCATTTGCATTGTTTTTCTTTAGTTAGCGGCAAGGCGGACTCCTGAGCTACACTAGTGTCCTATTGGAAAATGTGTTAGTTTTACTAGGAATCATTTACTCTAATCTAATGACCACACTCTCTAAATGTTTTTACAGGTCAAAGGTAAAATATGTAGACAAGCATTACCTCGATCACTTAAAAGAATGTTCTCCATCTGAAAAAAACAGTATAAATATTATCATAAAAAGTAACAAATACACATATATATGGATAAATACATCATATATAAAAAAAATGTATACCTTTACATCTCTATGTACGATCCCTAAGTCATGCAGAAATCCTAGAAATAACAAAAAAAAAAAAATGTCAGAAAGTTAGAATACTTCCAAATACAAGATAAGGAGGAGTTCCAAGTTTAAAATCCCCTTTTTAATACACTATACAACTCAAACATGATTTCTGTGTCAATAAAAGTCAATGCTAAAGGTCAACATGATGAACTCTTAATGGTGTTAGTTTGATGAACACTAACCCAGCGCGCTGCCCAGCTCTGCAGCAAAGAGCCGAACCTCATCCTCCCCAAACCGGCCCTTCAGTGACCAGTAAGTGTACAAGTCTCCGGTGCTGCAGTAGTCGCACACTGCAGAGGACAACACACACACACACACACACACACACCTTATGTCTTTGAAAAAATTGGGTTAATGCAGGCCAACATTCTCTGAAAAATAAGTGATCAGAAATGAGGAAACCACAAAAAAAAAAAAAAAAAAAAAAGATTTGCTTCCTTTTTTTCTGTGGGAAAAGGAAGAGGTGAGGATTGAAGGTGAAGTCAGAACCACATGCTTTTGTCTTGTTAGTCTCCTTTTAGCTGAATTACATATTTTAATACCACTTTGGATGGATAGATAAGTGTACATTTATGATCGCAGTTGGTCAAAACTGGAAAGTCATGCAGGCAGCGCAGCATCTGAGCTTTACCCAACACTCTCATTAGATGGCAGTGTACCTCTTCAATATTCACTGTGATTTGTATTCGGCCTCAAAGATGCAGCACAGTCTTACAATCTACTTATTGTTACTATGGGACCAGAAAGGGGGTGGGAGGTGGGGGGTCCTTTGAAACACAATAAGGATAGTAGAAGGTAAGAGGGGTTGAACTGTGCCATCACTTATATTTATTAACTCACTAATGAAGAGATGACGCTGTGTCTGCCAGCAGTCCTGCAGATTGTGGATGAATGGGTGTTTGAGCTGCCGCTGCAATTCCACAGTCGACACACACACAGAGTGAGAGTGAATATAACTGTGAGAGATGGACAGGGAACTTCCTATAATCCAAATGATATGGCGTATAAAAAGAGTGAGGACAGAACAATACATTTTCCTTTGTTCGTTGTTTATAACTGCAAGAAAACTTCACTTTTAGCAGCAATGTCTATCTCGTAATCTAAGTAACCAGATTTAAATGTTTTATTTAGATTTTTCTGTCGAGTAATATAATGTCTAATTAAGTACATAAGTACAGTAGGGCTGCAACTAACAATGATTTTCATCATACATTAACCTGCTGATTATTTTCTTGATTCATTGATACATTTCTTAGTCTATAAAATTCTGGGAAAAAAAAGGAAAAAGCCTTCAGGACTCCCCAGAGCCCAAAGTAATGTCCTTTGATTGCTTGTATTATCCAACCAACAATCCAAAGCAAAAAAAAATCATTAATTTACTGTTATAGAGTTCTATGATAAAGACAGCCAATTAATCATTATATTTCATAAGCTGGAACCAGTAAATATTTGTCATTTTGCTTGAAAAAACGATAAATGGATTATCAAAATAGTTCTTACAATCGACTAATCATTTAATCATTGCAGCTCTAAACAAACAGCAAAGCTCTGAACAGCAAAGCTCTAAACGAACAGCAATGCTCTGAACAGTGAAGCTCTATAAGAACAGTGAAGCTCTATAAGAACAGTAAAGCTCTATAAGAACAGT
>CALSBV010012220.1:1618044-1644043 GCA_943590825.1 Bovichtus diacanthus | reverse complement strand
AAAGCTCTATAAGAACAGTAAAGCTCTATAAGAACAGTAAAGTAAGAGTACTTTTTACACAACTGAGAGTTTTACACTGTGATACCTGAATGATGACTTCTTCTTTTGACTGCTCCAGCACTCCATGCTTCAAGATGTCTGACTTTGGTAGAACCTATGCAACAATGACGAAATTATTACACAAAAAAGTATTTTATATTTTTCTATAATGCTGTTATAGTACTGATTATTATGGCCGATCTGACCTTCACAGCATAGGTCTTCTCTTTGTAAATGTCCTTCACTTTCAAGATGGGTCCATACGAGCCTTTGGCTATAACGCCCTGGATCTGTGACGTAGCAAAAGTTATTTGAATGTTTCTTTGCTTTTTTAAAATTCTGTTGAACTTTCTTGTTGCGGTACCTTGAAATGCTCTCGTCCAGGAAGGTTATGCTGTGGGAACTCAGGCAGAAAGACAGAGATGAAAGCTGGAGGAGTTGTCTCTGTGTCCTCTGGAGGCTGCAGGAGTTTGGGGATGGGCGGTCTGCCGTTCGGTCCCACAGGCCGAGAAAACACAGCTGAGTGTCTGAGTCTGTGAGCGATGGAGACCCCCACGTTTGAGAGGAACCCATAACTGAGTCGATGCCGAGCAGCTGGTCCCGCTCTCTAGATAATAATAAAAAATGCTTTGTGATAAGGGGTGGAATTAAATGAACCCTTTAATGGTCCAACCCAGAATAAAATTGGAAATATTTATATATATTTTTGCAGTTCTCTACCAAACGATAGTTGAGTTGTCCATTTATGGTAAATGTAAAGTTCCAACAAAGTGCATGAATGTTTTTCAATTAAAATAATATAAATAAATAAAAAAATTGTTTCACAATTCTTTTTATGGAAAGAAGCAAGGAGTAAAACTCTGAAAAATAAAACTTTGGACCTTTCTTTTTGTGTTTTCTTTTACAAAGCAGCACTGACTTGTTGTCCTACATCTAGATACACGTCTTTGGCACGAGTTGCACCGTCTCCTGTGAATGGAGTGAAGTTTGTCAATGTTCACAACTGTTAATGTGATTAAATTAGTCTTTGTTTTATCATTAATACTAATATTATCAGCAATGCCCTGTATTTACCTTGGGGACTGTATTTTCATTAATACATTTTTTTTTATATTGATCTAATTACTTCAACAAAAACGCAAATAACCTTGGATTTATCACACCGACAATGATAAACATTTTATATTCCATGGCAATATTACGTTTTTGTAAAAGTTGTTTTTGTACATATAGAAAACCTTTAATAATCTAGTAAATGATGCATTGTTAAAGATTAAACTACATAAAATATACCTAAATCAGCTACAACATCAAAATGCTGCTCATATGTTTATGCATAGTTAATAATAGCCATATAATTGTCTATACTTAATAAAGCTTTTCAATGCAAAACTTTTACTTGTCTTTGAATATGTTTACATTGCCACAACGTTTACTTATATGAAACATCTGAATATTTCTCTCACCACTGCTTTAATAGGGATGATTTCATAAAGTGGGTACTTACCTGTTTCCTTAGCAAATATCATTTTAATCATCAATTATTTCACAGTTGGTACAGCTACTTGTCTGCAGTTTTGTTTAAAGATCTAATAACACAAATAGGACTTTACAACTGTTGTCATACTTAGTATACTATACTGCATACTTTCATAAATACTTGAATAGAAAAAATAAATGTGCAGAAGCTTCATATTCGGAGTCTAACAAAACTTGCAGTACAGTAAAATGACAAAGTAATAGACACATTTTCACAGTTATGATACCTGAAGCTGATTCAATCAAAAAAATCAAAGCACATGTTGCCCCTCATGCAGCTGCGGGTCCAAATGAAGGTCAGTGATCACTTAACAACTAATCAATAGCTCTATTTCTGACAAGAATACACCTTGAATCACGGACTGTGCACATGCATTTAAAACACGTTGAATCGACAAGCATTCATTCAGAGCTCATTGTTAAAACAAAACAAAAGAAATAATCCAAATAAAGATACTTAATTGGATATCATTATACTATACATTCTTTAGCGAAAGCATCCAAATGCACACGATCAATATTCGATCACTGGAGCAGCAACCATCTTTGTTTGTATTTGTTATTTTACTTATTAGCGACAGCTCATCATCCTCATCATGGATCCACGCGGACAGAATGTGACCTCACCTGACTGTGTTTACTGCCCATAAAGACACCAGAAGCATTTCATGCAGCGACACATCCAGCTCTTCCTCTCGCGTCCTTGTTTGGCTCCCGTCTGAGCCATCGCAGCGTCTCTGATCCACGTGTTGGTTGTTTTTGTGTCTGAGGAGAGAAATGTTTGCAGCGTGTCTGCAGAGTCATCCTGAGCGGGAAGAGCTGGATTCCGCTCCAGTTAAAGCTGTCAGAGTAATGATCTGTCATCCCTCTGTCCCCAAATTTACTGCGATTCAAAGACCTGCCCCCTATTCTTATTCTGCACAAAAAAAAAAAACACAAACACAATTTAGAGACTATAACACTTTTTATTAACGGAAAAACAATAAGCCACAGAGCTGATAGAAGTGTGAATACATCTGCTTTTGCGATATGATCGGGGATAATTAATTGAAATGTTCAGGTCATTTTTCTTCTTCTTAACGTAAATGTGACAGAAATAACAGGCGTAGCAGCACAGTTATACAAGTAATTCAACAGAAAACAACTGTGGTTACAAAAATATCAAAATACTTTGCATAAAAAAGTGCTTTAGTAATAAAATTACAAAACATACACTCAGCAATTAGCTGCAACATATTATATATATATATATTTTATTTTTATTTTTTCTTCGCCACAATACCATCAAACCAAGTGCGACATTATACAACACATTCAAATGTTTTTGCTGCTCCGTTCTTGATATATTGCACTGGGGTGAGGTACAGTAAAACAGCTAGCTGACGATGTAATTTATCACCAGGTAAAATATAAAATATTTTGTGGGAAAAGGCCTTCCTGTCAGAGACACTCATACAACCTTTTACAATATATTTAATTGATAAAACATATACCGATATATTTATTTATGGAATTTCAAAATCAAATTTTCTTTTTTTTAATTTTTTTTACAGCAGATAGCATTGAAGGTGCTTCCAGTTGAGTGAGTCCTATTTATTGTTGCAGACATACAGTGTTCCTGAGCCAGCAGGAAAGAGTGCTCTCAGTCTTGCATTTATAGAAGCAGAGGAAGCAGTGACAGTGAAGTGCTAGCTACACACTGAAAATCTTCCCCGCTACATTCAATGCAACACAAGTGGTCATCATTTTGTGTATGAAATGCAGAGTGAACCTTTAATGGCACGTAAATAAAGAAGATAATAATATATATTTGGTCAAAATGGCACCCTGCTAACTCTGGAGCTGTTTGAGTTTTCCGCAGGGATTTTTGCCAGAAATTCAAATCTGAGACATGACAGTATTAAAAAAAAAAAAAAAAAAGAGAGAAAAAAAAAAGAAAGTTTAAGTTCAGCAGGCTCACGACACAGCAAGGTATCGCTATAAACTATTTGATATGCTCGACCGTCTCCCTTTAAATTGTGGCTCGCAAAGCCAGGCTGATATTCTCTTTTTCCCTGATCCTCGTATCGAGGAAGTGTGGCAGCTGCTGCCGTGGATCCTCCAGTCGAGCTCCGACTTGAATGTGCGAGTGTCTGACGCTTCACTTCCGGCGACTGAAGATGCTCTTCTTGCCGGAGCACTTGTCTGCGGTGCTGAGGCCGATGAGGAGCCGAGCCTTCTCATCTTCCTCCTGCTGCTGCAGGCTGTTGTCCGACTTCCCTTCAGACGCCTTCCCCCGCAGGTCTGAGCCTGAAGCTGGCTTCAGACGCAGCTTCTCCTTTATCATCTGAGCAGCGGGGAGCAAAAAAGATCAAGTTCATATATACAGAACTTTGCAATGTCGGGGCAAATGTATGTGGCTTTTACTCCTAGTTTTCTTGGTAATGGTTAACAAATTTACAATTGACAGCACACTGTCTGCAAGGAAGGATAACTTTAAATAGCAGAAAGAAATCTAAGAATAGATTGCTTTTAAACAGTAGAGAAGAGCATATTTTGGTAATGTAATCTTAATTAACATACTAAATCAAGGTGTCTACCTTAAATCACAACGTATGTGGGTTTTAAGCAGTGAACATTTGTCAAGGAGAGCAGTCGAAGTCAGAAATGTTGTTGTATACCTGTGCTACGAGAGCTTTCCGGCTGTCCCTTTTCACAGCCATGGCGAAGTCGAGCCACGTCCAGGTATTGTTATGGTACTCCAAACAGGGCAGAACAAGGTTCAGGTCCTTCCAGTCCACACTACTCTTCTCTCCCTGAAGAACAGAGATGTTATAGTCAAACATTAGTTCGACGTCTAAAAAAAACATCAGACTTAAAATATAAAAAGTGCTTTAAAAAAGTCAATTAAACCTACAATTTGGCCATCAGAAACAAGCTGTAAAAATCTTTGTATGACGAACAAGTTGCTTACTTGCAGCAGTAACAGAGCAACTTTACCAATCGTTTGTAGTCGCATGATTAATGTCTCTTTTAGCTTCGTTTTGTTCTCCACTGTGTTCACCAGCTAGTCGCTAACTTTGCCTGACGGCTGGTGAATCAGGTTATATTTATCTGTGGGATCCTGAGGAGTCATCGGATCCTTTTTATTATACAGTAGTCGCTTGAAGTAAGATTTCTACATAACTACATCCACACCGGGCCAATATACACTCCAGTATTTTAAAACTTATGATTTCACATTTTATACTTAATTAGGATACATTTATTTTCCAATTCTTTAGTTGGGCTCTAAATTTAATTATTTATTGCACACCAAACTGCTGCACACATTATGTGACTTGCTCATATGACAAATAAAACCTTAAATTCTAGTAACATAAAGCCTGTAGAGTTTACATCCTCATGCAATTTCAACCCGGGCCAAAATCAAAAATATAAAAGTTAATAGTTAAAGTGCCAGGAAGCCATGAACCTGATCATTTTCCCCCATTAGAGATTGTTTTGTATGACTGACCTGAGCCATTTTAAGGGCAAGATATTGAGATAAAATAATCCATCATTATCTTTTTTATTATATTTGTGTACCGTAGTTATTGATATATAATCAACAGGGATTGAATAAAGAATATCAGTCTATGAAGAGCTCAGTAACAGCTGCTGTGCACAGAAAACCCACCTTATAGCTGACACAGAGGGGCACCTGGGGAATCTTGATGTAGATGAAGGAGTTGTTCATAGCAGCTCGCTCCTTCATCTTATCAATATCATCAACAGGATGCTGGTGGGAGGAAATCATGAAATGCTATTACATGCCCTTATTTTTTCTTATTCTCCAAATCTTAGCACAAATGATCAGAAAGCGCAAATACCTCTGGTGGTTTCCTGAATGACCTCCTGACCCCCGCAGTGCGGTTCAGTCCCTGTGCGACACCTTTGCTGGGGCCCATAGCACCCATGGTGTCCTCTGACGACTGCCGAGGCTTGACAGGGATACCTGTGACACAGACCGCACCGGCATCAGCACTGTGGCCTCTGGGTGACTCTGCACCCTACACCTTATACTCCCACAGAGTCTCTCTCACACATATCTCAAGGTCATAACCAACGTGACAGAGCCTTTTAATAGCTCAGAGGGATGACATAACACAGTAATGGGCCATTTGATTCGACACACACACACACACACACACACACACACACACACACACACACACAGAGGAAACTATTATTGATCGGTCAGTTGGTAGATTACAGGCTGGTGACCCTACAGAGAGATTGTAGCCTGAGTGCTACTCATTTTAGTGGGGTCATATTGCCACTGTTGCCAGCAACATACCTGTAGTAACCAATCGGAACTTGTCTTCCTCGTCAGTGACCTCCTCCTCCTCAACGTTTCTTCCCGGGAAAAAAAAGCCCATCATCCTTTTGAAGAACTGGTACATCAGCTGGATGGTGAGAGGCACCACGTTCACCTGATAAAGGAAACGATCATTAAAAAAACAAAAAATACAATCCAAACCTTTTTTTTTTTTTTTTTTTTTTTTTAAAGAGAATATGGCTGCATGTGGGTGTGATGTTTCTTCACCTCAAAGTGTTCCTTAACAGAGATTCCTCCCACAGGGGGGCGCACTTTACTGAAGATGCGCAACGCAAACTGCCGCGCTGACTGGCATGTGCTCTGAGGACGAAGCACAACCTAGGAAAGAAGGGGGAGTTGATTTCAACATCACGAAATAAAGCTTTGGTCAGAATTTGTGTGATTTAACGGCACATGTTACTGATGATATGAACACAGTATGGACGACAGCACCGGGTTAAGTGAACT
Organism: Bovichtus diacanthus; assembly: GCA_943590825.1. NCBI lineage: Eukaryota > Metazoa > Chordata > Actinopteri > Perciformes > Bovichtidae > Bovichtus > Bovichtus diacanthus. The sequence continues at coordinate 1,637,658 of CALSBV010012220.1, read as the reverse complement.
TGTAATGAGTCCTCGGTCACACATGCATCAATGAATCCTTGAGTGCACATGCAACAATGAATATGAGATTCTGAAGAGCCACTGAGTGATCCCATCTGGACAAACAAGATGGAGTCAACACAGACGTTAAGTCTTGTCACTGTACGAGCACTGTACATACCCTCACACGCTGCACAGAGGAAACCAGGCAGAGAGTCATAAATAAATATTGCATATTGTAGGATCTTTTGGAAATAAATGTTGACAATTTCTCTCACATTAGTCATGGCTGATTGTCATGGATGTCATTGCATTTTGTTGTATAATTTAAAAAGGGGGAATAAATCAAAGTCAAATGAATGTGCCCTTCTGAATAATGAGTTAAAGGTACCTTGTATGCTGCATTGGGCAGCAGGTTGTTCATCGTGAACCACCCCAACTCCAAAAGATGCTCTGCTGTGTCGTCAGACTTGTTCAGCTGTGGGAAGAAAGGATGCAGCCATCAACATTTACCATCCAGCAGTGATTAAGTAAATTACGTGTCAGTAGTAACATCATGGGGTACTGTAGAGCAAATTGTGTTTTTTTGCAGTTGAAAAGGAGATATATATATATATATATATATATATATATATATATATACCTGATATATTATCCTAAGATGTTTCTCGAAATACAAGAATGCTGGAAAAAGGGTAAGTTAAGAGTTACAGAGGGAGATGGGAGGTAATGTTTTTTCGATGAGCAAATAGTAAAAGGAGATATGACAGAGGCAATTTACGATCAATTCATCTGCAGATCATTTTTCTAGATTAAGCGATTGGTCTATAAAATGTCAGAAAATAGTGAAAAATGTTCATCCTAGAATCTCAAAGTCCAAGATTATATCTTTAAATGTCTTGTTTTGACAGTCCAAAACCAAAAGATATTCAGTTTAATATTATGTAAAACAAGGATTACAAGGAATTCTCCATATTTGAGGCTGAAAACAGCATTTTCCGCCATTTTTTGCATGAAGAATTACTTTAAACGATTGATTGATTATCGAAATAGTCATAGTTGACTATTATTCTTCTGTCGGACTAATCAATTAGACTCTAGAGAGGACAGATAATACAGTGGTATGTCAGGATGGGGGATAAGAAACCGCTCAGCAGTACGATCATCAGCGCTCACCTTACTGTACATAAATCTCTGGAGCTCCAACTCAGCAATGCCGAGTTGGCCGTCTTCTTCGGTCAAACACCAGCGGGCCTGGGCAAAGTAGATCTCCGTTCTCCTCACCACACTCACATCCTCTGGGGGCTTACGCAGCTCCAGCTTGTTTGCCCGCTGCAGCTGGAAGTCCTTAAAACACCTGAAAGAAAGAGAATTCATTTATTTGGATCTGCGCGCCACATCGTCTCAGTTTTGGATGTGAATGAGCGCTGATGCGAGACCTGATGAGAATGTTGAGCTCTTCGCTCTTCATCTGCATGTCGTTCTTCTCCTGGTTCAGCTGGTTCTGCAGTCTTGTGTTGATCTCCATCAGTTCATCGCCGCTCAGTTCCTCAGGTTGTGCCTGCAATTTAAAAGAAAAAGAAAAAGAAACATTTCCCCAGATGAACTCTGACGTTTAAAAGAACAGTGGCACTTTAAAGAGTAAAGCACTATGTGACTCACCCTGATGTTGGAGTAAATCTGTTTCTCAAGTCGTCGAATCAGGGCAAGGTGCTGCCTGACTGCCTCCTGGAGGTGCAAGATGCTGCTGCGCTGCTCCTCGGGGTTACTAGAAATTTCCAGCTGGAAACGCACACGCTGCTTTTTCTCACTGTGTTCCTACATGTCGGGAAGATAAAAAAAAAAAAAGAAAAGAAAAAAATTCAGAATGAACAAAGATCAAACATCGCTAAGGACACGGAAATGTTTTGTATGGCGTGACCCTTGGCCATCGGATGCTCCAGCCTACCTTGCGTCTGGGCTCCACGTGCAACAACAGGTTGTTGACAATGTCCAGGATCATAGCGTACTGAACAGGGTTAGTGGATATCTCAAGATCATGGTGAATGAGGGTGAAGGTGTCCACAGCCCCTGTTGGATCAACATAATAAAACCATTTAAAGCTCAGATATGATGACTTAGTAAAAAAAAAAAAAAATCATCCCCATTGATGGAGAAAAACATAGGAAGCTGCCTCTTTTACAAGAACCCAGATGCATTCTGCCTGGCAGGTTGAAGATGTACAGTACGTAGGTGGCCAGACATACCAGCCTGTTTTTTCAGCAGGTCCTCCTTCTCGTGGTTATTCCTCAGCTCCGGTGGTTTGATCTGTGTGGCCAGCTCTGGGTTGATGTCGTGACTGTAACTGATGTAGTGCATCCTGCAGCTACAACGTGAGATGATACGCTGGACCTGCTGAGCTTCGTTCACCTGGGCCGGCTGGTTCCAGTCTACAGACACGGAAAAGAACATTTAGAGGCCGTGTCTTACAATGCACATTTTTCTCCATGTATAAAGGGAGAACAATCCTGCGTTTTAGAAGTCATTTACCTGTCGTGGTGCTAACCATTCCTCCCACAGCCTGGCCACTCTCCATCAGCTCCAGCACGGAATCTAGGTTACGCTGCCTGTGCTCCTCTATATTTTTCACCTAAACACATACGAAGCGAATCAGAGCATGAACAGCACTCCACACTGAGTTACTATAAAGCCTTGGTTGTGATGTTGTAGTTAAATAGTTTGCTTTTTTTTTTTTGCGTTTGAGAAGAAGTGAGCACACGACTGGATAAATGCGACTTGGATTATACTGCACGAGTTGTGGCCGAGTTCGTAAACTAGTGTTTTGATATAGTTTTGCAGTTGATAAACGCGTCCCCCATTTACTTCAATTCATGGAGACTTTTCTGTTTTTTGATTCTTCGTTCATCGTGGAGGCATGAGAGAAAAACAACGTTTTTTCTTTAAGAATTCAAGGCAACATGGAGTGAGTAATTGATATACAAACGGTCATTTTGTGGATGAAGTATTCCTTTAAGATTAATGTTACTAATGCAACTACGGAGCGGTGCTTACCTCCAGCCACAACTGTCTGTCCTCCTGCTCGGATGGGTTGGGCTCCATGGTGGCAAAGTACTGCATGCCATCCAGCAGACATGTCCAGGTGGTTTTCTGCTTCAGGGTGTCGTTGTACCAGGATGGGTGGTGCTCACACTGAAGCAGCTGAGCCTTTGCTGCAGACACCAACACACAGCCTGCGGTCTCTGTGCCCCGCAACATCATCTGGGTAAGACAAAGACGATTGAAACATTGGGACAGATCGACCTGAAATTCGACCAGCTTTCGGAGCGCATCTCATTTAGGGAAAAAAGGAAAAACTTTTAAAAGATGCAAGGAACACATTTTTGAGATTTGAAGAAGCATCATCAGCCCTCGTCGTAGGGTGCTGAAGCCATTATTGTTGGATTTTCTCATTCCATTTAAAAAGGTATACATGATCTTCAATTAGAGGTTAAAACACGGAAAGCAAGAAAACTGCAGTAAACAAGCTTTGTAAAGTGACAATGAGAATTTAGGAAAATCAAGGCTATCAAAGCTACCTGACAGTTGACCAACTCGATAAACCAGTTGCGGTTATAGACATCATCGGTCTGGCAGGCTGCGATGCCACACAGCTGGTCGCTGACCCCAGAATCCTCCTCTGAAAACACAACAAACTTGTCCGTTTCCTCGATCAGTTTCTGGAGCATCGATGTACCTAAAAGTGAAACGAAGTGGAAAAGACAGGTTAGTGGGTCTGAAAAGACTTGGCTGATGTCTTTTTCGTACTCAGGCTTTTTCCTCACCTTCATTTTGACTTTTTTCTGCTCGACTGACGGTGGGCATAACTGGTGTGGTTGGGGCTGTGGTGGGAGAGTAGTTGGAAGGAGAGCGTTTGAGCTTCTTGGTCTGCAGCTGAGTGTCGATCCTCAGACCCTTCAGAGCTTCAGTTGAGAGGTTTCTCTTCAGCACAGACGCCTTTTTATAACCGTCGTACAGCCCGAAGGCTATGTTCCTGTTGGGGGTGGTCCAGGAAGCACGCAGGTCCACCAGGCGCAGTTTGTGAGTGTACGACGCATTCGTCTCGTCCTTCTGGTTCACCTCCTGTCACACGTATCCAAAAAGAGCTTGATTATAAATTTGTCGACAGTGAAGAACAAGGTCGTACTTCAGCCACCTCCGGGCTTTTACCTCCTCCATGCGGTTGCTCTGTCGCTGGTAGCTCAGGGAGGACAGGCCGAGCAGGTGAGTCTTCTTCACCTGAGCGTTGATCTGGCGGTCGGCTGTCTCATCCCAGGTGGAGGCCATCAGGTGGACCGTCACCTGGGACAGCTCACTAACCATCTGAGTCACATTCCATTCAGAGATCAGCCTCCTCATCACAGTGCCAGCTGAAAGACAATATGAACACACACACACACACACACACGCACGCACGCACGCACGCACGCACGCACGCACGCACGCACGCACGCACGCACACGCACACGCACACACGCATTAACATAAAAAATACTTATACTTCATGTTCTGTTGGGAGACTAAATTAAGACGTCTGTTATAGGGTGTAACGGTACACAGACGCGGTCCTGGTTTAGGAGTCACGATTCAGTGTGAATTCATAGGAATACGCTTTGTTTCCATTCATTTTGGCAGTATAGCAAGTGTCAAAGACAGGTTGCATTTTACCCATTGCAATTTTAGAAAACTATTTTTAATTAAAAAAAAAAGGAACATTTCAAACACTTCTGTATTATAATGTACGGACACTTTGCCAAAAGGCAACAGGTCGCAAGAGACTGCAACACTGAGAAGCAGCTTTTATGCTATACAATTTAATGTACGGGTTGCTTGAAAGCATGTTAGAAGCATTTGGAAAGTTAGTTCTCAAATGTAATAGGTTATAGAATACAATTGACCCTGTTCAAAATGTGAATGAACTATTTTAATTACTTCAAAGTCAAGTAACTTATTAGATTTTGACTACCTTTCTAACAAATGTTTTAAACTGGGCAATAAAGCTGAGAAGTCCTCAACTACCGTGTATTCTGCGTACGACTGCCTGCACCGCACCTTGACCTCTGTACCGCGACAGTTCGCTACGAATACATGAACCGTTACAGCCCTAATCTGTATGAAACATTTGGTTTTCTTGAATGGTATCATGCAGACGCCTGTACCCTGTGGAATAAGTCTCTGTGCCCCTCGGGTGAAGACGTGGCCTTTGTTGCACTCCACTTGAATTCCTCTCTGCTGAGCAAAGGACGCCCAGTAATGCACCTGAAGGAAAAACAATATGTAGAAATGTATTCATATGGTAGATATTAGGTGTATAGAAATACTGTAAATCAGAAATCAAGGTTCATACTGTACTGTGTGACTGCAAATGGTAAAAACATAGGGCAGATGTTTTGTGGAATGTTGCTAGAAAAACACTTACTTGTAGTTGTGGGAAGGCAGCTGTGTAGGACATCTGTTTGTAGTGCTGACCCAGCTTCTTGCGGATAGGCCTGAGGCTGTGGAAAAGCTTGCCTCTGCAGATAGGTCGAGATACACCCGTCCATGTGGCCCAAAAGTTCTGCATCCAGCGCAGAGTGCTGCTGTACAGCAGCATTCTTGGCTGGGAGGGTTCTACAAAAGGAAAGAATATATAATTCTCTACAGCTAAATAAAAATGCATGATACTAGTGTCCAAGCACAGTGGGCTGAGCTTGATAGAATATCTAACAGAGTTGCACGTACCTGTGCCACAGTGCTGGTTAAGGTCCATGGTGATGGAGAGGTTGAGGTTCTCGGAGCGAAAGGCTCTGTAGGAGTCATGAGATTGTCCTGAGGTCACGTCTGCAACGTTCTCCGCACAGCAGAGCATTACAGCATGGTGGTCATGGGGGTTTCCATGGCAAAGCCATTGGAGGTCAAGGGTCATACACAGGTTGGGCAGGTGTAGAAAACAGATATCATCATACCTAGTATGAAAAAAATAAAAGTATATTATTGAATGATTCTCTAAAAATGCAGTTAAAAGTCGCATTTAACGGCTATTTTCACCTTTGATGCCTCCACTTACTTTGATGCTGTCCTGACATTTACATCCAAATCTCCTTTAAAAACAAACTGGCCAGGGTTCCAGTCAAAGTTCAGCTTACTCCACTCCCAGTGCAGGTTTTCTGTAGTGTTGTAAGGGTCCTGTAAGAAGGAAAGATTCATCGTAATGGATTCTATTACCATCACATAGCTTGGTTACCACAATAAACGGAAACTGAAGAAATTGAGGGTGCAGTATGTGCCATGCAACACACACTCAGTCTAAATGCCAACTGATTTTAAGCGATTGATTTGTCACAGACATAACTTTGTTAAACCTCTTCCTGTGTAGATCTAACGGAGATTCACAACAGTTGAGTTTGCCAGGAGTACGTTCTTTTACCTCTGTAGCCAGCTGATGAAGATTGGCCTGTTCAATATCCATAACCCAGCGCCCATGCAGAAGGAGACGACTTTTGTCCCACCAGGCCAGAGGAGGTGAGGGATCAACTGTAGGTTTCGTCAGAAGGTCGACGGACTGGCCAATCAATGTCCAGGCAGGGTCCCAACATGGCCCCCACACAATAGTGTACAGAGAGAAGTTTGCTGCATGAAGAGGATATTCAGTGAGATATTAACGTACAGTGACTGAAGGACTGAACCTCACATTACCCAACAGTAAGACTGCACAACTGGAGCTAAAATGATGTTCATGGTTATATGCCTTGATTTCAGGAAACAAAATTATTGTATTTCTCTTCTGCACAAGAACGGAGATTGACAGCTGCTACAAAGTGTTTCAAGTAACTTATCACTGCTGTTCTACTGCAGGGAGAAGCTACAACACAAAAGCAAAGTTTATACTTTTTTATACTCTTCTCTCATTTTGGACCGAGGCATTCTCTCGGCCTTCGCAGGCACAATGACGAGCTGGGTATAACCGAAGAGAACTCATAATGAAAACCACACAGACTGAGGATTGTGCTTGTAGAAGAGCATGGTGACAGCCTGATTCCCATAACTCACATTTGAAATCATAGTAGAACTTGAGCGATGGCATGTTCCTGTGGACAGTCACATCTCCCCATGGCGGACCAAGTGGGACAATCTCTTTGCGATGAGCCCTGGCCTGTCCATCATGCTCTGTCCCAATGAGACGCCCTGACAGCTCCCAGTCCCGGATCTCAAACAGGTATCGTGGGTAATCCCGGATTCTCACTGGCACAGTGGAAAAAAGACATCAATTATTTTTGGAAGTAAGCTCAAACTGTGCAGCCTTTAATTACATTTCCAATTCAGTCTCATCTAAATCCTGTCTGATATCTGCAAATGAATGTTGTCATTTTTAGCAATTTACCCAAAAATGCAGCCAGTGTAAATTTGACAGCACGGCACCACTGGACCACCAGAGGGAGTCCGTCTCTGGGGAAGGGACTGATCCTATCGATGTCCCTCAGCTGCTCTCTCACCCGCTCTGGCCCATGAAGAGACTGATCAGCTAGGACCACTAGCTCCAAGTCTGACACAGTCCAGGTCAGCAAAGACTTCCTCATGGGTGTGTTGGCGTAGAGGCGGCGTGAGCGCTGGATGTAGATCTCAATGTGCTTTTTCTCCAGTGAACTATACAGCTCTTCAATCTTTCTGGCAGGGAGAAGTTCTCCGTGCTGCTTGCGCAGATCTGCCACCTTTTTATCCAGTAGCTGTAGACGCTTTGCACTTTCCTTACTCTCATCCTTCATTAGCTCGTAGTTGTCTCGCAGCTTGATTTCAAAGATGTCGTCCAGGAAGACGAACGAGAACAGGCTGATTTTGAAGACGAGGTCAGGAGGCAGATGTTGGACGGTGGCATCTTGGCTAGGGGAGCGATGCAGAGTCTTCAGCCACTTCTGCACGCTAATGGCCATGTCAAAGGTATTTGAGAAGTTGTACTGGTAGGGGAACTCGACAGCCATATAGGGGCAAGTGAGGACCCAGACGCAGTTGTAAGGAGTGGTGAGGAAGGGGAAGGTGTCTCTGTGCCGCATCTCAGACAGCTCTGCGTGTGTGTCAACAGCTAGACTTTGAAAGGTGACGATGTTGTTGCCATCAAAGTTGAAGACGACGGATGGAGAACGTATGTGCATGGAACCGGTGTGCTTGGAGACTGTGAGGGATTCTGTGTGCAGGAGAATGTAGTTCTGTTCACCAACATGGGCTGTCAAACGAGCGCCGCCCAGTTCAACACACACACACAGCCCTCTACTCTGGCCTGATAGGATTTCACTCTCTGTAGGCGTGACTGGACTGTCCTCTTCTTTCTCTCCGCAAAGCATACACCAACAAGCCTGAGCTTCACTCATGTGCTGATATAAGACCATGTGGTCGGGGGGTGTCCATTCAACAGTGAGCTCCTCTTCACATTGAACCTGATTAAGACACAAAATGTGAATATTGACACAGAGATTCATTCAGTCGAGAGAAATAAAACTGATGGAGGTCTGATTACCTGTAAAGTGTGGGTGGTGATGCAGTAAGAAAAGGCTATCTTGGTGAGTTTGAGCACAGGGCTGGGGGTTTGGGAGGCGGGGCAACATGACTCCATGTTCTCTGTGACGGCTTTGATCGCTGACAAGCTAACACCTTGAAGAGACACCGTGGAGCTCTCTGCAGAGCTCTGGACTCTGACAGTGTCCATCCGCAAAGACACGGCTCCTAAAGAACATACAAGGAAATAAAAGATGATAATTAATCATGTTGATCGGAAAACCAGCAATTATTTTCACTAAAAAAAATTATTCTTGATTGTCTGATGGTGAAAACAGCCAAATTCCTAAATTTTCTGTCAATTGTAATCTATTAATTGATTTATCCTTTTAGCTCCACAGAAATCACATCAATTTGGGTCCTAAAGTCCCTTTAGACTACAAGAACGCTTGACAAAAATGTCTTTTCAGTCAAACGACTACGAGGCACACAATTAATGTGAAGTACCATTTATGTCCTATAAATAAAGCCATGCAATATTCCTACACATTCTGAAACAATTTACCTGCTAGATTAGACAGTGTGAACACATTAACATCCTCCAGACAACAGTCCAGTTTGAACAGCAGATGTAGTTGTGAGGAGGGGACGGGTTGGACAGTATTGCCACTAGAGGGAGACACTGAGGCCACATCTGACAGCTGTGATCCCCCGTCACGAGGAACACAGATGAGGGACAGCAGGCGAGACAGACACAGTGCACAGGTCTCCGAGAGCTCCACTTGAAGCCCTTTCAGGCTGGACTCCACGCTCAAACTCGGACACTGGCTACTCGACTCCATGTGGGGTCGAATCAAACTCCCCTGGAGGGATGACATTAAAAGTACACGAGCATTAGCAATCGAGTGTGCCGTGGAACCTCTTGACTAACTGACTTAGTAAACACAAAATGTGCAAATGAATCATTAGACATAAGATGAAACAAGTTTCTAATATTTTGTGCTCCTACCTGAAGACTGAGCGAGTCTAAAATTAGCGCTTCTCCCCACACATGTTTACCAGGAGGGTGGGGTGCTTGTTGGATATGGGAGCCCTGACCCACCCTCCACCAGAAGTTGTCCAGGGACAGGGAGGCACACCGGTGCACATTCTGGCACTCTGTGCTCTCGGTGTCAACTTTAATGTCAAGAAGATGCCGCAGTTCTACGGATACAGAAGGTACAAGTCATCATAAGACATTATTTTGAGGAAGTACATTTAAAGTTGCTGCAGTATATACCGTTTTGAGGACACAAGTTAATGTGTAACGTTTAAAGAAAAGATGTTATCTAATCTTAGATGTTATCCAAGTGTGGCATGCTTGGAAAAAGATTGACACAAAAGTTGCCTACATAATTAAAACCGTAGATTTTTTGAAGGAAAATATGTTGTTACAATGATGATGTAAAGTAATAACATTAAGTGCTGTTGCTTACCACAGGGTGTTGAGGTTAAACTTTAACACAACAATGCCCTCATTTTGCTTCGTAGCAATAACATCATATGACATTCACCTGCCTTTCTCTGTGTGCATGTGCACGTGTGCAGCATGTGAAAGACCCGCAGTACCTGCACTGGCAGAGAGGAAGCCGAGAGCAAAAGGCGTTGTGTCTCCCAGCTGAACAGACACATTAACGTTGGACACGGAGGAGGTGATCTTCACAGGAGCATCCAGGTGAGGGAGGCGCCTGAGGAAAAGGAGGGTGGGCAAATAATCTAATGGACTACACAACACAATAACGTCATGGAACGACACAATACAAAATGAGTGATGTGTAAACACAGACATGGATAAGAAAGAGAAGAAGGTCGGTATTAGATTATTATTTCTACTGCAGTGGGTGACCTTTAAGACAGAACACAGATCCAATCATTCCAGAAAACATCTGGTTATAATCCCCCCAAAGTATTGACTACCATTCAGCGATCTAAAGCTTCGGGCTTTCCTTTTGCAACTTGCCTTTTTCTATGTGCTGCCTTCCTGTGGATTAGCTGTTCCCATGGAAATAGATTTAGCCAATGGGAGAACTCCTGGTGACGGTAGTGGATGATGCAAGTGTTGACAGTGAATGACCCTGAGATGTCAACTGATGTAACCTAAATGTAGAGAAAAGAAAAAAAAAGAAAAAGTCAAAATAATGTCAAATATGAGTCGGATTAAAGAAGCTTTGTGATGGGATTTTCGAGCATCTTCCTCACCTGCAGGGTTGTCTTCAGTGTGTTCACACAAAGGATTCTTTGCCTACTTTGAGAGAGAAGAAGTCCATCTGCCATTTAAAAAAAAAAAAAAAAACGAGAATGTGTTATTCATAGCTTTCGCCTTCATCCAACTCTCTCTGCATTGCGTCTGGCACCCAGCTGTCCACTAACCCTCTAGAAGGAGCTCCAGGCTGCTCTGGGGAAAGCTCAGCTCAGGAGTGAAGCTTTTTAGAGGAAGCTGCTCGTCGTCACGTCCATAGCAGACTTTTAAAGACTTCAGAGTCCAGTTGAGGTGTCTGTGCAGACAGGGGGAAGAAAAAAAAAAAAAAAGAGTCATACAATGTTTAAATCAATAGGTTGTTCAATGGGGAATCAAATTGTGCAAATCAACAAATATATGCAGTTGATGATAAAAAAATGTTGACTCACCTTTTCTGGCTGTGCATGGACAGGGTTACATTTGTATTATCAAATTCCACATCAATTTTGTTGGGAACCAGCCCATGAAAGCTTTCCACCACCTCCGTCTGGATGAACTCCGTGTTTTCACACTCTGAAAGGAAACGGTATTAATACCAATAAATTACAAAATTATGTATGATACTATCAAAAATGTCGAGACTGCAACAGCTAAATAATCTGTTTTTAAAAAAAAAAAAGCCTATACAGTTCAAGCATGTAATAAATACAATCACATTTTGATTTAATAATTTTTTTTTTTAACATTGTGCATATGCCACCTGATATTTTCTGCACCGTACAGAATGCCAAAGCCTACTCTATAAAAAGTGTATTCCACTTCATTTTTTTAGCTGTCTGTCTGATGGCCTGAGTGAGCTAATATGTCACATTCAGACAAAACTGTCAACCTGAACCATGTCTGTGCTGATTTAGTTTGTGTGCTAACACATTTCTCTGATTTGTCATTCAGTGAATAATGACCTGCATATATACTGTATATATATATATATATATATATATATATATATATATATAGTATATGTATATAAAAACGATAATGAAATAAAATGCAAGAACACGTTTACATTTGGGACCTCAGTCTCTGCACACATTTGGAGAGATAACAGGTCAAATGCCAATCAGCAGAATGTCCCTCTCAGATCAGACTGTTCTCACAACAATCTACAGCTCACCCTGGTCGACTCCCCGAACCTGACAGCCCACAGCTGCAAGATAAGAGTTAAGATGGGCCCAGTGTATTCAGACTGGCGAGGTCAGGGAGGTTCTATGACCCGTCTTACTTAGAATGTGTTGACTAGGATTCAGAGCCATCTAGGGGATCCATCTTTAGGTAAACTACTGACGGAATGCCTTGTTTTAGGATAAATGTTGAGAGAAAGTGACTGCGGCACACAATGTGACTGCATCTCTGTATCCGCTTGCATTGTTCATTATCTCTTCTCCTTGATCAAGATCTATTAAACCTTCAGCGTTTCAAGCCCCTACAGAGGTCAATAAAGCTCCATGGTATGACCTTGTCCTCATTGTCTTGCTGGAACAGCTAAAAATACCACAGACAACCGCAGACATCCAGACATTTCAGAATGAGCAGAATCTCTCTGATATAAAGTCAGTGGCAAATAACTCTTAGTGCCGTCATGTTTATCATTCTACCTACTTGTTGTGATTGCACAAGTACAGAGAATTACCTTGGGCAATGAAGGACAAATACAGCTAATAGTTGGACTAGTTTTATATATTGATTTTACAGGTTGACATGCCCCCCACTCATACAATCAACCAGCATCCCAGATGTGAGATGAATATCCCAAGATTGATTGGCCATGCCTAGTTTGTTAAATTATTCTAATAATAATAATAATAATTTTGACATTTCAGAGACTCTACTTTGCGCTTGCTCACCAGATGCATCCTGAAAGCTCCTTTTGGGAGATGGGGGCAGCAGGAGTTGGCTGAGAAAAAGTCCCTCATGCAGCTCTGCTATAAGTGTCCTCACATTCAGGGACAGACAACCTGGCTTCATATCCGGTAGGCTCACATCTCCAGAGAGCAGCAGGCTCAAGGCCAATTCAGCCAGACATATATCCTACAGTGGAGAGCATGTTAGTCAAACACATTCAATCACAAGTTTCTATTTCAGGGAAAATAGAGGAACTTACCAACTGACTGCTTTTAAGCACTTTACTGCTTAGCTGCCCAACCGAGAAGTCCCACGCCAGCCTGGAATGTAAGTTAAAAAGTTAACAACATTGCATCATGATTCATTGCCTTCTTTCTTTTCTATTAAATGTATTAGTTAAATAAGCTAAATGGCAGACAGAAATATCAGACAGAGAGAACTGTGTAGTTACTTTTTACTTTGGTGGTCAAGTAGCAAGGTGATGCCTGTAACAGTCATGTGCCATAGAGACTCTGACAGTGCCAGGTTCAGCACAATCACATTGATCGAGCTGACATGGAACGACAGCAGCTGTAAACACAAGATAAGAGGTCAGATTTGTCTACAAATCAGTTTAGCAAAAGAGTGAGCTACGGTGAGGATCCATACTTGTGACAGAAAGCGTAGAGTTGTGGGGCTGACTGAAATCTTCCCAGAGTTTTTTCCATGGCTCTTCTTCACCAAAGGTCTGAGTGGTGCTTGCAAGTCAAACCGAACTCTGGTTTCACCAACACACAACGCCAGGTACCTCCTGAAACACAAACATGCCGCAGCTGTCTCAAATAACAGAATTAGGTATTTTCATATATGAAAAAGGGTTTCAAATCTAGAATGGATTTCGATTTTATCTCAAACTGCGAAAAAAAAATGTGACCACTTACGGCAAATCCTGGTTGAGAAGTTTACTTGAAATCCATATTCTGTCAATTTCCTGTCATAAAGAGAGTCTCTGTTATGGTAAAGTAAATCAATAAGTACCCTTGATATATTTTTGGACTGTTGATCAATAAGATAAAATGTGTTCTGGCCATTTCAAAGTCAAACATGTACCCCTTAAATGGGAGCAGCCGCATTGAACGAGCTCACTAGATAAATGTCATGTAAACACAGTGTGTCTTACCAGAGTATGCTGGGGGTGAAACTGGATACTAACTCCTTGGACAGAAAACAGCCCAACTGATTTGATCTTCAGATCAGCATTCAGTGCCGTCTGGAAAAATCGCACAGCCAGGGTGCATATGAGCCACCTAGGAGCAAAATACAAAAGCAGAAATCTTTGATTTTGTAAAACAAGTGTTCATAAAAATAAGGAAAAGTGGGTTAAACTAAATGTTGCCTACAGAGTATCATTTCCACTCACATATATACCGTAGAAACGAACACATTTCTTACCTGAAAATGACACATAACAACACAATCCCAAGCAGGAGAATTAGCAGGAAGGATATCAGCAAGAGAGACATTGTGTCCCAAGTTGTTCACACCCAAATCTCGGACATGGGTCTGGCTGCTCCTCTATCAGCTGCTGCCAAACAGGAAGAGATGCACTTCAGCTCAACAAACCTCACGCTCAGGTGTGACCGACTGTTTGCAAGAAAACAATAATTAATAACGTGTCCATCTCTGTACCAGGCTGAGGCAACATTTGCTGTGCAAATTAATGAACGTTAAATGTGTGTTTTTCAGCTAACAGTAACAGCTAGCATCACAGTGCTAACACTGCTAATTAACAAGTGTTACAAACCGAACATGAAACAGCACGTAGCTAAACTTGACCACCAACAGTGTAAACCTGTAACCTAAACGCAGTGCTGGTCAACTACCCAGCAGTGGTAAAACAGTGGCTCGTTGTTGAGGGGGAGCAGAGTTAGCACAAAGTAATCAAACATGAAACAGTTAAAGATGTTTGTCGCCGCGTCATCCAAAAATCAGTAGCAAATCTGTGCTAGTAAGCTAACGCTACAGCTAACTTAGCTAGCATAGCTGCGAGACTGGTACACAACTTAGCATTGCTTTTGGTAACTACTGCAGATGTCTTTCGCCTCCGTCGGCTCCAGGTAATCTTCGAGGTTACTTACCCTGACATATTCACAGCATTGGGGTTCCGCTGCACAGAGCAGTTTAATGTGACAGTTAACTCTGTGCTCAGAGTAAACACTCTGCACTGGTCCGCCCTGCTCAGCTCAGCTGGCAGCTCACTTGACTTGTAGCCGAGGACTGTGACTAGACTGGCTGGAGCACCGCCAAGAAAATATTAATCTTTAACTATGCATTCAAACATAAAGGGTTATTCCCCCGCCTTTACCAGCTGTAACATTAAAGCAATGCACACATCAATGCATCAATATTTTAAAACAGTAATAACATATAGGATTCTGAAATGGTCCATTGTGCATAAGTACTTTTACTTTTGGCACTTTAAATATGTTGATGCCAATACTTTTGTACTTTTACTTAAGTAACATGTTGAATGAGGGCTTTTACTTGTTACAGAGTATTGTTTAAACTGTAGTATTGCTACTTTAACTCAAGTAAAATATCTGAATGCTTCTTCAACCACTGCACAGTTGAATCAAACTATTTTACAAAAAGGTGAAAAGTTAAGAGACAACATTTATTTCAACATGACAACTGACATTATGCATCTTTACAAAAGATACGATTCAGTACAACTTAACCTCATGACTTTATAATTAATACTACATGATACTGAATGTATTTATTGGTAAACAGCGGGCTCTTACAACATGATGCTGCGTTTCACAGCATACTTTAATGGTTCATTTGTTCTTACGTCATGTTTACCTTTATTATTCTAACTTGTAAGGTACATTTTTCAAAAAAAAAAAAAGTTGTTTTTAATTAAACTAACTGATGCGCAGGGATCTTGTGGCCAGGTAGTATTACTCCAGTGATTAAGTGCATTAATTAGAACATATACAATGCACAGACGAGGATTTGTTGGAGGGTCAATAGGGGCCAAACAGCAAAACATCTTTCATAATTTTTTTAAGAATAAATTGCATCACATTGATTTTGTTGCCCATCTCTCTGCTTTATTGATAGGATCAATATTTGGAAAAATGTCCGTCAAATCGAACAAGTGGTCCTTTCACAAAGTGCTGACAATACAACTGTGCCTCATGGCATGTTTCCAGGGAAGAACACCTCTCATACTGCCAGCCTAAGGATAATTCAGTTGTCATTACAAGAAGATTTACACCACGGGTGCCTTGTACAGCCCGTCATGATCATACGAACTGGTGAGAAATTGATGGTGTACAATTTTCCAGGCAAGCCCCTTCATCTTATGCAGCAGCTTTATGTCTGTTGTGTTTGGCAAACCACTCGTCACTTTTATCTTCGACCATAGCCTAAAAAACAAAAACAACTTTAAAAGCAGAAAGAGCCCAGAGACAGGGAATATCGAACACATGTTGCATGTTGAATCTAGAGAGGAAGATACTGGAGGAACACCAACCTTATCAAGCAGTTCATTTCCCTTGGGGTCCACCATAGACAGTTGCCCGAAAGCCTCATCTCCCACAAAGCAAATCTCATGACCATCCTAAATAAAACATTGTTCAGTTAATTTTTTTATTTTTTTTTACCAGAGACTTGTTTAATTTAAATCACCATATTGTTGCACTTACTGGGTCAGCCAAAATAACTACTTCTACTGTGGCCTTTCCGGGAGTGTCCAGGCTGACTAATGGAGTGAGAATTTTCTGATTTTCTTTTTTCATCAAGGCTTCAAGGCCAGGCAGCTGTGGAATGTTATACAAATATATATGATGAAAATGATGATGTTTTCCATGTTTCTCCATTATTACCAAACAAGAATGTTTCCATGAAATAATATCTTACTTGCTCCCGTGGGCATGAAAATGCTATTCTCCCAAACGCTGTTCCATGATCGACTGCCCCACCGTTATCATGAAGCTCCAGTTTACACTGCATGAGGATAAAAAAAATAAACAGTCAGACGAAAATGTATAATGTAAATGTATAAACACAATTTATTTGATACTTGACTCACTTGAGTGTCTGAAAATCCCATCAGCACCGTTTTCTTTTCCTCATTCTTTTCCACCACCTTCATTCCCAAGAGCAAAGTCCAGTAGTGTGTCGATTTCTGGAGGTCTGATACTCCGAGACAAACCTTCTGCACAGGGTCTGGGAAAAAAGTATCAAAGGTGATAAATAACAGGTAAAAACAGTAACACTTTCAATGCCCAATCAGAGAGCTTCTGCTGAATACATTCCTTATCATACTGCACTTATTCCTGTGCCTGCTGCTCAGTACTGCTTTGAAGGACATAGTCATATGCAATTTTTCATGCAGGTTGTTGTCATGAAATTCCCATTAAGAAAATAATGACAGTGAGCTTTACTTTAAGAAATTAGAATATACTGTTGAGGCTCTAAGACAAAGTCATGACATGGTTATATTCCATTTTTATGTTTTTGTTTAAAAAAGGTCTTTATAGCTACATATTCTAATTGTTTTTCATTCAATATTTTTACTTATAGACTTTTAGATTATTCATTCATGAATGGCTTAGTTTGACCAATACAATTAAAGTGAAATGAGTATTTCTTTTCAAATAAATGTATAATGCTATGAAACCAAGCAACTCTTTGAATTTCATCAGCTGAAAAACAACTGATATTAAGTATTTTTGTTAGATAAATGTGATAAAAAATTACAACATTTATTCATTAATTTGAAAAATTGGACTCTTGAGCACTGGATAAACTACAAGGATAACTCCATCTCATGCAGTAAAAAGACCTGTGACACTCACCACTGGGAGGCTTCTCTTTGTCCACAAGGTAGAAAGGATACCCTCCTGGAGCCTGGGTCAGATACAGAGCCTCCCCTACCTCAGTCAGAGGCCACCCCAGACGTTTAGCATTGCTGACAGCCTGGCTCGACTGCAGAGTGAGCCCCTAAAGTGAAAACACATGACAATGTCCCTCGACAAGGCTGCTGTACACTGTAAAACACAACATGGTGCTGTCCTCAGTAAAGTCTTAAAATTAACTCTCACCCACCAAGAAGTCATTGCCAAGTTGATACTCTCCCACCCCATAATTGTATGTCAGTTCAGCAACAAAATGGTCATCTTCTGGACCAAAGCCAACCATTGTCTTGCTCCATTTTCCATCGTAGGGGCTGTATGGACACAGGGTGAGGGCAGCGTCAGTATTAGGACATTAACAGCTCTCTATAACTGTGTTGTACAGCTTTGTGAGTACAAAGTTCAGATAGTTTGGCTGTCTCATATCTACCCATTACACGTTGCTTTGCAGCCTTCCTCAAACTCTTCATGACGTAAAATCTAAAATGGATGAATCAGTATGAAAACACATTTATTAAAGACACTCGAGTTTCACCGAATATGTTCTATAACTTGTTTACATGCTTCATCACTCATGTGACGGAAGAGGAATTAGCTAGCTACGTTACGTTGTTCAACACAAAGGTACATTAAATGTGTTTGGCCTTAACATAAAGCCCAGAAAAAGTACCTTCATGCCCAGAACATCTCGGTAAAATGTGGCCGTTTTGGCCCTGTCACCAACTTTGAAAACAAAATGCAGCGCTCTTCTCGAAGCCATATTTCTTGACAGAATGATATCTGTAGTGCAGATCGGTGTGCAGGGAACGATTAAGCATCCTTGATGATCGACTTTTCTGTCATCGATTGGCGGAAAGTAAATACAAGAGAGAAAACAGCAGGCATTTAAAAAAGCAAAAACAATTCCAAGATATTATGTCTGTTTTTGTTAATTAATTACCAATATTAAATCATTATGGACAAGTGCAACAACTTTACGCAAAACAAAAAGTAATAAAACTACGTTTGTCACCCCTATCCTTTCAGTTTAATGGTATAACCCGAACCCATTCATATACTATGCCAGCTGAGCAGCAACAACTTTGGACGTTAACTAAAAAGTAAAAATAAAAAGAGAAGACTAAACATTTAAAATAGTCTGTAATTCGTTTGGTAGCTACGCAATGAATTATCAACTTTAGATGAATTGTAGACGCTTAAATGTAGTAATGCCTTCACTACAGCTGGTGGCGCTAGGGAGGTTAGCTTGTGTTAGTACCACGTTCTGGTAAACAAGAGAAGAAGAAACTGAACAAACATGGCAGCGTACATGAGAAGCGTGAAATGTCTTGTTTCCATTGAGCGAAATGCTTTTCTACACACAAGGGGAAGCGCTGTCATTGTAGAATCTAAGCGGTATGTACGCGGACTGAAGAGGAACCCTGTCCGAGTGCTGTGGCCCGAAACCGAGACTGGTAAAGTCATCAAGCCGACGCCTCAGCCAGCGGGGCGAGACAGCAAGAGGGAGAAGGAGGCAAAAGTCACAGCTACAATAAAGCATCCTGAAGAAAGAGACTTTGTTAAAGCGACGAGTAATGTGCAATCAACTATACAACATGCCAATGTAAGTTATTCAAAGGATCAAATTGATGGACTGCGCTTCGAGAGGGCTTTCTCTGGAGATAAAAGACTGGGGTAAGTGTCACTTTAATGAAGGCAGCAGTGAATTATTGCCATGATTGTCACAGATAATCAGTGTTGGAAGAAGTATTCAGATCTTTCACTTTAGTGAAAGTAGCAATACTTCACTCTAAAATACTCTGTTAAAAGTCCTGTGTTCAAAATCGTACACAAGTAAAAGTACAAAAGTATTAGTTATCAAAATATACTTAAAATACAAAAAGTAAAAGTACTCATTTTGAAGGATGGTCAATTTCAGAATGATATATATTATGTTACTGTACTATAATTATTAATGCATCAATGTGTACATCACTTTAATGTTGCAGCTGGTAAAGAGGGATCTAATTTTAATTACTTTACATATTACTGGGTTGCTAACTTATAATACTACATTCAAATTTATTTGTTGATTTTATATTTTGTATTAATCTAAATCTGCAAAATAAC
>CALSBV010012220.1:1593025-1610094 GCA_943590825.1 Bovichtus diacanthus | reverse complement strand
ACACACACACACACACACACACACACACACACACACACACACACACAGAGAGAGAGAGAGAGAGAGAGAGAGAGAGATAGTTAGCACATGTGCAAGCCCCACGGCCACGAAACATGAGCCTGTTCTCAGTGTGTGACACGAGAAACCAGCATCGTCCTCCTCGACTGCTGGGCAGAGAGAACTGGGAGGAAGGGGAGCAGGGGGGCAGAGAGCAGCGAGCAGAGAGTAGGGGAACTGGGGAGAGGTAGCTAATCTGGTAATTACGTCGGCCGCTGTTGCTAACTCCGCCAGCTCTGGAAAGGTCGAGACAGAACAACACGACATAGCAGGAAGCAGGAGTCCGTCCTACACGGGCAAGACGTGGGAGGAGATAAAGTAGGAGATGGAAGGATTATTTAGACGAGAGTAGAGAAAGTCTGCTGGCACGCTCTGGGGCTACCCATCATGATAAAGGCACCAAGTTGAGTTCTGGGTCATAGATAGCAGTGAGTGTCAGTCTTGCAGGTTCAAGAGACTCAAAGAGGAGCCTCTGATGCCGCCATTTTAACACCAACCAGGTGTTGGGTACTTACACCACCCAGGGACTTACAATATGTGATTAGAGTTAATTGAGAGAATTGGCTGGGCAAATTAATGGCCGAAATTAGCCTATTGCAGATATACTGGTATTTGTGTAGTACATGTAGGCTAGTAAAAAAATACAGAAATGCATTAGATACAGTATGTTGGAGGTTTTTAGTTGTTGCTGAGTTAATGTGGCTATAATCAATATTTTCATATCAGCAATGGATCCTATGAGTGAATTTGAAAAACTCATTGTGGCAAACCCATTGGAAATTATCACCTCATTTTGCAATTTCCCTCAGCTCTAGAGAACATTTTAGCATATTTAAGAGCTCATAGTTTAGTTTTTCTAGCTGCACTTTTACTCTTTTGTTCACTCTTACGCCCCCTCTCCCCCTTTCAGGAAAGAGAGCTCTAAAAACCAACTGTACTCTACCTGCTCAGCAGTAAACAGCAGACAATCAAACTAGCAAGTAGATATTTCCCTCACAAGTTGGTCGAGACCAAAATCGGAGCTAAGAGAGTGAATATTGGACTGCTCTGCTCTAATATCTGAGAGCTCTCACAAGTTCTTACTACTTTAAAAAAAATGTTTTAATTGTTAAGTGTTTACTAAATTTTTGGTTATAATTCTTTAAAAAAAACTAAATGATGGTATCCTAATTAGAAATGATTGTTTATGTCACATGTTTATGTAAAAGAACGGAATATTGGCCAATAAATCGTTAGCAGATGTTTCAAAACTCTCAAATATCAGTATCGGCCTCAAAACTGCAGTACGAGTCAGGCTGCATACTGTATCACAACTAAAAGCACATTGCCAAGTGCAGCACAACAAGCGCACAGATTACTGAAATGCATGACTGTACGTTAACCAAGAATTGACTCAACTTCAGCTATGTAAGTTTGTGTGAAATGGCCTTTTACTGTGCCTTGAGTGGCTTATCTCACCTCTCCAGCCACAAAGAACAGCAGCGGCATCTCCTCCTCCTTGGCTTTGTACTTGGCCATAATCTTCTCCGCTATTGGCTGGATCAGCTCCTTGGCTGGCTCCAATTCACCTTCCTCCTCAGCATCTGAACGAACCAGAAGAGAGACACAGAAAGTTAAAAGTATGAGAGAAAAAAAAGCCACATGGGAGACAAAAATGCATGGGAAGCAAGGAAGGAGAGATGACTGGTGGACAGCTGAGTGAGGACGTGAAAGAAAGTGTACAGGAGGTCTTTCTGTCTTGTTTTATAATCCAGTTTGACCACAAGAGACGCCAGGGTCTTCTCATATTTTGAGGGTCACCACTGTCGAACTTTGGCATTTAGTCCTTCTCAGTCCGCACAAAACAAGTAACTCATACATTCATGTCCAAGTCATTTTTCTATGCTATTGTCAAACCTGCTGCTTTTCATTTCTTCACACCTTCTGTATTAGCATATAAATAGATAGATAAATACTAAAACATTTCCCACAGACCTTTGGACCTTTCAACGCTGCAAGCATTTTCCACAGAATCTGACATTCACTATGCTCCACATAAATGCCACTCCATTCAAGCACAGGGAGTTCCAGGCAGAGCCCCATGTGGAGCTGCAGAGGCTGCATCATAAATGCCCGTCGACTCACCGACAAACAGGACGAGGCAGGGCCCTTCGTGGAGCTGCACAGCGTTAGACTCGCTGAGCTCGAGCACGGGCCGAGGGTGCCAGGGAAAGAGCTGGCACTCCGGGTCGTTCAGCACCTCCACGCGACCCTGTCGCGAGATCATGTGACCCTCTGCGTCCAGCAGAATCAGCGTGGGAATACCTGGTGAGGGAGAAAGAGGAAGAGAAGGTGGTTGGAGAGGAAAATGGGCAAGAGCGTGGGAGGTGGTTAGGGTCATTTCCATTAATTATTGCATCATGACGCAGACTGTTCCCTCTCCCACTGAGATTTTCTTTGTTGTGTGGATGTTTTAGATCGCTTTTTTTTTTTTTTTTTTAACCAGTTGTTGCCTCTCTTTCTTTCCGCTTTCATTCGTGATGTGCTCACATGTCATTGGTTCACACCATCCTTCTTATTACAATCTCCTTGCCTTATTGACAGCCTTATCAGAAACAGACACCATCCGGGAGCAAAATGTGTACGTGAGAGTGTGGTCCTATCTGCGCATGTGGATTGAAGTCAACAGAGGTGGGGGCCATCATGAACTGCATGGGATTTGAAATGAGGAAGAGAGAGGGGGAGGGGGGTGGGGGGGTGTTGACTCGTCTTCCACGCATTCCACACATACTTTGCAGGAGAGGCCGAGAGCCAGCTCTTGCTAACTTCATCCACAGCCCTGTACACACACACACACACACACACACACACACACACACACACACACACACACACACACACACACACACACACACACACACACACACACACACACACACACACACACACACACACACACACACACACACACACACACACGAGGGAGTCAGGAGAAACAGAGCGAGGTGCAGAGGGAGAGGCGCAGCACTTCCGTAGCGAACAAGACCGTAAACTTGATAACCGGAGCACATTCCTCCGGCTGCGAGGCAATCTGTTTGCCTGCCCAGCACAGAGAGCTGTCAGCCATTGTGCCAGTGTTTCAGTGTGACGTAACGAGGAAAAAATAAATCTACACGCTCAGCTTGAAGACCTGAAGCAATATTAATAAGGAGGAGTTAGCTGTACAATACCTTGTATTCCATATAGTCTGTTGAGTCGTGACCGCCGAGCCTCGTCCGAATATGGCACCGCCAACCACGGCATCTCGCTGAAGTACTGCTTAAAGGACTCTTCTGACCTGGAAGGGAAAGCACCAAACAGATGGTGATTTGGAGGTTTCAATTAACAGCTGAATAGAGAAGACTGATTATTTGTGTCCTTGACAGACAGAGACAGATGTGGTGTGTGCGTGTCAATAAATATGTTCTGGTCGGGCTCTGTGAATCATACCTGTCAGCGCTGACAAACACGATCTCAAACTTCTGACCCGACTCTTTTACGGTTTGATACGATTCCACCAAGACCCGGGTCAAACTGCGGCATGGCGGGCACTAACGGAGAGAGAAAAAGGGAATGTAAAAAGGGAGTGAATATAGAGTACGCATAATGAAAGGTTGCTGCAGCAGCTTCCATTCATTTGGTGACATATAGGAAGAGAGTTTGGAAATACCCAAACGCTGAATATCTTCCATCTCGCGCAGGTCGAGTATTTATATCAACAAAGTCACGCTAATTGATGGTGTGCTAACTAGAGCTCACAGCAGATATTCACAGCATTTTGTAGTATTGAAGACTGTAGTGTTGTGCGGTGGCTCGCATCGTGTTTTCAGTTTTCCCTTGTTAGGGCTAACGTGGTGGGACGCTAGTAGGAGCTAGCTGATATTTATACTGTGTACATTCTGTCCTATAATTTCTCTGTTCCATAGTTAGCACAGTGCTCTCGCTCAGGCTAACTTGGTGGGACGCTAACTGGAGTTAGCTGCTACAGTATACATTATGTATACATTATTTTCCGGGTACTGTTGTTTTTTCATTACAGTTAGTGGAGTGCTCTCACTCAAACTAACTGGTGGACCACTGGCAGGAGCTAGCGGTCATCTGAACTGTGAACCGTACAGCATCTCCTATAAATATTACTGTTAGCAAAGTGCTCTCACTCACGCTAACCCACAACTGCACCAGTGAAGAGTGTCCTCGCTCCCCTCTCACTGCATATACCGCTTCCTGGCCTGGTTTTCTACAAGTCAGCAGAGTGCTCTCGCTCATGACTGACGTAGCAGCCCGCAGCAACTGGTGAGTTTTCTCTGCTGCTGTCGCTATGTTTAGCTCTTCTAGCTGTAACACCTGTATGGCTCCTCTTCAACCAGAGGACGGCCATGACCTTTGCCCCTCTTGCCTTGGCCTCGAGCATCGGAATGAGGGCCTCTCAGAGGACCTGTGCGTGAATTGCTCATCCTCACCTCATGCCTCGTGCAGTGAGGGCTGCTAGGCTGGCTGAGGTGGAGTGGATTGGTTAAACTGGCCTCCCCTTGTCTGAGCAGTTGGCACCAGCCCAACCTATCCATTCTAGGCGTCGTGCCGCAGAGACTGCGGATGCTCCGCCCAAGGAGAAGGCTAAGTCTGACAAGCTGTCTTCTAGGATGGACCTGCTAACTCCTGAGCTGGCCCAGATGGCTGGCTCTCCATTCTGGTGCAGGTGTTGAGAATGCTGCTGCACACAATCCACCTATGGCTGATTTGGTTCCAGAGGAGGCTAGGATGCCAGCCTCTCTGGATGGGGTGCGGTGTTGCAGAACAGGACTGCTTGGGGGCAGTGGTCTGCTCAGGACTGTACGGAGCACATCAATGTGCTAGAGCTACGGGTCTGCACCTAGCACTCAAGCACTTCCTGCCTTACCTGAGAGGGAGGCATGTGCTTGACCGGTTGGACAACCCATGGACTGGGGTGCACCAAATCCGCACGGTTGCTAAAAGTGTCCCAGGCTCTTCTGACGTGGGCAGCCCCTTGCCTGACCAGCCAACGGGGAATGTATCTACCAGGAGAGCGGAACCATGTCTCGGTCTTCCTCTCCCGTCACAAAGGACCTCTTGTCACAGCTGGAGGGTTGGATTTGGCATTGCTCTCTCAAAGCAGCACCCGTCCCACTGGATCGTAGATGTGATTTCTCATGCATACAGGGCGAATGACCGTTCTCTGCCGCCCAGAGTAAAGTACCACTCTACCAGGAGTGTCTCTACATCATGGGCAACCCTGAGAGATGTGCCTTTGGATGACATACTGTATGTGCCGCGGCCACATGGGCATCACCGAGCACCTTCTCTAGATTTTACAGGGTGAATGTCTCCACCCCTCATCCATTGGCCGTGGTTCTTCTGCAGAGTCCCTCTGCTCCACCTTTATGGAGGTGGGTTGAATATTGAAGATGTAAGATTGAAGATTCAATGTTGAAAAAGAGCAGACAGTATTTCATTCAAGCTGGTTACAGTGGATTCTGTATGTCAAACACTTTCATTGATCCAGTCAAAAATACTCGCCATACTGACACAAAGGCACCGTGTGAGTGAAAGTGTGAAGCATAAAGCCTCGATCGATTCATTGCTCATTGATTGACTTCTTCCTCGGTTGCTCATAGAAGTAAACACAGTATATTGACGTTATACCATTATACGCAGTGTGGCCTCAATACTAAAGTGTCATAAAGCAGTTTTATTCTTTGCTAATGTTTGAGACTGAACTTGTAGATCAAGTTTTGTTTTAATGAGTTAAAAGAAACATTCCTTCGCACTGCAGGCGAAAAAAGCAAATGCACAGTGAAATATAGGTCATGCGTCTCTGCCACGGGCCATTTCAAGTCCTTAGAACATTTGGCGAAAAAAAAAATATATATTCTGTTTAAACTGATGCCAAGGCCAGGTGCTGGCATTTCATGTTTGTAGAATGACTTTAATAGCGGAAAGATTTAGACGAGTAACCAGGGGGAACGTGGTGTAAAAACACCACAAATAAACTCCTGTAATGGCTTTTGTGACTTTTCCTTTTCAATTTTGTAGGGGTCTGGGGTTCGAGCCAGCCTTCAGGCGTCACCGGTCTCTGAGGCTGCGGCTCTGGCAGCTGCTGTGCTTACTGGCCTCTGTAGGCTGCGCTGCATCTCATCAGGAACAGTCTTCCTTTCACGCATCACCGAGTCATGACCTTCCCTGGCTATCAGCAGGTCCAGCAGCGAAAGGGACAATAGTGGTGATGTCAGTGGGGTGTGGTAACCGATGCCTACTTTAAAAAGAGGTCCAGAGGTGGTGGTGAAAGGACTGACAGGGACTGCTAATCACTGTTAGTGTAAACACAATGTAGTCGCCTCAACCCTCCTGCTACTCTCTCTTATCTGTCTTGACTAACTGCTGTCTCTTCCTGCTCCGCACTGCTAGCGATGCACTTTCTTCTCACCGATGTTTCGCTGTTCTGACAAAGTTAGGATGCCAGAAAAGTAAAGAAAGGGTTCCTCAGGGTCCTCTTTGTCCCTTTTTTCTGCTTCCTGTACTCACCCAGTGTGCTGAGAAGTACACTCCCACGTAGTGTCCCTCTAGAGAGTTGCTGTCTGTTGTCTGCCTGTTGTTCCTGAGCAGAGGCCCTGCCACCACATCCGCAAATGGCTTCGGCCCCCAGGGGAACTCCAGGCCTGGAAGAGGGTAGGAAAATGGAGGGGGCAATGGGAAGGGATAGAAGGGAAAGAATAAGAAAAAGGAAGATAAGAAAACAAGCTCTGTGAAGCTGTACATAAGCACAGCAGTGCTGAGCTACATGCTAACGTCAGCATGCTAACACACTCACAATGAGCTGCGTGTATGCTTATAATAATTAGCTGAGGCTGATGGGAAGGTCATTAGTTTGGCAGGTATTTTGTCATAAAAAAAAGAAATACTGGACAAATTCTAATTTTGACCTGATGTTGGCGCTAAATGAAAAGTCAGGAAGTCACCAAAGTTATTACAATTTGTCCTGAGGGGAACATGAACGTCTGTACAAAATATCAGTGCAATCGATGCAGTAGTTGCCCGAAATATTTCAGTCTGGATCAAAGTGGTGGACCAACACTGTCATCCATAACGTCGCAGCACTAGAATAGTTTAAAAACATGTTTCGGGTCAGTTGAAGAACCAGAGTAGGGCTGCAACTAACAATTATTTTCATTATTTGTATACGTTTTAAATGACATGTTTAAATAATTGTTAGTTTCTTTGTCAAAATTGGTTTCCCAAAATCCAAGGTGACGCCTTCAAATGTCTTGTTTTAACCAATGATATTCAACTTCAAGAGAAGGAAAAGGAAACCAGAAAATATTCACGTTTCAGTAGCTGGAACCAGATGATTTAAAAAAATTACAAACGATGAATAGATTATCAAAATAATTTCTCTGTCAATTGACCAA
Source organism: Bovichtus diacanthus (assembly GCA_943590825.1). Classification (NCBI taxonomy): domain Eukaryota; kingdom Metazoa; phylum Chordata; class Actinopteri; order Perciformes; family Bovichtidae; genus Bovichtus; species Bovichtus diacanthus. The sequence goes on along the minus strand of CALSBV010012220.1, from coordinate 1,602,595 downwards.
TCAATTAATTGAGTAATCGTTGCAGCTCTAAGACAGAGACACCTTTTCTGTTCATGCCATGGCTGTTAGATAACAAAAGGTCATGTATACATTACTTACATGCTTTTTTGTCACATGTAATACTGTAAATACATAGATTCCAAAAAATGGTTTTAATGATAACTGAAAGCTACGACTATCGAGAAAATGAAGGTTGCTAGAAATACTTCCCCCTCGCTCTCCTTCACACTTTTCATTTCCTTTTCAAGGTGTCTTCATTGTTACCGTCAAGCTGTAAAGACCCATTTGGTACATCCGAATAAAAAAGGAGGTACTCATAAATAAAACCTTGTATGGCTGGTTCATAATGGGCCCTTTATGTGACCATGGTTGTCTAGGGCTTCATTAGGCAGGAATGACACGTCTGCACCACGCTGACACGGCCTTTTATTGTTGTCCTGATTGTAAAAGTGCACTCCATCTTTGCGCTGCAGGCTAGTCTGCCGCCACTCAAGTCGGGTCTTTCATCGAGAGTGGCCCTGAATCGCTCAGCCGCCCCTCCCAGCCTCGATGTACGGCAAACTTTTAGTGCCATTTCCCTCACCGTAGCTGAATGGATTTGCCACGTCAGCTACTGCTCCCAGTCTGCCTCTCAAGTAATATAAAAACAGATCAAAATGTACAATAAAACAATAAATGTGAGCCTGGTAGGTGGTAAGCATTGTAAAGGCAAAACCAAGTGTCTGTGTCCATATTTGCTGCTAAGTCCAGATATGAATCTGTTCTCCAGCCACATGCAGTTTCAACAGCTAATCAATCATGGGTAATTCTGCAGGCTTGGAATGGCTTTCACGAACTAGGCAGCGAAAATATGTCACAAATCCTTATGTGAAATCCATTCTGCTTCACCTTGCGCTGTCATAGAGCCGCTATTCTCCCTTCTCGCATTACTAATGACTTCTTTCACGCTGATTTAACAGGGCCTGAGGAGGCGACGTTTTAAAATATTGAGATCTTCACAGCCACAGAGGACGTCCTCTGTACAGGGAAAGGAATGCAAGTTCACTCTTGTTAATTCCCTGCCTCCACTTTAAAGTGCAGAAATTATAGGGTTTGCAGATGAGGGAGTGAGACACGGACACGCTACAATATTCATGCAGCACCATAATTATGGCAGCATCAACACAAACAAGCTACTGCAAAATGTTTTAGCCAAATGCTGCAGGATGGGACACTGCACTCTCTACAAGCATTTAGTAAACATCATTACAGAGAATGACTGCTGTGTCTGTGTGTATGCAGGTGTGACTTCTGTTCTCCTTTACATCTTGGTTTACTTTCATTTCTGAAACTAATTAACTAAAGTGTACAATACACTGTGGTGAATTAGATGAGTTAGAATATTATATTATGTTGCGCTGTTGCAGAGTTAAGTTTTATTTAATTTATTTATTTAGTTATTTTAGTATCACTCACAACTACAGGTGTACAGAGACGTCATTATATGTGTGTGTTCAACCAACAAAATGAGTTTATCCAAAATATTCATCGGCAATGCAATCTGTGTGCCTTTCAAAGCATCAAATTGATATATATTGGCATATAATTAATTATTAAATATATTACCACATCATCATACTGCGCTTTTCTGTACTCTCTTCCTCTTTTAGAAATGTTTAACTAAGCTATGTTTCATGATATGTCTGTTCTAAGCTTAATTTATTTTGTATGCGCACATTGAAAATGTGCATAAAAACAGATGGAGTGAAAAATTTGAAGAAAAAAAAAAAGAAGAGAAAAGTCGAAACAAAATTCTTTATTTTTTTCATTTAAGTGGCTCATTCATGCCCCAGTGCCTCGGGGGAATGTTCCTACCTACTGTAGTTTTATGGGGGTCAGGTGTAGAAGTAGAGTGAACCCAGAGTGAAGGGTGTGCAATTTGTAACTGTGTTGATTAAAAGCTGTATCCCGTCTGTTACCTACAGCCCAGAGAGGCTGAAGAATGCTGAAAACAGCAAGATTTCAGGGTTACACAGGTTTAACAACGTCTGTGAGAAATTGATCTATGCTGTTCTCTCAATCGTCTTCCCATTACCTCATTTAGCGGTGATGTGTTTAGGGCTGAACGTTTGTTTGGTTGGGGTTGAGGTTAACCGTTTAGTAAAGAGGATTAATGTCAGAGCTTGAGGTCAGGGGATAAAAATAAATCAGTGTGTTGTCTTCACAATTAATATACCACAAGTGCATGTGTGTGTGGCTGCGGTGACCGCCGATCTCACCTTTAGGGTCATCTCTGACCACCAGTAGACCATTTCGACACACCACCTTCCCCGTAGCTGCGTCCACAAACACCAGAGATGGGATACTGGTTACCTTGTACTTGTTCCACAGCTTCATCTGTCGAGAGAAAAGATGAGAGGAGAGGTTAGAAAAAAAATAATTGATGGAAATACCTTATTTATTTCAATTTCAGAGCTGGAGAAACCCGGTGTAGAGTTATGTTTACAGCGCTGCTCCGCATTGAAATATTGCAGTATAAACAAAATGTCAACAGAGTAGTATATGTATTTTATAGAACAAACACCCTCTCTGCTGTTTAAAACACTCAGGAGACTAGAATAAAAAAAAAAGAAAGAAAAAAGAAAAGAAAAAAACATTCAGCCCTGAGGTGAATTAGCAGACTGAGAAGCACACTCCTGAGCCTGAACTGGAGCAAACTCGTGCCGTTCCTGCTGTGTCACGAATAAGAGTAAAAGCATGCTGGAAAAAAACAACATTATTTTTGCTCTGTAGTAAAGAAGAAAATCTGAGTTTTTAAGTGTTGAGCACTGTGAATTATTATACATTCTTCCATAGGCATTTATGAGCGGCCATTGGCCTTTATTTTAAATCATAATAAATGGGTTAATATGAATACGACCTCATGAAGCCAGAATTGGTCCTATATAGCCAGCAATCTATGCATGACGGACGCTATTTATAGAGTTTAGCAATCAGTGTAGTCCTTAACATCAAAGAGCAGATCAAGCATTTCACATATCCGAGTCTCACTTTCCATATCAGAGGGAAAAATCCTACACTGTGAATAGAAAATAGCCATGTCTTATACAGAGCGGCAATCGGCACTGTACAATGTTGCTGCTTCAGCAAGTGCAGAAGAAGAAGAAGAAGAAGAAGAACATCCCTCGCATGAAATCTAGATACCAGATGAGAAAATTCAGACAGGGAGTATGAAATTGAGAAACACCGTTTCACCCTCTTTAAATTTGACTTATATCCTTCAGGTTCTGGCACAAAAGCTACAGCGTATATTGTTGGTAAGGAAAATCAAAAGTCCCAGGCTTCTCCAACAACATACAGTATGCTTAAGACATAAAAAAGAAATAAAAATAGTGCAGGAGACATAATGGTGCAAGTAAAATGCAAGAATAAGTCAAATATATATGTTAGAGAAAATATTGTCAGCCGACACCGTCTTCAAAGTTCAAACAAAGTCTCTTTATTATTGCAATAAGGAGCGGAGTTATCTCAAAAACAGAGACGCTTACACTCTTACATGCAGGTTGTAAAGCTGCTATGCTGCTCAATGACTAAGAGTGGCCCACTCTTTTATACATTGTAGGTCCACCCAAAGGTCATCTTTACATAAGAAGAGACAGTTACTCAGTTTCTCTATCACAGACCGCACATGACTCAATCAACCAAAGAAAAAAAAGGGGTCATTTGTCCGTTATCTCCCGCACGGCAGTTGTTTGTACATCTGCGGCTTCCTCTTCTCATGTCCTTCAGTTGATGTCCTCTCATCGTCTCCTTTAGTTGACTTCAATTTATGCCGTATTTTTCCAACAATATACATAAAAAAAATAGAAGATAAATGGAATGTCACATTTTTTTTTATTCTGTAGCTTTGCCATATAAACACGTTTAACACTGTACCATCCAATGTATTACCTACTGTACTCAGCCAAACACTTAAGTTGACATGTAATATAATATCTGCGCTGTCTGGATGCTGCAGTAGTTATTCTAACAGGTTGTGTGCCAAATGGAGTGAGCACTGCTCAGTGAAGGAAGCATGGGGTTCGGTTACAGGTTGACGAAAACCCTTTGTTGCTCGTTCTGTGACAACAGTGACTTCACTGCAGAAGCCGAGCGCAAAGACTTTGATGTGCAGACTGAATAAGAGAGAGGGGCGCTTGCACGGTGAATGTTTTACTCATATTGTGCGTCTCCTTTTTGCACGTATGGTGTCATACTCTCGCCAGAGGTCAACCACGGGCCCTTTCTGACGGCAGGTCAGACGGTCCGTCCCACTGACAAGACGACCCGGAGCCGCCCGACAACGTTGGTCTGGAAGTCCCTCAAAGGCAAACTTCAGCGTCTGCCCCCGTCAACAGTTTTACCACACGCTCCGCGCTGCTCTGGAAACTCAATCTGGGCTCACAAACTGACGGGGTTCAGGGGCATTAACTGTGACCGTCTCCGAAACGCTAACGTGCCCGAGACTGCATCTGTGTAACTGCAGTAATTTCACTCAGCCGCCTGCTGCTGTCATCTGGGGCTGATGATGTGAGATTGAGAGTCGGATTTAGCCGAAAGAGTTTCAGAGGGTCACAAGAGTGAAGAGGGAAAAGGAAAAAAACATAGGTGATAGGGTGATTGGTTCTGCACTCAAACTAAAATGTCAAGAAATGTATTTCATGTCATGGCCCAGAGGTATCCACACTGAGGTAATATGATTTTGAAAACAGGCTGCTAGCATGGCTAACAATAGAAACCACACTACCGGTTAATGTGCGTCCACAAAAATCATATCACTGAAGCACAGGATGGGACACTTAAGAGTAGAGGAATATGTGTACCAAATCTAAGGCTTTTTAAGTTGTTACAGTGCTCTCGTGCTGCAGCATCAAGAGAGCAGCTGAGAGATTTGTGTATAATCTCAGAGGCAGAACAAATTCCTCCTCTTTGTCTTGCCACCAATTTAATGCATCCGAGAATCACGTCTGCCTGGTGATTTGGCTGGAGATCAGAGTAGGGATCTAAATCCTTCAAGGGTTTAGATCTGCCTTTAGAATGAAAGGGCTGTTATGATTCCAGAGGGTGGGGGTGACTGACCTTGTAACTACAAAAGCTACATGTCCAGGAGTCTGACGCAAATAAACGTCAAATGGATTTAAGCATCTTGAAAAAGGCATGAATCCATCGTGCATGGATGGAGCGGAAAAGGGCCGAATCTCACACTTGTCAGTCGGGAGTTTTCATTGCTAAATCCAAAATCTTCACGCAAAAACACTGAAGACAATAGCTCTCACAATAACAGCGTCCTTATCGTTAATAGGAAACATGAGGATCACATGCCACAGCGATTCAATTCCCCAAAACAGTTTCATTCTGGAAAGCTGCAGGCTGTCTATTATAGCTGAGACAATAAATACAGAATGTGACATGATACTAAAAAACACTCATAAATCAAACTGTCGAATCTGCGCTAATCCCTTGTCTTGAGAAACAGCTTCCAACTTGAAGAAGTCGTGTTAAGGACATGGTTTTATCAGTCTGTAGCTCATTTGAGATGAGTAAGACTATGATGCTGAGAATATTAAAAAGGAATACTTTGGGGATATACATTTACAGTAGTTGTTTTCTTGCCAAGAGTTGGATGAGAAATAAATAAATACAAAGCTGCAGCCAGTCTGCTAGCTTAGCTTTTTGTACGATGCAGGCAGTCAAACTTTTGTTACCTTTGGACAGAGCCAGGCTGGCTTTTCCCCCCATTTCCAGTCTTTATGCTAAGCTAACCTGCTGCAGATTCAGATTTCACGTACATATGTAAAATTGGCATCGAGAAAGCAAATAACAGCATTTCTGAAAATGTTAGACTATTCCTCGCTAAATGATTGTCAACTTTTTTGGATAATTGCCATTTCCCAGCATCGCAAATGTGAGGATTTGCTACTTTTCTCTGTTTGATATAATGAAGTGAAGTGAATGTATTTGGGCTTTAAACTGCTGGTCGGACAAAGCAAACATTTTTTGTATGTCACCTTGGACTGTGGGAAACTGACACATTCCTTATTTTCTAGACAAAAAGATGAATTGAGACAATATGCAGAAGATTAACCAATCATGAAAACAACAGTCATTTGCAGCCAGAGCTGTTCTATGAAAGGTTTGTTGTGGAAATGTAAAACATTTTGTCCTACAGAGTAGTCTGTTTGCTCATTCACATGCAAACTGCTTGCAGATTGTGTTCACTGCATCAAGATTGCATGTTGCCATTCCCTGCTTTCTCTAAGGGCGCCTCTATTCATTATCAATATCAACAGAGTGTGTAACTATATAGCCGAGCAGGAGGCCTGGCTATATAGTTACACACCGGTTTAAGCATGCCAATAACCCCTGTAGAGAGCCCACCAACTGTTAAGACTCTGGGGAGCTGGAAATCCATACTAACAATCCAGTAACTCTCTTGGACATGCAGACATTAGCCTCACACTACGCCCAGTGCTCATCATGCTAATTGGATCACGGTTGGCTGCGGATCCATATCCAGAAGAGGAGCAAAGATCAGTGTGCATGGACACACCAAGGTTGAAAATCTTATCGCTCCACTGGTCAAAGAAAATGCCGATTCTTTTTACACAAAGCCACATTTATTTTTTTGATGGGGATCAATGCCTGCATTAATGTCCTTCCTGTACCTGGATATTCTGGACTGCAAGGGAGCAAGAAAGAGAAAGGGCATCCACATGTCTATGTTTAATGTCTGTAGTGATCATTGTCATGCCTCTTTGCACTTTAAGCAACATTCTGCTCTTTTAAAAAAAAAAAAAAAAAAAAAACAACAGATTTGAGGGCTAACAATTTGAAATCTGTACACACGTGTTTCAGTTTTGACCCAGTCCGTGTTGAAACCACTTGCAGCCTGCAGTGACATTAGGCCTCAGTCAGTAACCAGTGAAGCTCTACAGTGACTCTGGTGGTGTGTGTGTGTGTGTGTGTGTGTGTGTGTCAGTCACTCTGTTGAGAGAACTAGAGTGGAAGAGATTTCATTACTCAACGTGACCATTTCATCCATCAATGTTCGAGCCCTATCTTTTCTCAGATCTACTTTCACTGGGCCGGTTAGGCCTGAGCCATCTGCCAGATGCTCCCATCGCTACTTCATTACAACACAAAGGAAAGTCAGCCCTTTACAACAGGGGACATGAGAGGTATCCTGCTGTGATGCTGATAGCAGCACAGTCCTTTATCTTTGAGTATTATACGAGAGACAAATGGTGATAATCCAATTCTTATCTTGAAAAGAAAAGAGAAGAGGAGCTTAAACTAAATGTTCAGGTTATTCATTCCATTTCATCCAAAACGTACACTATTCACAACTGCACGCAATAGATTTGTGGAATTTAATTTAACCTACGCAGGAATTCTCAATGGGATTTATTATCAAGCAAAAGAAATGTTCCCCATATAATCTTTTCATTCATGTCAAGAGGGAATTTATTGGCACTGTTTTCAGGGCAGATTGGGAAAAATAAACAAGCAATGTGTTCCACAGTGGGACACAGAGGAAATCATGTTCTAGTTTGTTTTGATTTCAATCTTCAAAAAGGGGAGTTTTTCTAAATAAAATGAAAACGCTTCACTTCGATCTGATGCATAGAGGAGATCCTCCTGGTCGATGTGGCTGTTAGTATGTGAAGCTATTTGTTAGAAGATGGACTGACCAGCCCCCAACAAGACATGTTCAACAAAAGCATTCGTCTTTAACTGGGACTTTTTTTTATTGAGGAGAGCCTGCAGGCGCTGGCTCTCTGCCCGTAAAAGATTTACAGTGGTGAGCAGGCTGGACTGGACTCTTGGTTTGCCTTTTGGGAGGTGCAAACACAAGCTTCTTTAAAAAATAAAGAAAATAAAAAATAAAAAAAATCGAGCCATCAAATGCACAACAGGGATAATTTAATCTTAATGGATTCAAACTAACATGTTGGTGCACAGCAGCAGCAACAGTTCCTTCATCGTGCATCTGAAAGCTTCAAATCTAAAACATTTTGCATTCTCTTCTCGGTCTATAGTTGAACTTGAAGACGGATGAGAAACAAACGTCTCCTGTCTGCTAACACATTACAAGCCCCCTACATCTCCTGACTACACTGCTGTAAATCCCTTTTGGCTGGGCCCCTGCAGCCAGCTTTGACTTTACATTCCTCCATGCTGCACCCCGCCTCTGCTTTGCTCCCGAGACTCAGTCACTGCCTGTATCCACTTCAAAACCCTGTTGCTGCTCTTCATGGCTACAAAGGGAGCCCTCCCCTCCCACTACTTCGCCATACTTCAGTCAACACTATGCAGACTAGTGTGTGTTACTTTGCGCTTCAATCTGTGCAGCTCTGACCCGACTATCACTTTACCCGGTCAAGAGTCTTCACCGCTGTGTCTCCCCCGGTGGTGAAATACACATCTCAAGCCCTGTGACAGCTGCACAGACGCTGCCCTTTCTCTACGCTAGACTGATGACCTCTCTCTTCATGTGCTTCATCTCGTTTTGCATTACATGAAAACCCCACAAGAAGTATGCTTTCATCTTTAGGGTTTTACTATCAACCATTTCTGTACCACTGGTGTCACATGATTTTAAAGATGTTACCCGATTTTTCTATTTTACAACCACTTAAATTTTTTTCCCCTCGAGTATCAGCTATATTCCTAAAATATAGAAAGCACAGGCCTCTCACTTCAGCCTACTCCACTGTGCTCATTACAGAGGCTCATTCTGCACTACACATCCATTATGATGGGCAAATGCACCTCCCTGAAAACTGTAGAGCTGAAAGAACACAGCAGGCTTTCGCATCATGCCTCTCAATGCAAAATGCTGCTGCTATCTCGTGTATTTTATTAATCCTATAACATTTTCTGGCCGTACCATTTTGGTGGATCCTCCAGAACGCAGATGGGAGACGCTGCCTAAATTGCTTTTTTTTCTTCTTCTCGATAAGGCCCCCCGTTGCCACAGCAACTGTACCCCCTCTCCACCACGAAGTCAGGACATGTCACAGAGTGCAGACACAATGTGGGCTCTTAGTTAATAATTCAGTGATAAATTAACGGTTTTGTGAGGAAAACAGGTGCCAGAATGTCAGAGGGCTTAGGGGAAATAACCCAGCAGGAAAAAAGAGATAGAGAGAGAGGGAGAAAGAGAAAGAGGGAGGGAGGTGTGTGGGTGTCTCCTCCTTCCAGCCTTGCTGGAAAGCACAAAAGCGACCCCCTGAATACAGGCTCTAAATCCAAACTTGGACCCTGTATGGCGAGAACTTTTTATGTAGTAAAGAACGTGGCGTAAAAAAGCAAAGGGGGGATTGTAAAGGATTAAAAAGCCAGGGCTCAATAGGTATCTGCAGCATTGTCTCTCCACAGGCGTGGGCTGACCCTGAGGCCTACATTCGGCAAGGCCAAAGGTCAGGACGGCAGGGGGGCATTCTTCACTCGCAGTGGTGTTTAGACCAGTCTGCCTGCCTCTCATAGACCTACTGTTCTTTATTCACACACACACACACACACACACACACACACACACACACACACACA
>CALSBV010012220.1:1560818-1592925 GCA_943590825.1 Bovichtus diacanthus | reverse complement strand
CACACACACACACACACACACACACACACACACACACACACACACACACACACACACACACACACACACACACACACTTTGTGTTGTACAAAAGGACTTCTCATTTCTACATGACTTCATCTACTACAGTGAGATAGTTAGCCAGACGTGACAACGTTCAAACATCAGAATGATAAAATCTTTCCGTCAGTAACTTTTAGAAAACAATGTAAAAAATGTGGCTTTAAAACTTTCAACATGTAAAAACACCTTTTTCAGATTTGTCTGCACTAGAGTGGAAACCAAAATATACAATAAACAGATATTGTGAGTGAGAAGTAACGTCCTGGTAACATTCTTATCCAGGTCAATCTCTGTAAATCAATCATTAAATTCTGTTAAACTCGAGTGAGCGGTAGTGATTTACCTCAACGCTGTTCACAGGATGACAGAAGCTTGTTGTGTGAATATTGTGTCATTTCTCAGTTAGTTGTAACTCAAACCTTCTACACTCACCACCATCAGCCTGCATTTCATCAAGTGGAGGCCTGCAGGGTCTAACAGACAGACAGAGACGATATAAAGCTGCTCTGGCTCTGGACCAGCTGGAACTGCTCTATCAGTTACCTTAGTGTGACCCTCTGAGACTGGCATTATACACTCGCAGTCATCTGCCAAGTCATAACTTGGAAAGCCAGGTGCATTTCTTTGGAGTTTGTTTGTGTGCCAAAAGGTAATGGACTACAACACACTCAACTGTAATCCGTTACACTCTGGAGTTACTCTGGCGTTGAAATAAAGTTAGATGTGTGTCAGAAAAGCACTTTATATAGCCTCATTAAGTCTATGCTTCTGCACTTGGGGAATCTCGGGCTGTTACATATTAATAATGAGACAAAACACACATTAGAATAAGCCTTTAAGCACCACTTGATTTTTACGCATGTGCTTTTTAGACTTGCTGCTCAATTAGCTACTCTCAGCAAACAGACGCACAGCAGTCGTGCATTAATTCTACCCATAAGCCTCCACGTTGCCGTTTCTCTGGTACCCTAGTTTCCTGGAGTGCCGACAGAGAGGGAGGGGGGGGTTTGGGTGTCGGGTTTAGACAGCTTCCCTGTTGTGCCCTCTGTTTGACCCCACATTTAACTCCCACCACTCCTCCTTGTGCTGGAGCCCTGGGAGCAGCTAAATCCCTGATCCCAACACAACACATTAATATTTATGGAAATTTGAATGGAACATTTCAGACACATTATCAGCGTTTTGTGCATAATCAGGGCAGCTCCGAATTCTGTATAAGACAATCTATGTAACACATCTTTACATTTAGGTGGCTGGTTAGCGCTACATTGTGTATTGTTTCTACGCGCTTTTCTACGTCTATAGAGAAAATAGACAGAATGCATGTAATTCCAGTATGAAACCGATTTATAATGGTATTCAAATGGGGACTATATTATTGCAAGCAAAGCAGACACACATAACACAGACATCATGTAAAAATAAAGGCGCTTTTAGACTGTGCCATAACGACAATCTTACAAGTTCACTGCATATCACACCGTGTGAGATGGGTCTAATTAAGGCTTGAGCGCATGTTTTCAATATGTAGTATTTAAACGAACAAGCTTTGACCATAGTGCTGGCTCATCAAAAAAAAATAAAATAAAATAAATAAAGAGGACATTGTGAGGCTGAATGCAGCCAAGGGAAAATAGGGAAACAAGAAATGTTGATTTTGCAAAGTGTGTTTGAGGTAAACATGTTTTTAGCACCAGCATTAGTCATAATCTGAATGTTTGTAAATGTGGGTGGTAGCGGCAATCTCACAGTCAGAATTTTGATGCAGCCGGTCTTTGGTCGGTGGACATGTCTCACAGTACAATCAATGAGTACCCTTTTGACCCAAAGATTTCACCACGTTTCCCCTCATGATTTTTTGTCCGAGTCAGCCCAAAATTGCACAGTGCACATAAGCAATACCCCCACCGAGGGATTTTACTCTCATCCTCAAAACAGCAGGATAGGCTATTTAGATCTTGAATAATGTTCTGAACATATCCAATGAAGCGTAACATACACATTAAGTGCCATGATGTTGAGACTGTGTACTTGGCAGGGTGTATTTTTGGTCCATTTGTACCCTCCACAGCCAGCGAGGAGCCCCATAAATCACAATGACACCCCGTGTCTGCTCTGCCTCATAAAACAAACACACAGGAAGACATATATACTATATATAGCCATATGAGCCTGACAACCACCCTCTGTCCCAGGAAGTAGAGTTCAACTTCTCACATGTCTTAAAACCTTCTGCTGCTGTGGACTGTGATGCACAACGGTGGGCTGCCTCATCAACAATGGTTCCTATTTCCGGAGGCAAAGGATGTTCTTGTCCTTTCTGCCCATTACCGGAGCTGCATGCATCTCTAGAGTGACATTTGGTTACAGGGTGATACTCTATATCCAGCTATTAGCCTGTTTCCTCCTCTAGTCTTACGCTCATGAAAAGTCACATCTGTTTGGCCGCCGCTGCAGACTGGCCCTGTGCATTTTTATAGCCGAGCTGTACAGCTGGTCCCCTCTCGTATCTCGAACGAGGCCCCACTCACCCACCCTATTCCATGCACCCCTTATGGTCGGCTTATCCCACCCCCCAATCCCCCGACACTTTTCACAGCAGGGGCGACAGATTCAGACTCCCTTAAGCTCCCTTTCCAACAAAATCAGCCCATATTGGCCAGTTGAAGAGACTCTTGGGTACACATTTCATTTCATCCGGATTAAATATTGCACAAAACGTCATACAGATCAAAAATCCATCAAGGCTGGGTCACATGTCTAGGGACGCACTGGGACAAACCTCAGCAGGCAGGTTTTAGAAACCAAAATTAATCTATTTATTCCATTTTATCAAGGAATAACTACTTTATTGTGGCCTAATGCAGGTGAACATTAAAAATGGTAAAATGTCAGTTTGAATGTCTTTAAATTTGATCTTGACTCCCACAATTTAATTGGGACATTGGAGATACTATTTCACTGTGTTTACATCAACCAAAGGAGGCCTTACAAAACAGGGTTACAAAAATAGTGACAAAGAGTAGATAAAAGGCAACAAAGACAATGGAAATACAAATGCATTTGAGAGGAGACAGGCAGGCTTGGAACAGCGATAAAACAAGATATAAGCACATTGTTAAAATGTTTCCCTGTACAATAGAGCTTTGAGAAGTGGTTTAAAACATGCTACTGATCTGGCTAGCCTCAGCTCTGGCAGAGGGCTGCAGACTTCAGGAGCCTCGACAGCAAAGACCAAGTCACCTTCTGTTATAAGCAGAGTCCTTGGAACAAGCTGTAGTGCTCTGCCAGAGGACCTGGGGCTCCACTCCCCCTCATAAGTACTTATAAAAACGTCTGATATGTAGCTCAGAGCCAAACCCCTGCTGAGCCTCAAAATAAACATCCATCAATTTTCTAGATACTTAAGGTCAGGACTGTGGTGGCAGCACAGCTAAGTGTCCTTTTTTTCCTCTTACAACTTCCTCTAGCTCCTCTTGGGTGAGGGGTTAGGGTTGGGGGTGGTCTCCAAGAGTTCCTAGCACAGCTGAGAGACTGTAGGGATGGAGAACATTTCTATCAAGTGCATGTCAGCTCCTTTCAGTCTATCAAAGAAGTCTCTTGATTTCCGCTATAGAACACCTGAAGTCTGAGGACGTTTGTCCTTGAACGCATCAACAGGCAGTTTTCAAAACCCTGCCCACGACTAAACAACCATAAACAATATACGTAATGTGAGAAAATAAAAAAGGTGGTGAAATGTTTATAGTGACGGATTATGCATCTTAAGAGTTTCATGTCTCTGCAGGTTGATTTTCAGGGGATGCCTTACTTACAGAAAAAAAAACAACAGTATAGTTAATCAGAATGAATCTTGTTTAGTCCTTAATAAAAGGAATAACAAATCATACAACGACTCACAAGCAATGAGTGCCAGTAATGATACTGTAGCAACAGTTGTATGACTAGTATCGCTTTATTTTGAAGAGCTGTTACGATTTACGAGGGCACATTGTTGTCAGAGCTGGCGTAGTCTGATGTGGTGAAACTCAAGGAACTAAACATGTCTGTATGTGTAACTCAACTAAACACCTGCTTTTCACAAACGATTAGTTCAAAACCTCAAATAAGCACTTTAAGTCCTTTCCAATCTGCTGAAATGCTGTGTTGAAAGGTGACGCGAAAATGGGAACATGAGAGTTTTACATTTGTAAACAAACATATGCCAGTGAGAGTGAGCAAACAGCGGCAACAGAGAGGAAGCAAGAAGGGAAGAACAGACAGACTGATAGAGGAGAGAAAGAGACAAGATAAGTGTCAATTTTCAGGGTCACGTCACCCTGGTGGAGGGCTGACTGACAGGGCAGAGCACGGGTCCAAAGTTCAAGCCTTTAATAGCCCGGCTAAAACAGCAGAGCCTTTGTGTCATCCGTTCAACCATAACTTCCATGCAACCCCTGATCCTCCCCGACATCACCATCTTAAATGAAACTCTTACAAGGAGAAAAATACCGTTTACATAAACATTGAGTAATCACCCCACTCACCACCTTCCCATGTTGTAGACCTGAGGGCCTCTTTTAGTGTGATTTGTCTTGTACACACCTGGATGTAAAGACTCTCAGAAGGAAACAAAGCCAAGAATAACTAAAACGCGTAGTTTTCTTTTTTGCCGAGTGATTTCCATTCGCGGAGGCAAAGCGAGCCGTCCAGCGTCGGAGCTTGAAGCTCCCACTGCATCAATAACATGAACGGCATCAGAGGATAGTGTGCACTCGGCGGTGCATTTGAAATTCAGCTCCACAAGCCTGACATACAGATCAGAGGCCTCCCACTGATGCAGGCAGAGGTTACCAGCCCTTTCTAAGCCTCGGCTTCCTACAGACTCTTCCGATATCTTATTTCAGCAGTTTAAGAGCTTTTTAGACAAGATGATGTAATCCTCAAGCACAAATCCTCCACACTAAATCCAACACACATCAATTATTCTATTACAGTTTCACTGTTTGAGGCTGGAAATACTTGAGCCACTGGCAATTAAATACTTTATCAGCGATGATGTTTGGTTGAAAGCAATGGCCTTGCAGTGGGGACAGGAACTAAAGGGACAATGTGGAGGAAATTACTAGCTTGACATTGGATTGGATTTTTAATACGCTTTCTAGTACAACCATTTATTTCTGACGTGGTCAAAAAACACGCAACACAAACCACTTCTTTTCTAGTGTATGCCAGCCTTTACTTTTTATTAGTAGTCAGTAGCTTTCTCTCCAATTTCACCGGAATGGTTCACTGGATGAAACGTCGCTTTCTGTGACAATGTTGTGATTACATTTGACTAGCAAGTAATTAAAGTGGCATGTTTAGTGTGAAAGTAACTAGTTACATCATAGCAGTTAGTGATGACTTTACATTGGGACTATTAGCTGGTGCAAAAAGCTGCTGGCTTTATATCCCCTGCAAATTAAGCTTTAATCTCAATCCTACAGCAATGTGTTGTGATATGTAGTACAGGTCTACTAAAAGTGCCTTTGGAGCAGCTCATTAACAATATATTTCCATGTCTGCAGCGGAGAGACTCTCCTTTTTTAAAATTACAGTCAATCTCCAATGTTTTAGATATTTCAAGACACACAACAGAGCAAAGCAAAGCAGGCATTGAGGTTTGTAATCAGGAGGGCAAAACTCTTTTAAAGCCTGCCAATAATCAGGAAAGTGCCGACAGAAAAAACAGAGTGGCTTTATGTTTTAAAGATCGGTTCATTCCTTTTACAAGCACTGAAAGACAAGAGTGCCGGAGGAACAGATCTTTATCTGCATGTTTGCGTTCAAAATCAACAGCATCCTTTGGAGAGCACAATACAAAACAAGGCAAACAAAAGAAAGAACTGAAATTAATGATATAGATATAATGCTTCGATTACATGTTTAACCATTAGCTCATGGGACATTTGTAGCGAGTAGAAAATAAAGTCAGGTTGAAAGGGTTTGGAAGGTGAGTCCTTTAGTGCTTGGACTTCCTCCAACAGTTCTCTGGATTCAGCTACAGGAAACCTGCACATAACAGCAGCCAGAAACAAAATGGAAGTAGAGGATGAACCTCAAATGACTCTCCTGAGCTGCTGGGGTAAGAAAGAAAAAAGAAGAAATAATTTTATATATATATATATATATATATATATATATATATATATATATATATATAAAATTAACGAGAAAACCCTGAATGCATTATTGCCCTGTGCTGGTTTGAAAAGTTGTCCAGGGAAATGTGATTAATGTTTTCCACAAACTCAGAAGAGGAATTCCCAGGAGATTTGAACAGAGAGCGAGAGAGTTGCACTTTTCAAAAGTAGTCAAGTTCAGTAATAGGCCAGCATTAAACTGAGGAATCCATTTCCAAGGAAGGAGGCCCTCCCATTAATATGAGTCATGGAAGACCACAAGCAGCATAATAAAAATGCAACAGCCGACAGCAAATGAAGTGCCAAAACAAGAAAGAAAAAAAAAAGGGAGTGAAATGGTTTTCATGCACCTCCAGAATCGGGAATAAATCACAATCACAGTTTTTTTTTTTTTTTCTTTTCTCTCTCTCTCTCTCGCACTAAGCAACGTCATCCCTGGTCCTGACAGCTAGGATCGAGCTCCGTGCAGACAAAGAGGACACACATGGGTGAGGTGCAGCTCTCGCCGAGTCTGTGGCAGCCAGGAATGTGCCGTGGGTTTATAAATAACCGTCAGAAACAGGCAGACACAAAAGGTGCTGCTGTTCTAAGCAGGACCACTCTTGCAAAGCACCTTCTCCGCCCTCCTGGTTATCATCTTCTCATCGGAGCAGTTAGCACCAGTGCACTACCCTCCTACCCAGCCTGCCTGCAGCTCCTGCATCACCAGACCCGTTAGGTCTGAATACAGAAAATAATAGTCAAAGCAATCTTTAAGTGCACACAATGTGGTAGTGTGTGTGGGGGGTAGGGGTCTAGGTTGAGTAAGGGACGAGGGAGAAATAGCATCCAATTATGGTTGCAACTGCAATTATTTTTAGGACTTAACGACTTTTTACGATAAATCAATAATTGCTTTGTCCAGTGGTCTTTTTTGTCTGATGTACCCCCTTTACCACTTACAGATGATCAGCCTTTCATTGACACCAACTGTCACAGTCCAAATGTGTTCAATTGAATACATTTTAAACTGGGTGTTATTTTATGCTTTATCATTGTGGCATTTTTAATACAAATTAACGATTATTGTTGTGGTCAGTTTTGTCAACTTTGGTTTTGTTCTAGTACCATTAAGTAGGCTACGACAGAAGCTGGACGTTTCAACCACGTATAGATTACCTTAAAACTATCTATTTGAACCATCTACCCATTAGCTTATTTTAGCTTAGCTCAACCGTTAGCTAACGGCATCTACTTTTAGCTATATATTTGAAGCATTTCTTATTTTACTTCAACATGTACCCATTACTTTAACTAACAATTAGAGCTTTAATGAACATTACCTTTATCAATCTATTTCAAAACATTTATTTATTACTTTCGATTTTAAGCATTTATCTTCTAGCCCATTTTAGCCATCTTCAACCGTCTATCTAATCCTTTTAGCTAAGCTAGCTAGCTAAAAGGATTAGATAAGTGAGAGCAGGGAGGCTGAGCTTAGTTTATTACTTTTTAAAAAATTTTTTATCAGGGAACATATACAAAACATTAAGTTTATACAATGAGAAAATATTTATTGTACCAGATTTAGCTACTAGCCAATCTACAGTTCCTTGGGAGGTAAAATCTAAACATTTATACACTTTGCTTGCTAACCGCTTAATGCACTCTGAATTGCAACATGCAGTGTTAAGATGTTAGAGCCGACTCAATATGTGTTCTAACCATTTAAATCTAATTGTGATGTTTTTCAAATTTGTTCAGCTACTCCACAACCTTTCCACATACCACTGGCAACTGTAAAAGCACTCCCTGGGGGTGCAGAGATACAACCCATCTGACTGGGACCAAATTGCAACACTACATATCAACTCAAACAGCAATAAGGTAGTTTTGGAAATAACGAGACAATGTGACTGTAAGGATGTGGTTGCATGGCATAATGGAATGAAAAGTAGCAGGCTGTCTTTTTGAAACGCGACAAATGCTTCCGTGCAAAAATCCACGCTGCGCCAGAACTGATAGGAACAGATTATGACGAGAATCAATCCGTGCTGCCACATTACAGCCTTCATCCCTTTTCTCCTGGTTGCTGGGGAGGAGAAGCCTGCTGCTGCCAGTGCCTGGAGCTCGACCAAGATAGAAATCAGCCTGTTTTTTGTTTTTTTTATCCCCGTCCTCTCATCACCTTTCTAGGTCCTAAATTTCTCCCTTCTCTTCCTCCCCTCTCCACCTTTTATTTCCCTTTTCAAATGAAGGACTGTAATGGTATGCATTGAGCAGACTAGAGAGGCAGGGAATAAGGGAGGAGGGGGTGAAAAGGTGATGGGCTGCACAATAGCCAGTCACACCGTATTTAAATGATTTTCTCCGACACAGAGTAGAAATGGAAAGTGAGGAGGGCTGGACAATATGTACTTATGTATGTTCTGTTCTTCGCCCTGTGGAAAATTGGATTGTGATGCCGATTCTGCTCTCCAGCGTCATTTGTCAGTGACGGTCTTCTCTCGAAAACACCACAAAGAAAATACATCATCCGAACCAGCTCTGTTTTCCTTGGCCAGGATGCAAGGTTCCTCTCCTTTTAGGGCGCTAACACAGAGAGTAAACAATGACATGCAGGGAAAACAACAGAGACTGAAAATAGTTGTGTCTGCCTCAAATTTATCATGGGTGTTAACACCTCAACTGAACATTTTCCCCTCCTTCAAGAGAGAAATATATTCCACAGCAAGGAGCCACCCATTGACATTTACAAAAATCAGTCAGATCTCAGTGACATCGGACCTGGGAGGTAAGATTTAAACCATCACTTTTGGTCAACCACCTAAAAAGAGAATACCAATCATTTTTTAAATACACCTGTAAATGTTAACTTAGACAATAATTGTTAGGAATTATTTTTCACACATTTCCTCGCAGAGATTTCCATTTCTTCCTGTGGGTGTGATGTGAATGACAGCAGGCGAAGTGCACTTTCATGCACTGATGTGAAAACACTCAACTTGGGCAAAGTGAAATCCCAATAAAACAGGGAAACCCTGACTAAACCAAGCCAAACCTCAATGTTTGATGTGATGGATTATCCAACCTCGTCAATTTTCACATTTGTTTTCATACTCATTTCTTTATCTAAGATGACTGTCAAACGGTTAGTCAATCAATCGGTTGGTTGATCAAAAGAAAATTAAGCAGCTAGTCTGAGAATCGTTTGTTGTTTGGGTTTGGGTTCCAGATCCTCTTTGATTGAACAAAAAAGAAAACATTTTGAGACATCACCTTGGGTTTGAGGATGTAACCTTGGAATAAAATAGAATTTTTGTACTCTATTTTCTAATGTTTTATAGACCAAACTAATCAGTTAAGGTTCATCAGTTATCAGGTTGATAAAATAAATTAGTCATTGGAATAAACAAGCACTTTGAAAGCATAATCTTGGGCTTTAGGAATTAATTGAACGATCCAAAGTATAATTACCAGAAGAATCAAAAAATGATAATAGTCACTGCAGCACCAATATATAATTTTTAGATCACTTGTTAAGAGACGTTAAGATTTAATCTTAAAAAAGAGACCATCACATTGCAAACAAAGTTGTCCTTAAAAGCCCAATTTTATTTTACTTTTAAAAAGGTTCATTCAAAGCAGACGGCGCATTAACGTTTGTGTTTAGCGACATGCAGAGTGTCCTTACAGACACAGATGCAGCTGCTTGATGGAGAGCGGATCTAATTAAATGCTGTTCCACATTAACAGGATTGAGCGAACCTACAGATTTCTGCCTGCTCCCTCCGGCCTGTGAGTGGCACTCGGTGTAATGCATACGAGCAGGAACCGGACGAAGTAGCTTCCTAGAATATACACACATCCTGCCAGACACAAGCGAAACCGACATCCGTACAGACAGATGACCAGTGAGCATTGTGCCTTGGGGTGGTGGAACATGGCGGCGTGGCGGCAGCGTTACAGCCGCACAATGGCCAAGTGGAGAGATTGCCACGGCGAAGCTGCTTTTGAAGGCTTAGGGTCTTTATGTAGCCCTGGGCAATATCTAGGAGGTGTAACCTGTAACATCACTCTTAATCTCCAATTACAGGTTTAGCTCTACCTCACACATCTGGGTTGAATTTAATATATTCCATCTTTGCCTGCAGTCATTTTGTTGTCACTGGGCTTTAGGGCTTTGCATCAAAACCGATGTAGATCATGTTTTGCACCAATTGCAGCCAAATACCAACCAGGAAACTGTGGTGGCCTGCAGAGCACACTGTTTGTAAGTGGTTGTATTCCTCAGCATAAAGCTAAATATGAGAGGTGAATGTGGGTTTGCTCATATTGGATGGAGCAGGTCTCAATGAGCGCAGACAATGAGCTGCATGATAATTAACAGGAATCATGTGTGAAATCAATTCTGTTTTACTCAGAGCAAACTCTGCGGCATAGCACTCAATTATGACTCCGACTTCACGTCTTCCATTTGTATCCAGCTGGAGAACTAAACAGTCTAAAAGGATGAAATAAAAAGTATGACGATATCTGAGCTTTGAGATATAAACAGCAGGCCAGTGTTCTTACAAATAGGGAGCCCATATGGGAGTCTGCTGCACGCTCTGTTTATGTGCTCACTCACATTTGTTGAGACAGCAGAACGACTGGTCAAGATCTTGGCGATAGCTGCTTCACATGACGGACTGCAGTGACCGAGCTAGAGACTATTTTTCTCAAATAATATTTATAAGTTCTGGCAGATAACCTACCGCAAGGAGACCGCACAGCCTGCGCTTTGCTGCGTGTCACTCCTCCTCACCCTGAAATTTATGGACGCGAAACACATCCTGCCATTTCATTTACCCCCATATTATAACCGTCCACTTTAAAAACAGCTTGAATTCACTCCGACTCTACTTGGGTGACTAGAACAAGATACAAAAAGGAAATGATCTCAAGGTCCTGACATTATGAGGAGGATTATACTAGGATCACATTATTTTTACTGTAATAACTAATGTACATCTAAGACATACCTGAACTACACCTTAATGAATAAAACCAAACCAATGTAGTTACCAATAAAAAAACATGTATATTTTCCTTTATCAGAGCATTAGATGAGACTAAAGCTCTAAAAAGACCCAGTAGACTCGAAAAAAAAAGTAGTACTAGTAGCCCCCTTTTTTAAAAAATATATATATATATTTTTTTACATTTAACCCCTAATTACGCACGTTTGGTGGCATAAATAAAAAACAACTAATGATTTGCTATGATTACAAGTAGTAACGCTAAAGCAGAGAATAAAGTTAAGTTTAAAAAGGAGACATGGTAGAACCGAACGAGTCGAGCGCCATCACACTTGACGCTTACAAACTTGCGAGTAGTTTTCCTGTACGCAAACATTTGGTAAACAAGATGTTTTTTGTGCCAACCAGCACTTGTTATTGTAAGCGTCTGTATTCTCAGAGGCAAAAGGACATACAAGAGACAATAATAATCTTTTCCTTAACACACATCCTCACATGAAAAGGCTAAACTTCCCGCTCCACTGCTGTATCACCTTTCCTAGTCGGTCTTTGTGAAAATGACAGCAAATCTTCCAGGCAAACTGCATCATAATTTGCATTACAAGTTACATTTATTTTAAATATTGACTTTTGACCCCCAGGTCAGTTCTGTGTCATCTGCTTTCCCAGAATGTTTGAGAGGTTAGTCACTTGCATCCCAGAGAAAACAAAACAAAACTTCATGGTGAAGATTCACTTAGGTATAGGTATAGACAGGCATCTTGTGTGAAAAGTTGACATTTTGGCTTGAAAGCTGACAAGTATTGCCCATACACGTGCCCATCAGATTAATACTTTGTTTGGGCTGAAAGTTTGTGCCAGATTACCCATTATGTAAAAAAAGGGACAAAGGGTCTGCAAAAGTGTGGCATTCCTTGTCTGGGGACCACAGACACCAACAAATAATTTCAGGTAAATTTGGGCATACCCTTTAAATGAACCAAAGTGTTGTTAAGGGGAACTTTAGACCAGACAGTGGTGCGAGACAAAAGAGCAGCTGATCAACAAACTCATTAGAAGTCTTCATCTGGAGTCCAAGAATATCTACATCTTTTGTCAATCCAGCCAGTAGTTGTGGAGATGTATCCGTTATCTTACTTCATAATTACCAGTCACGATCATTTGACACGAGAGGCAATTATGTGGCTTGACACTGTGTTCGCCTTTTTGTTGATTAATCCATTTGTCTCTGGCCAGAAGTGAATCTGGGAAGCAGTTCTGTTACATGATCTTTTCCCCAGAGGAATACAATGTTCACTTGTGTAGCCCACCAGATCAGTCTGGGTGGTCCAGCCAAGTGAGCAGCAAATGGACCTGCTTGGACTGGTTCAGCCCAGATTGGGCTTTTGTATGGGACTCTCTCTTTCCCTCCAATGCATTTCCCTCCTGTGAAATTACAGACCTGACAATGCTGCCATTTTTAATGAGCTCCCAATCATCCTGAATTGCCTTACTGTTTCCCCAAGGAGATTCAGTCAGCAATTTTCATACATCACACAACAAATAACAAAACAAAAAACCCCACTCAGGCCGACATGGATTTACAGTTGAATATAAAAACACAAAAAGGGACATGATGCAATGACGCTTTAATAATTGATCTCCTTCCACAGTCCATTCCATAACGGTCTACAGAAATCAAATAATCGCCAATTACTCTTCCAAACATGAGCACTTGGCTCGTAATGACTCCACGTCTGTCACACTGTCAATTTTTCCTTATGTCTCTACAACTACAGCTCATCTTGTACTTCAACCCTGGAATGGATTCATAGCGCAGAGCCCTACCCTTCTTCAGATTTTAATGATTAGGTGAAGTAATTGCCCAAGATTGCTCAGGGTCCACTCAGCCATTAGGAGCCCACCAGCCTGGTCCCTTAGCAACAGAGATCTGCAGCCGGAGGATGATTTCCTGTGTCAATCAAATTGCAATCACAGAGTTTAACCATTATGAGAGCATCCTGTCCCTAAAGCTGCATCCATCCCGAGAGCTATATATCCCTTTGAATTAGAGGGTACAGTTAACATGACGTTATGGGGACAAAAAGGCACATTTTTAAAAGATATCTTAACCTTTAAACCTGCCACTCTGTTCATTAACCTCTTAGCACAGCCACTGGACAGTAGAAAAGAAAAGGAGGTGCTGCAGACATAGATCAGTTTAAAACCTTCCTAATTGGAATAATCTAAAAGCAATCCATACAGCAAAATCATCTGTGTCTCCTTCCTCTGCCTTCTCTGAGAAAACCCAACATCCAGAAAAAGGCAGTGGGAGTTTATTTGATTACCTCCAAACAGCGGCTTAATTGCTGCAGCGTTGTGTTCCATTAGGCCATGATGAGCAGCACAGAGCCGAGCCTTAGAGGAGTGAAAAATAAAGTAGACATCTCGGTCAAAGATCCCTTTCATTGTACTAATGATATTTCTAAAAGGAGTCTGCCTGGAGAGGGAAAAAAAAAAAAAGGTGGAAGCAGAAGACAAACAACAACTATTTTCAGTAGTACTATTTTTGTATTATTTATATGAAAGAAAAAAGAACATTGCGCATTAAATTAATTTAAAAAAATAGGTTTCATTGGGGCAGTTCTGGCTAACTGCTGATTCTAGAGGGCTATATTATAACCTCTGCAGCCAAACATGGACACTAAATTCCACAGATTTTGTAAAGATGATCATTTTGCAGTTCAGATTCCTCCTTACACGGCGAAGATGTGGATGTCAAGGATTAATGTGCATTTCATTACTGCTTGTGCTCTTTTGCAAATACAGAGTTTTTCCTTCTGCTGAATGATGAAATGAGACATTCCAGCCACTCTTGTGTACCACTGTGGTTCGATGTTTAAGATCACGTCATCTCCATCATCCCACAGCAGTTAATGGACGGACTGTAAACGCTGTATTGTTTGGTTGTAAAGACAATTGGGAAAGTTATCCATCTTTGCAGCTCCTTGGCTCCTTTTAAGGATCCTGAAGCCACAAAGGGAGTGAGCCGAGCGGGGACTTTATCAACGGTAATGGCCCATATTGAAATAAATCTTTGGAGCAGGAGTGTAGTATTGATGGTTAACAAGCCCTGTGAAGAGACGGCTTTGCATATATTGAGCAGCATTTGGGAGCTGATGAGGCTCCGCTCCAGTACTCAGGAAGAACAGGGTTCACATTCCACTATATCCAAAACACACACATATCCACAGACAGAAACTACTTCTTATGCATCACCTAAAAAAAGTTAATTGATTTCCCTCGCAGCAACCTAAACCCCGCTAATAATTAATACCATGTCAACAGAAAGGCTGCCTTTAAGTATACTCATAAAAGCCTGTTAACCCCATGTATTAGCATGCTCTAATTGTTTGTTTGAAGTAGATTGCTGGAGTGTCACTGCCTTTCAGGCCCTCCTGCAGCGCTCGCCCTCACTCGACTTGAGTGACTAGGAGGCTTGTTGCGGCCCGGGGCGGAGGGCAGGAATCACTCCGTGAGGGCTGGAGTGAAAAGAGCAGCTCTTATACGGTTGGCACGGGGCAAACCGCCACAGCCGCTGCGATCAGGGGTTGACTTCACAAGCAGCACCACTTTTAGTTCCCACCACCAGCAGTACATCTGCGGTTCAGGGGCAGCCAGCCACCAAAGCTGGAGACAGAGCGCCAGCATCCCCAACACCCAGCCGGGCCGGCCTTGATCTACAATTACCACCCATCACTTGCCATTCCATTGAAGAAAAAAAAGCTGTTTGATGCATAAAAAGGGATAAATGGGTGAATAATTACATTTTTAATCAAGCTGAAAGAATCTCTTCAGCAATAAAACGATGGGAGAGTTACAACTGGAGGAGAGAGCTGCTCATTTGGAAGGAAAAAGAAAAGATCCACAGACCCCCCTGTGTGATAAGAAGCTTCAACTATACTAAAAGATGCTTAACCTTAAGAGCTTCCGGCCGATAAATGTCCACATAAGAGTATCTTTGTTGAGCCATGCAAACACTGATGCATGTTGTACAGAAAAGAAACCTGAATCGATTTTTAGGGAAAAAAATAAATAAAAAATGGACTGCCTAAAAGCAACAAAGACGGAATGTGACAAAATACAGCTTCCTCTTTTTTCTTCCTCTCACCATCCTTTGGCTCTCTGTTCAATATGAAATCTCGACACAGACACCACAGAGAGCGATATCAAAGCAGATGATAAACAATGCATGACAAACACACTGCATCCTGAAGTGGGGCCTACAGTAATGGCCATCTTGTTGCTGTAAGACATAAAAAAACCATACAAAACAACAACAACAAACACTGGGAGAGTCTTGATCAGCTGTCGAATGTGCCAGCTGCCATCAAGGTGTAGAAATTAAATAATGTGAGCAAAAATGGCATCCACACTCCGGCATGCAGCTGGGAAATCAAGCGTATATCTATAATTCGGCTTCCTCTATAGTCAGGTTAAGGATTCAAGATTTTAAAGTATTTCACTTCCATATAAGCTGGTTTGCATGTTTTTCCAAACATTATGACAGTATGATTGGTTGATGTTGACAACACAGCGGGGTGCCTGGCTCTTATGGAGGGAGCTGAGAAGCTGGAGAGAGGAAAAGTTTGGAGGAGGGGGGAGGGCTGGGGGAAAGAGGATTAAGAGGGGCCAGCGACGAGGGGACTATTGTTAGAGCCTGAGAAAGTGTGCAGGAAGAGTGGCACACACTCTGGAAACAAACTTGAAACTCTGGCCTCCCTGATGAAAAACAGGAAACTGAGATACAGGTCTGCACATTAATGCACAGCCCTCGCCCATAGTCACTGGAATGACTTTAATGTTCACGTCTCAGTCTGTGCATGGAACATTTAAGAAGATGGACAATCCACGAAATGTGTTGAGCATAAAGAAAAAATAAATAAATACCTATCATGGGAGCAATGCAGCATGTGAGTGAACTGCCTGTTTAGCATAATTTTGACCAAAGCCATTGCCTGTTGGAGCGTTTCCATTTTTTCAGCGGCTGCATTTGGCAGGCGGAGATGACAGAGTGCTGCTCATCTGGGAAATGGCTGGGCAGGAGGATGTTGCTGAGAGGCAAAACCCACCATGTCTGTAAATGCAATTATTTAAAAAAAAGAAGACCTTGAGCTGGAGCCATGAACGATGAATACGTGCACGCATTAGAAGCACTACACATTTGTGACAAAAGACAAACCAAATTCTGTTGTTATTACCCAATAATAATAAAAAAAGGCCTGAAAACATATTACGCAACCAGCTTAGTACTATGAACGACAGCGTACATGAGCGCACACTTTTCTGACAAAGATATAAAGCTTTTGATTATATCACATGAGACATTTCTGTCTGTGCCGATTTTGTTTTTAGCTCTTCCGATTGGTTTAAAGTGGGCTGAGCTCAGGTGGAAAAAGGGGACATTACATATTTCCATTCGCTGATTTGAATGAAAATGTGAAGACAGATGTGGGGTTGTTTGCTTATGTTGCTGGGCCATTGTCGATCAAACCACACCCATACGGTCCTGATGAAGCAGATTGTCTGAGGATCGAGAAGGGTTATTTTTTAAAAGTTTTTTTTTCCTTTCCTTTTTAAAAAAAAAAGCTGCTTTTCTTACCTCTGCACCTCATAGAAAAAAAGAAACAAAAGTATCCAAATGGTTAAAAGAACCCTGAAGAGAGGAAAGAAACACATACATGTCATAAATTTAAAAAAAAAACCTGACCCAGTTTGCTCGTCCTGCTCTCTTTTGTGTCGGTGGGAAGAGGACAGTGCTGCGAGGGTGGAGTCTATTAAAAAAAAAAAAAAAAAAAACAACATAGCAAAAGGGTGTGTGTGTGCGCGCGCGCGTGTGTGTGTGTGTGTGTGTGTGTGTGTGTGTGTGTGTGTCCAAGCCCATCAGGTGGATAATAAATCTTCGGAGCCGTCCTGTCCACACTTAAGTGTCAGCTCCCACTCCGTGTCAGACTCCAACCATTAAACTTTAAGTGTATTTACTTTCCAAAACGACACCTCAGTCCAGAAAATCCCTGCTAGGTAGTTACGGCTCCACTTGCTCAAAAAAGAAAAATTCTTGAAGCTACATTACATCCTTTGAAATTCTTTCAACGGCAAAAGGAAACAGCTGCAGTTCAACAGTGTTGACTAAGCTAGCATACTGCGGTAATTATTTCAGTCCTCATGCTGGCATCATCCTACAGCTGCTCACACTTCACCACTGGCAAACACAAAGCAGGGCCAGGGTCGTGGTTGGAGCCTCGCTCTTGTTTCTCGTCTCCCAATCTGTTAACTTAGTGCCAAGTACACAAACCGTACTAACCGTCGACTGCATCACTAAACCCCAAAACCACCAGCATATTTCCCTCTGGCATCTTCAGTATATAAAACAGACTGTGACTGGAACATATTTCCATCATTCAGACAAAGAAATGTTATCTGGGTGTCTGCATAATGAGCTCCAGCAGTGTTACTTATTGTATTGCAGAAATGCTGCAGAAAAATCTGAAGTTACATTCATGAATCACAGCAGGCTGATATCAAAGCAGAGTCTGAATGAGCATCAAAAGCATGGAAATCTGAGGAATTTTACATGGAATATTATGGCAAGTAATGGCTGCAAATTGAAGATCAAAGATGAAGCAGATCATTGAATATGCACAATTTACTTCCTTCTTTTCATCGCAGTCTTTTGGCAAAAGGAAAAAAAAAAAGAAAAAAGGTTGCAAGGTTGACTGACTCGTCCCGTTTATTCTGATATCCTGTGGGCGACAACGTAAAATCAGGAATCATCAATGAGGAGATGAGTGTAGGACAAAAGGTTTGGCTTTTAAAAATAACTCAAGGGTCTCACAACGGAAGGGAAGCTGAACAGGTCACGCCTACAAGAACTAGTGTGTTTTACTGTTTCACTCTTAATATATTGTCTAATCTAAACTCTTATTATATTTGATTGATTATATCAAGATTCACAGCATTACTCTGATACCAGCAGACTCGAGTTCAAAGCGGTCACACTTGAGTATTACTACCTAATATTCCAGAACAGTGTGTGGTACACCCTTTTCTCCCAAAACTGACTGACCACAAAAGACATGCAATCTGTTATCTCCATCCACAAACCGCTCTGTTTTCCACGGAAATAGTCGGCGCTTTGAGGCCGCGCCAGGTATTTATCTTGGCTCTGCTTTCACTTTCTGAGAATGGATAAAGGAAGAACATGTTAGCCTAAAGGAGGCCTATGTACAGTGTACAGTCAGTCCCACCTTTATTCTCAAAGCATTAGACATTGTTCTGTACTTCAAACTGTCAAATCCTTCATCTCTGCCTTGTGGGAATGGCTGTAGCTTAGGAAACAGAACAAGACTACCAATACCAGCCAATAGCACGAGATGTAAAATGACGCTTTCATATTTTGTGATTATGCTGTGATGCCAGTAATTAGAGATTGAAATTACAGGATACATTATGAACAAGTCTCCACTCCACTGGTAGAGCCCTACACAGATGTCTTTCCTCTCACCACAGCAAAGTTAAGAGGATTCCTCGCACTCACTTCAAGTCCAACTGAGGGAAAGCAAAGTTTCATAAAGCACCTGTGAGAATTTTGACAGCCTTGGAGAAAGTTCTGGCTATTCTTTTCCCTCCCTTTTTAAAAAACTTTTCTTCGCACAAGGTTTTTATCTGCAGTTCATCTCGACTGCTCAGACAGCGGACACCTGGAGCAACAAAGCGTTGAGGGGAAGCGATGAAGTGATGTTGAAGCCTTTGTTTCTCAAGGGGTTCGACCACGCAGAAGAACTCCACGGACAGGATGAGAAACGATTCCACATGTCGGGCTTTCAGCTACAAAGGGCTTCTCTTTGCACTCTTGACAAAGAAGCACAGACGAAAGCTGTGCCTTCTGGTTCGGGTCTCACCTTTCTCCCGGAGCCTGGTTTCATTCATACCAGACAAACCTACAGTCATATTTTCATTCGCAACGGTAATTATTTAGTTTTATCCCCCCCTCCCCTTTTAGTCTCTAAAAACATAGTACATACCTCCGGCCCTTGCTGCACACTGTAATTATATGATAGATGAAAAGGGAAAACGGGAAGACGTATATGACTTGGCAGAAACACACAGACATTCCTGACATGAAACTTTCATCTGGCTTTCCTTTCTGTTTCAGTTCCTCAGCTCTGTACGCTTCTATGGGAGGGATTGTGTGCACACAAACACTTGGCTATTGATGCGGCTACACTAAAAGACACTTAATGATCCCAGTATAGTCTATATTTCATCTTTAGGAAAAGCCACAACACAGAGGCCGGGGTTGTCAGAGTGGAACCTGCTACCATTGGTCTTAAAGGGCACACCTGCTGCTTCCAAAACCAGCAGCCCTGTCAAATGAGCAGGTGGCGAGTGACACACGGGTGAGCTGTGGAGCAGAGAGAGGGTTAAGTATTTCGTCTGTGTTTACCCACTACCCTACACTCGACACGGTCTCCAGACTCAATTTAACACCTCACAGGCTACAAGTCACAGCAGCAGGACGGGTCTCACTTTAAAGCTCGCTACTTCTTTTCCTTCAGAGGAAGAAACCAGAAAACCTGTAAGCCTCAAGTCCTGTTCACGTCTGAAGATGACTAGAACACGTGAAATCGGTTTGACTTTAGAAATGATAACAATATTTTTGGATAGAGAGCTTTTTTTGGATGTGAAGACATTGCCAATTGTTTTTTTAGGAAATCAAAAAAAAATATACATAGTTTCAAACACTGAATGTGTGCGAATGCTTGAGCAACAATGTGACATTATGCTTTTAGGGCCACACTCAGGGGGATGGTTCTTAAGCTTTAAGTGAACACAGGTCTTGTGTGCCAATATATCTTTTCTATCTCGACCCAACATATTTAAAAAAGGAAGTCATAATAATGGAAGTAATGCAATTGTAGGTCACAATCACTCCAGGCGCCAGACGAAAGTAATTGCAACGGAATTTGATTTGAATAAGACTTTATTATTCAAATCTTAAAAAACCACATATGCAAGTGCAAACTGAAAATGACAAATAAGTGTAGAAATAAACAAAGAGGCTATATTGTAATTTTATTTCAGTGAGGTTGTTGAAGGACATCAAATGCTGAGCTATAGTAAATATACATATTGTGAAGGTTTGCTGGATCTTGAATCTTTTTTTTAAAGATGTACATTGTTTTTGTTAAAGCTTAACCTAGAAGTGAGAAAAATGTGTGTATTATTATTTTTTTTTATATCACTCAATTTGGAATACTAATATACTAAAACAACTGAGAAACTGTAATGGAAACAAACCGTATGACTAAAATAACCAGATGGGAATATCCACTTTGGCTTATCCAGCAAATCAAATACATCACAAATGAAGTTATTTATTTCAGTCATGGCCATTGAGATGCAACCATAAGGGCCAATACAACAGCAACGTTAAAGGGAGAGCCACGAAGATGCAGTATATCTAGTCGTCTCACTGTATTCATTGACACATCAGGTGATGGTTATGTTAGGTGATGTGGGGGAAGTCATATTAGTAACGACAGTTAAGCAAAGTAGGTCACCGCAGACTGTAGATTAAGTCAATATCTGTAGTTTAATCAAATTCCTGTAATTATGCTGGCAAGAAAACACACCAGACCAGATATTATCAGCCTCTGGGGGTTGTTTTGGCTCGTGATCCACGGGCGTGATCAACATTTGCACTGGTCCAAACAGTAATGTTGGCGCAACTCTAAGCACACATGAGCCCAATCTATCTGAAAAACAGCCTCTGAACATGTGGAGACTGCTACTACATTAGGATGCAGGACTGACTTTTGGGAACAGTCTGTAGGAAAACATTTTTTACAATTTTAAAGTCTGTAATTTGATGTTGCATCCAAATAATCTTCCGCAGATATGAGCCCTGTGACTGCAGTCTCCTCCTCCGCTGCCCTTTGAGAAAACGGCACCAATCAACATGTGTCTCAACAGCGAGTGGACAATGTGCGGGACAAGAAAGACGCCGGCCACAACTCTGTGTGCCAGTAATCTCTTTTTGAGGCCCCGGCGTCTCTAATTGCCTGGACACTTGTGTCCGAGGGCCGCTCTCGTTCCACAGTGAAAAGATGAGACCTCTCGTGCTCCTTACAACAGGCTTAAGCTGATAAACCCTTTCATTCAACATGGCCGTGGGATCGGTGCTCCGTGCAAACAGATTGGGTAAAAAAAGACTAATCAAAACAGCGATTAGCCCCCAACACAGAAGCAGGGCTAAGCCACGCTGCAGCCTCAGCAGGGGGTCCACTCCCTCAACCACTAAAAAGTGTCTGGTGATTTGTGTGAGGCTTTTCTGACGAACACATTCCTCAGTGCAACTACAAGAGCTGGAAGATGTGTGGAATGCATGCGGTTGGTTTTTTATTTATTTATTTATTTGTTTGTTATTGAACAAAGACGTGGCGTAGATGATTTCAAAATTGGATGAGACAGCTGAAGAAATGTGCGGACAGGCGAGCCTCAGAAGAGACAGAACCCTCCAGGCCCACTGCTAGCGCAACATCCAAGGCTACTTCTCCACTCAGGAGATGTTCAAAGAGAACCCCTCTCACTCAGATTATCAGCACCTCCCATGACACCCTTTCTTCCTGTCATGGTTAGTGTTACCTAGCCTTTCATTGAGTCTTCACTCCATTTTTGCCCCCCCCCCCCGTTACAGCCAACATCATTGCCAATACCTCCATACGGGCTCCCATCAGTTGGTCTGGTATATTATACAGATTTCATGCGTTTCTCAGCAGCAAGGTCACGTTCTGTGCTCGTTTACTTTACTTTCCGCAGCTGAAGCGAACAGATAGGCCGGACATCAACATTCACTGCATTCTGTACCACTACTGTAAAAAAAAAAAAATTAAAAAAAAAAAAAAAAAAAAGGCTCTCTTTTTTCTAAGAGTAGATTTTATAAAAACATAGCCTCAAAATTATAATAAGAATAGTTGGTATTTAAAAACTAAAATCACTGATGAATATTTCTATACAAACAATGGATGACATGACAACGTGTAATGTAACCTGCAGATCCTGCCCAACGCTACAGTTCCTGTCAGCTCTACTTGAAAGCGTACAAAATGTTTTAACTTAACTGTTCTGGCTCACTCCCACGGCTCTCATAAGCGTTGTTGGAAAATCAAAAAAGCCGTCATCACCCCCACAGCACCAAGTGGCACACAGTGAAAGTTAGAGTGTGAATCTTAGAGTCTCCTGGATGTGTAAATATGTAATTGTTCGCTAATATGCGTCACCATATGGACTTGTGTTTTGTTTATAGCTTGTTGCACTGCTCCCGAATATCAATTTGAATTGCATTTTTTTATTGAATTGAGAATTTTATTAATGCAGGTTTTAAGTATTCTAACAATGCTTGCATCACAACAGTAAGAGATGTTCACTTCACGTTTTATGGAAAGGTCACTTCGAATTTTTAGAATTAGGAAATTCCCGATCATAGCACCTCCAGAAGCAGTATCAAAAAAAAGATACTATTGTAGTCACTGAGATGATGGTGAGACTGCACTCATTCTACTCCAGGATGGCCTCATTTTTTTTTTTTTTTTTCACAAACAGAAACAAAAAATGTGTCATCAGAATAATAAGAAACATGCTGTAATCTCATAAAAAAAAATGTTTTTTTTAAAATAAAATTAAAAAAAATAAATAAAAAAAAATCAACAAATAGCAAAATTACCAACCCCAAATCACTACATACAAATATTACATATAGTAACTGGCATCAGCAGGTAAGTCTACACATATTATTGTACTTTGCTACAGGCTTTTAGTGCCAGTAAATATTTTGCTGCCAGCTGAAAAATAAGCCCCCGTTTCATATTGTTAATGTAATGTTACTGCTTATACAACAGAATGAATCAATTCATTGGCAACACTGCAGCACCATTATTTGTTTTCCAGATTAGCTTGCCCACCAGTGACCTTGAGTAATAGCTCACAAATGTATTCTAAAAGAGTCATGTGACTTGGGTGTGCAAACACACGGCATGATAGATACCAACTGGGAATATCAACAAATTCATTCGTCCAAGTAGATATAATGTGCAATTATGTGGGGAGCGCATTGTTGCAGTGGTGTCACATAACACAGGCGCTATAAACTCGGTGAACCTGGCTGCAGACGGTTTAGGATATTTAGGTTGATAATCAAAACAGAAATACATTAAATGATCCAAATTCAAGATGTTTGTGTGAAATCTCCTGGAAGCGCTTGGGACCGGCGCACCTGGAAATGCTTCCAAGTGACTCTCTGGATATTACAAAAATAATGAGCAAAACTACAGGCCATGACATCTGCTTCAGCCACCCCCCCCCTCCATTTCCCGTTGCTTTTACTTAAACGCAACATGCAAACTTAGCAAGGAGAGCATTTAAATTAGCTACACGACTCTCGAGTTGCTGAGCTCCGACAAAAGTACTTTTGAAGATGCTTACTTATGAATCTTGTTTTTTTTCAGTGACTGTTAAAACTCTTAACTTGCAACCATGCTACGCCATGAAAACTGACTGAAAGAGCTGAATCGATATTATGGAAAAGACTCTGCTAGGAAGCTGTCTGTGACCTTTTAGACATGATGTATCCTCAGCTGGCTCATTATCCTGCAGGAGATTAACAGCTCACTGGCATCTGCCCAGGAGCAAAGTGAGGATCAACCAACAGTTAGCACCAACTAATCTGAATTGCGTATAAATCAGCAATATGGAACCATTACCCCAATATTATTTTTAATTTACATAAACTCCTTGAAACAGTACAAAAAAGGGCATATGCCTGATCTCCAGCAGTCAAAAAGCCTGGTACAAAGTGTCATTTCTGGATTTTAATATTGTTCAGTTTCCTCTGGTTCTCAGTGAACATCTTCAGTCTGTCTGTAGCCGAGTGATTGGAGTTGGCGGGTGTGCGAGTGCATGCTGAGAGGTTTTCATATGATGTCACAGATACGTGGCATATTGAAAATACCATCCAGTCGAAAACATTTTCTAAATGAAAGCCAGATGATGGCCATCCTAATACAGTACATCATGATAAATGTTTCGGTATGGAATAAATCGCAAAGTTGTCTCACAAAAATCGATCCAGAATATTAAAATCCCATGATGTGATTACAGTGGCAGACAATAAATAGGACACACTGCCCACAAGGCCCATCAGAGCAGAGTGCACAGCCTCCCTTAGCCTGAGGGAGTGACTACCATTTCTCTTCCTCCTCTCAGACAGACAGTAGCACAATTATAATTATAATAATAATAATTATAATAATAATAATAATAATAATAATTTCATACACTTATATAGAATAGAGTTAAACTGTTTAGGTTTGCATTCACACCACATTCAAAGTGGTTACTTTCAGCAAACTATTTCAACTCATTACTTTCATCACACCAATTTGTAATACAAACTGGATGCTCATTTTCTTTTAGAAACACAAATGCAGCATGTGGATATATCTTTTATTTTCAATTAGTCGACTCTTTCCACAACTGCAGATGTACCCCCTGGGTTAATGGTTGTGAATCACCAATGTATGCAATTTAACTGTAATCAAGCACAGTACAAAAAACAGCAGATCTGTGACAAAATATTTTGGCAAACTTTTGTCAGACTGCATGCTTGTCAGTTGCAAGATAAAAAAAAATAAAATAAAAAATCCCTTCGCCGCATGCAACAGCTAAACTGTAGGCAAGGCAGCGGGACTGGTGCCAGCGTGCCATGCTCCACGCTGAGACACTGGGTCTCTTTGTATGGCAAGCTTCTTTTCAGACAGGAGCCGGAGCTGCAGGAGCACTTACACTTGAATGAAAACACCACAGAGGGGGGGGGGGGGGTTACTGCTTGCACATACACCACAGTGCTTCCATCCTGGTGGTCACATGGAAAGGAAAGGGGTTATCGTCCAAGGGGAAACTTGTCACGCCAGAAATTGTCATACTATGAATAAATTTACATCAAATCAACACTGCCTCACTGATGGAGCAGATCTCCTGAAGGAGATAGGTTTCATCCAGTGTCAGAGATAAAGATGAACAATTTTTTTGCAGTGAGTGTAGACAGTCCAAAGCGTGCAACCATCTTTGTGGCGCTTTCATTTAGCTTAAGAAATATGATCAATGGTGCTGATGATGGGGAAACCGGGCAAACACAAAAGAGCCAACATTCAATCTAGGGGAGATAACAAAAGGAAGAAGACAGACAGCCCTGGATGGCAGGATGCCCCTGGGGCGACTATGCTGTTATTATGTTGGAAAGGGGCTGCTGAGCTGCGGTGTGGGGCAATTAGAGACCGGAGCATTGGGTGGGGGAGGGTCCAGGCACAACAACCCGTCCATGAAGTGTTCTCAGCTCAGAGAAAACGAGGAACAAACCTCCCGGATACCGCCAGGCAGTAGCATTTAAAAAAGAAAAAGAAACGCATAGCAGATGATGGTGGATTTATGATTTGAAATAACAACCATCTGCTTATTTCAATGGAAATAAGCTTGGTATAAGCCGCTTTACTGTCATTAGTAGAATCCAAAATTAATATCGAGTGATCGCATGCTGAACTTTATGCTGCACTGGATTGGATGACTTGACTGGCAAATATGTGACAATTGGGCTGGTTTTGGGGTAATGTGCGCAAGCGGATGAATCATCTGTTGTTCTCATCGAGAGCTGCTGCAGACACTGCGGTGAACACATTAGCCCCATGTCTATTATCTTTAACGTCACTCCTCTTCGGAAAGTCCTGAGAGAAAACCACACAGGGTCCAGGAGCAGTTCAGCTGGAGAACACGAAGACAAAAGAGGAAAAGTCAATCCCAGAGTATCGTTTCGGGGGTTCGTGGGCCGCAGACAGAGGTCGAAGCCTTACAGCTATTGTGTGTTGTCTTACAGCGGGTAGATAACGGAAGTAAAACAGATAGAGTTGCAACAGGGAATGGCTTTTTACGAGACACACAGCGCGACTGTTCCCTAAACTCTCACTTGGGTAACTTAAGCCTCCGAACTTCACCTCTGATGTGATCTCTATTGTCACCTCTCATAATATTACAGATCTCCCAGTAAAGAGGACACAATGGGCAGTGAAAGGAGAGAGTAACGCAAGCATGGTGGTGTGAGATGTAACAGTTGGCATTGCCAAGTATCCTGAGCCCTCACAAACACAGGGTTTCCATGCCCTCTGGCCCTGAACGGCTTCAGTGGAGCAGGTGTCTGCCCACATTCTTTACATAGGCTCTTGTCAAACATGGCGCACGGCAACAAGGCCTCACAGCCGCAGGACAATGGAGTCACATTAAAACTACAGCACTGCAGCCAGGCGTGCACTCTTCAAGCCAGAGTCAAGGTAACAGTTTCTGCACGGTCAGCTTACCAAAACCTAAAAGTAAGCGTAACACAAAACCCAATGGAATGTGTAAATAGTAGTAGGACAAAAGCCATGGTACATTTACAGTTGCATTGAAATTTTTATATGTTGTCCTAGGTTCATAATTGCAAAGATCCAGTAAGCTATTAACAAACCCACAGAATCGCACAGAATACCGAGATGCATGTCCTAACTAAAAAGAATGCCTGATTAATGTCTGAAGCACTTCCTGTACCTTTTCCTGTGTAATAAAAAAAAAAGTCATAATATATCATTTAAACAAAATGACTATCTACTTATAGGTATTATGCCAACAACAGACAACTTCCTTTGCCTTAATCTAAGGCAGGCCCCTAAGTATTGTTGACCTGAGCCACGCTGGGGGAAGTAAAAAGGCCCTTATTGTTGTCACGTACCACCACATTGTACATTAAGCTGGAAACCCCCCTGTGTAACAGTTTAGTTTGGCAATTAGAAAAAAAGAAAGA
Organism: Bovichtus diacanthus; assembly: GCA_943590825.1. Taxonomy (NCBI): domain Eukaryota; kingdom Metazoa; phylum Chordata; class Actinopteri; order Perciformes; family Bovichtidae; genus Bovichtus; species Bovichtus diacanthus. Next base: position 1,565,773 of record CALSBV010012220.1, on the reverse strand, counting down.
TATCAATGAATCGGTTTTCATGTTAGGAAATTGTAAAGAAAAACAAATAATTTGTAAAATGTTTGCATGTATTAGGAATGAAGTAAACGTTTTTTTAGGGGGTTATTAATAATCTTTAAAAGTAATTAAACATCATGAAACTCAAGGCTAAGTGTGCTTTTAAAGTTTCATGAGTCATCTAATCTGCCAGGGTCAAATGCCTTGAAGTAAGGATTATTTTATTTTCCATTTAGTGCCAGAGCCAACTTCTTATTAGGCTACTTACTAAAGCCTCTGTACTTTGATCAGAGGTAGGAATCTAAAAGAGAGTGCCACTATTTCTGGTTCACAGCTTTGGAGTCGGCCACGTTAGACCACCCTTCTTCTGTTTTTTCCATCTACTACGTTGGTGTGCAGTGACTCTCCCTCCACATACATCCTTAGTTAACCTTAGGAAATCCCAGTCAATCTGGATCTCATGCATTCTGCATATTTTTTTAGGATAATCTATGATTTGTCTTCAAATTAAGATTAGACAACTTTTGTTTTACTTTTTTTTCTTTTTTTTTTTAAATAAAAAAAAAAAAAAAAAAAAAAAAAAAGGATCCCAGTTTGATATCCCGCCTACCAAGTTTTTTTTTCCCCCCATGAGCTGGAGCACAGGCATGCTGAGCAGAAACTGGTGACGAATACATCCTCTCTGAATCCTACAATTAACTTTTAAAGTCTCAAATACAGATGTTCCACATCACTGAAGCCTCAAAAATGTCCCATTCTGTTGACTTTATTAGCCAACACTGTGCGAGCGAACACAACAAAGAGGAAAACATCCAACGATACAGGCCCACAAAAAAACAAATGCAACACTGACAGATCAAGAAGAGGGAATTACCACCTGCAGATAAAACAGTTAGGGGCCCCTTTCAAGCCATTTCTACTGTCACAGTGCAAGGAGCCATCATGGGCTTCACTGCAGTTTTCAGCAGATCAGTGACATATTGATGAAAGGCGTGCTTAGCCCCTCTCTGAAGCCCCTTGCACACGTAGCCCCTGGCTGTGAGCCGAGGGAGTGTGTGTCCTGTCCCTGGGGGCCGGCCACAGAGCAGAGGCGCTGACCAGGAGGGTTTGAACAAGAGGCCTTTCTCTCATGTGATCCTCCCCCCTCAGACTCCTGCAGCAGCAGCTCTGGCAGCATCTCAGCTTGTTCTACCTCCTTTAGTCAAGTTAGGTTTTAACATCGCGTTGGCCAAGGCTTTAATTGATTTACATGGATCTCTCCTCTCACTCCTGCTGCACAAGTCCATGTAAGGCAGTGCCAGCAGCCAGACAGCTGGCCGACCCCGGACAACAAGCAGACGTCCACTCACTGAGAACGAGCTATTCGGGGATTCCCCAAGACAAACGCGAGTAGATATCCTCCATGCTGTTCAGAAACAGCGTTATGACCTCTTGGGTCTGCCCGGCTTTAAGAGCGACGCCACCTTGAGAAAGGAAAATATCAAATAAGACCACTGACATTTTCCACTCAATTAAGCAAACTTTAAACTGCCCCGAGCGTAACCTTTATAGAAACAAAATATGTCAGTCAGACATGCACATGAGGAAATAACAAAATGAAATCCATTGGCACAGAGATTTAAAAATGCCAATTACTTTTCAGTGTATTTATTTTGGTTACACAACCACCAGAGAACTACATGGCAGCTTTCACCTTTTTATTTTTTTCTCTCTCTCTAAAGAAAGATTAAATAAAGATCGGCCTCGACTTTAAGTTCACACCACCAGACGTTCCCTTCTCTCTGCATTTAAAAATCAAGAATAGTATCCATTCTTGATTGAATAACAAACATTTCCTGAAACAGGAAGGCCTTAATAATGCCTGAGTAAAAAGAAAAGAGGACAGCCTCTAGTGAGAGCTATATAGCCAAGTCAGTACAGGGCAGAGGAGGGCGGAGCACAGGGGGGGAGGAGGAGGGGAGGAGGAGGGGAGGTACAGTCAGAGATTCTTAGGTGGGCGGTGAGGCTCTGAAAGACTCGACTGAAGAGAAATTGCATCCTTTAGGGGATGAGCTCAAGTCAAATAGAGCCCGAGAGGAGAGGTGAGAGGGCCACTTAGTCTCTGCTGACCAACAACATCAACATCAACACAGGCCTGCACTGGGTCAACGTCCCTAAACCACACAGCAGATCCTCTTCAGTTACTGGAACGCTCACATTCACACATGCAAGGCGTCTTCCTCTGTTGCTCAGAGCCAAGTGAGAGACTTTGTGTTGTGCAATTTTATCACCAGCTGACTTCACGCTTCCTCATTTGCAGAAAAATTAATCTCGCACTTGGACACGTTTCAGAATGACCCGAAATTTTTAAGCGTGTGCATTTTTTGTCCTGAATTGACCACCTTGCGTTTCACCAAGACGCATAATGTAAATCCCCACAGAATAGGCAATTAATTAGAGCTGCAACTAACAATTATTTTCACATTTTTTGACAAGTCGATTCATTGTTTGGTCTAAAATATGTCAGAAAATAACAAATAATAACAATTATAAATTCCCACAGCCCAATATGATGTATTCAAATCCCTTGTGTCTTTCAATCAACAGTCCAAAACCCAAATATATTAAGTTTACCATCATATACGACAAAGAAAAGCATCAAATCTTCACATCTGAGAAGCTGGAACAAGGACATATTTGGCACTTTTGCCTGAAAAATTTATGAAACGTATAATCGACTATTAAAATAGTTTCCAATTAATTTTCTGTTGAGAGACTAATCATTGCAGTTCTACAACTAATTAAACAAACAACATCCAGGGGAAAAAAGGAAATCAACGGCCTGAATTATGAATGAAAATGTCTGCCGGAGATAAAACTGCAACCTTGGACAGGACAAAGTCTGCCGTAGAAATGAATGATTTCACAGACACAGATTCCAGCATACATATCTGTACCATTCTAATACAATTGAAAAGCCAAAATGCATAAATCATAAATACTAGTGGATGATGAGGAGCAAGGACACGCTCTGCACACCTCTGGAGATGTCACATTTATAAAATAGTGTTACTGTACTAAAGCTGCTGGCTGAAACATGCATTTCCACTGCTGTGTTATAATGGCGAGAGAGAATAGGCCGAAAGGTTGGATGAAGCCCAAACTTAACCAAAATCGCAGGCCTCTGCAAAACACAGATACACAACAGTGTTATTCTATTCTCATAAAAGGCCGAGACAGCGGATAGACCACCAAGAAGAGAGCACGAACAATGGCTATGTTGAGGCTACAGATATTCTCCACAAGCAGTTAGAAACACAATAACGCTGCACTGTGGCGATGGATGTGCTCCGCCCCACACAACAACAAGACAACCCCCCACGTTATCTCGGAGCCTTATTCACGCCTGGACTTCATTATGAGGTGTAACGGAAATCATCATTGCCAATCTGAAAGAATTTACAAGACAATGATGCAGTCCAAGTCACGTCTCCCCCTACACAAAGAGCAGTTAGGGTTGAATTGGCTAAACGTGGCAGAATGAAAAAGATGCATTCTTGGCTGTGGTAAAGACGACATGTGGGCTACTAAACCTTTTAGGCCACAATGGTTTTTATACACGTTTCATATGACAAGGTTAACATGTTTTGTTTTTTTTTGCCATAGACAATTCTATATTTTTTCCCCTCCTTTTCTCCTCTAAAAAGTATAATCAGGCCTCATCTTAAAAAGCAAGGGGTCAAAATCCTCCTCTTTTTTTTGGGGGGGGGGGGGGGCAATTTTAAATCCATGGTAATCCATTTTGCTTTGCGATCAAAATCAGCATTCACTGACATGCATGACTGATACGATGCAAATACAGCTGACCACAGTGTTTGCTTATACCTCATCATCTGCATTTAGATGTAGTAAAAGAGAAAAGAGCCCTGAGCTGCAAACAGGATACTGGGATGGCCCACAGACATCCTGCAGCACACACGCAATGTATGCAACATTGAACTCCTTTCTATCATTTGAAAAGATTATGCTTTATGTTTATGCAGCTGCTAATATCACTCACCTACTAGTAAAAGGAAATCTCCTTACAGTATGCATTTGTTTTTTATAAACAATAGTAAATTATCAACAAGGTGTTGTGTGGGGCAGTTTTGGCTATGAACAAAAGAAACTGGCAATATGCATTTTGTATATTAACACTTTAGATATTAGAGAAGTTAAATTTATAAAAGTATATAAATCATGTAGTTTAATAATACAGTAACATCCTAAAATTAAAATTAAAATCTATTTTCTTTGTCTATTTTTCAAATAAGGTTTCAACTAAATTTTCAAAACAAATATAGAAAAGTGAATCCAAGCCACTTCATGATTTGCAAAAATAAGACAAATACAAGAGTACTTAATGAGTGCAATAAATCAAAAGTACTGAACTAGAAATCCTCCGAGCAGTGCATTGTTGACCCCATCAGGAAAGGCTATAGAGGAGATGATGGCAAAATAAAAAAAGGCCTTCACCGGGCAGACTACACATACAGAATATGATAGATGCAAAAATAACAGTGCTCCAAGATGTTTATCTGAAATATCATGTGCCAAAACCATTCCTCCGACAGAAAGAAAGACGTAATTTCCTTTTGTCTCTCCACTGACTAACATTTCTGTTTCCTCTCCTGTTAATAAGTTAGGAATGTCTGGTCTGCCACAATTAGATTATCTTGATATAATTAAGTCAAGAAAAGTAAGGAAAATAGTTCCTATACTAGCTGCAGGTGTCATTATCAAAAGGGTGAAACATTATTTAAAAAATAATACTTTTTCATGCAATTGCTTATCATTTTTTCCTTTGCACTCATTTTAATGGGGGGGCTGTGGGTTTTTTTTTTTCCAACCCATGGCTTTATTCAGTTTGATTTACTGCATAATACGTGTGTGTGTGTGTGTGTGTGTGTGTGTGTGTGTGTGTGTGTGTGTGTGTGTGT